>CP092874.1:70397196-70439130 GCA_030710605.1 Cordylochernes scorpioides
GAAGGATCTGGCTTCTTGGGAGCAGGTGCTGCTACAGGGACAGCAGCTGAAGCGTGGGTGGCAGGCTTGATGGGCTCGGTCTGAGCGCTAAAGTCCTTGCAGGTAGGAGCAGAGTCAGTTTGAGTGGTTTGGCTGGTTTCTTGGGCATTTGGGCATCCATGATTTCATCCAGCTCCAGGAAGTCATTCACGGTGCCAGCGAGGTTCTTCACATCCCTAACTAGGCACTTGATTATTTCCGTTCGCTGCTCAATGAAACGAACAAGGTCCAGGGGAAGAGCTGCTAGGGAGGGCTGGCCGAGGGAGTGCAGGATTTGGTAGTGGCGGGAGATGACCATGTTGTCTTCAACAAGAGCCGCGATGTCAACCGAGGGTTGAGAGAGCTTGCTGGCTTTCTTCTTCTTCTTGCAGGAATCCATGGCGGGAGAGCGAGGTAAGTATGCTGCTTCGGTTCCAAATAACTTTATTAGGTGCCGCTCAAAAAGAGCAACCTAGATCATCATATTTACAATATACTGAGGGGGGTGGTTATGTACAGGGGTTAATTTACAATTATAATTTATAATGATGTCGTTGGGTCCGGATTCTCAGGTCCTTAGGGATATTGTTCTTGAGAAGGTTTTTTCTGGCTTGTTTGATATTCAAGGTGGGTTTGTTTTTTCTTTTTTTTTTTTCCACTTTTCGTCATTCTGGCTTAATTGATGGAGAATTTGTCTAGGTTTTAAATTTCTTATTTTCCTTTTTCCGCATTTGTAGTTTGTGGCTTTCTTAAAGGTGGGATTTTCTAATTTTTCGTAGAATTTAAATGATTGTCTAATAATGTAGACATTGATGTTTTCGATATTTAGATCGTTCCTGAGGATTGTGTTCCGAACGAACCAGGGTGGAGACATGATTTTTCTGATCATTTTATTTTCAAAGACTTCTAACTTTTTAAGGATGGTCTTATATGCTGTCATAAAAAATGGGGTGGCCATATATGAGTATTGGTCTTATTATTAACGTGTAAATGGTTCTTTTGCAATGAAGGGATAATTTGCTTTTCGGTCCTAGAAGTAGGGATAATCGGTGTTGGGCAGCTTTCGTCAAATTAATTCTGTTTTCGATGTGTTTTTTGAAGGTTAGGTGCTCGTCTAGGGTCATTCCTAGGTATCGGATGTTCTCTTTCCATTTAATATTGTCTTCGAAGACGAAGAGTTCATCTAAAGGTTTCTTAATTTTGTCTTTTTTTCTGGAGAAAATTATTGCTTCACTTTTTTGGGGGTTCATTGTCACTCGCCATTCTTTATACCAGAGCGTGGAAAGGTGCAGGCCTCTTGGAGTTTCATGTGGAGTCTGTCGAAGTCGTATGTCGAGGCCATAATGGCAGTATCATCGGCAAATAGGTGTAAAGTGGTGTCTTCAATACAGGGGAAGTCGTCTATATATATGTCGAATAAGGTTGGTCCTGTGACTGATCCTTGGGGGACCCCGGCAAGGATGTTCCTAGCTGTTGAAAGTTCGTCTTTGACTCGTACCTTGAATGTTCTATTTGTTAAGATGTTTTGCGTTATTTTTTTGATGTCTCCAGGAAGGTGCTTTTTGCACATTTTGTAGAGAAGGGCTTCATGCCAGACTTTATCGAATGCTTTGGCAATATCGAAGAATACGGCTCCTGTTATTTGTCCTAGGTCCATAGCTTTTCTTATATTTTCAGTGACAACAACTAGCTGGTGCAATGTTGAGTGCTTGGCTTGGTAGCCAAATTGTTCAGGTCTGAGTGGATTCTTTTCTTCGAGGGATTTTCTGAGTCTTCTTAAAACAATTATTTCGAATAGTTTTGAGATGGCAGGTAGCAGTGAGATGGGCCTGTAGCTTGTTGGTTCATGCATGGATTTTCCTTTTTTAAGTATGGGACAGATAATGGACGTTTTCCATCTGTCAGGGAAGTGGGCAAGCTGCAGTGAGTCGTTAAAGATTTCGGTTATTGATGCTAGTAGATGATTAGGGAGCAGTTTGAGAGCTTCATTAGGCAATTCGTCGATTCCGGGAGCTTTTTTATTTGGTAGATATTCAATAATCGCTTTTATTTTTCCTCCCGCCGGGACCACTCCTCTCGCCGGGACCGCTTCTCTCGCCGGTACCGCTTTTCTCGCTGGCACCGTTTCTCCCGAGGGCACTGCTTCTCTCGCCGGTACAGCTTCTTTCGCTGGGGCCGTTTCATTTGCGGTTCCGCGTGAGGCAGATTCAGGGTCTGTCCAGGAGGCTCCTCAATCAGGCCCTCCACTCCACGCAATTCCCCCATGTGACCCGGCTCGACTTCCGGTCCTCGTGACTCTGCCCGGTCCTCGCTGACATCATCCAAAGCTGTTTCGGCCGTACCTGTCTCATTCTGCAAGTGAGCCTTCATTTGAGACAGTAGCTTCTCAATTTCTTTGTTTCTGAGAAGCCTTTCCTCTTCGAACTCTTTTTCTCTCCGAAGTCTTTCTTCCTCTGTTAGCGCTTTAATTTGTCCCTCTCCTCCTGATATCCTTGTATCCTCCGGACGATTTCGGCCAGCGAATCCCGCTCAGAGGTCATCCCTTGGCCTCTCACGTCAATGAGCCTTTTGTCAGCAACCAAATAATTTTAAAGAGAAAAAAAAAGCCTCCTGGTGACCTCCACGAGGAAGAATCCCACTTCTGACACCAGTTGCCGCGGCTAGACCCTACCGGTTCTTTGCGACAACGCCGCTTCCTCCTTCGTGGACCACCTACTGTAGCGCAAGCCATCAGAAACTTTCAGTTGCATGATAATAAGATGCCTTTTTCTTAATTTATGCCCCTTATCCCAGTACAATATAACATTTGTACTATTTTTTCACAAGGTGTCTTTAAATTTTTTTTTTGTTAGTAGTTGCTTTGTGTGTGTGTTACCTACTTACTTAAGGTATCAGCAATATAAGCAAATTATGAGCAACTTGGCGTCATTTTCCCAATAGAACAATCTTCTATTGACCTTACTGCGATGTGCAAATATTGAGAGGGCCTGGCTCATCAGTGGTGAACCTTTCCACTGCGGTTTCGTCTGCTTAGTTTACCAGACTGCTCTAATATCGTATTGGGATGTTTTCCTTATACGAGATGTGTTCAAAGAGTATCGCGACTTTTGTGTTTTTTCAAAAATTATTTATTTATTCATGAATACCTATTTTGTTCCCTTCAAAGTAATCCCCAAGAGATATTATACACTTGTGCCAACGGTTTTTCCAATCTTCGAAGCACTACAAAAAATCATTTTTTAAAATCTTTTTCAGCTCCTCCTTCGATGCCGTCTTTATCTCGTCAAGCGTAGCGTAACGTCGTCCTTTCATGGGCCTCTTCAGTTTAGGGAAAGAGAAAAAGTCACAGGGGGCCAGATCTGGGGAATACGGTGGCTACGGCATCATTAGTGTGTTGTTTTTAGCCAAAAAGTCGCGCACAAGCAACGATGTGTGAGCAGGGGCGTTATCGTGGTGCAAAAGCCAAAAATAGCAGTCAATTTTGGGTGATGTTATTTGGGGAAATATGGTTTTAATACAGTTTTTTAATTATCCCATGGGTAAGATTAAACCAGATCATTTTTTAATTATCCCATTGTATAATTATACAAGGTCATGGATACTATATTCATTGATCAAATTCACAATCCTGGTAGGGTTGGAATACAGGTCCTGTCTTGAAGTTCCCATACATTCCAAGAGGTGGTCCGGTGAGGCCTCTCTGGTCCTACAGATGGTGCATTGTCTTTACACCATCCTGGAAGAGGAGCGGTCTTGTATGGCCAGTTTTGAGCCTGGAGATATAGGTTGCTGCTTGTCGGTTCATCCCACATTCTAGAGTAGATCCAGGCTTTTGATTCAAATACCAACACAAGGTCATGAAGGATGAAAGCAATAATATTTTATATTATAGTGTGTTTTGGGGTTCTTGTATAGGTCTTCCTTCTTAGCTCGAATATAGTCCAGTATTAAAAATAAAGAAGTCATCTCCTGACCACGAGCACATGTGCTTTTTAGATGGCAGAGCGCCATCTAGTGGAGCAAAAATAAACTAAACGTTTATTTAACTTGCTCCGTGATATTTGGCCAACCCAATTTCTTGATAAATAAAAAAAAAGCCATCCACGAACGCGTTTCGTGCCATTGGCGCTCGTCAGCGTGGAGTAGGCTGTAACCACTGCGACAAAAAAAAAATATTTGTTTGATTTTCAAGAAATTGGGTTGGCCAAATATCACGGAGCAATTTAAATTAACGTTTAGCTTATTTTTTCTCCGCTAGATGGCGCTCTGTCATCTAAAAAGCACATGTGCTCGTGGTCAGGAAATGCCTTCTTTATTTTTAATATCATAACCTGACCCACTTATCTTTTATTTTTTTCTGTTGTTTTTTCATAGTCCAGTATATATGCTGAAGATTTTTTATACAATAAAAATATATACCTATACACATAAGGCTTCTAGCATATAAGGCATAATCAAAGCGATATGCAAGTGTAATAATTTAACAACGCTTAATTGTTTATATTCTAACCGAGGGTCATTTGCATATTCTCAAGGCTGTACGACATCCATAGACTCGATGACCTTGCCATTACCCAAAAGTATTTGCCTCCTTCAGTCATTCTTTGTATATATTGGGGAACAGATGTTATTGCTTGGAGCCAGTTCCGGCGAATAGGATGGGAATAGAAATATCTTTATTTACGCGTCTGCTAACCAGAATGGATGATTTTTGAGCCACAATGGCCTCATAAAGCGGAATATATACAAAGCACTATATACATTGCACTGTTAGAGGGGCCTGGGGATGGGTGGCCAGGGGATCATCGCCAGGTGAGGCCAGGAGAGCCGGGATGTAGAGGAGGATCAGGGGGGCATGTGGTTATCCGCGGAGATCAGGGGGAGACAGAGACGGGTCTAATAGTATTGAGCCCAAGGGTGACCGTGGAGAACAGACATACCGCAATGCGCTGTTGCACTGTTCCAGGCTATAGTGCCACAATCACACGACAGCGTCAGGGACGGTCGCATAGGCAGGGCCGGTCGGGAAATCGGCGAATAGGATGGGAATATTTTGTAGCATATTTAGTAAATTTTGACCATTGCAAATGCGGATTAGTACGCTAATGTATTACCATGGATATTTTTTTCCTCTTTCATGCCAATGATGATTTTTTAAAGTTTTTATTTAACTTGTTTCCATTGTCTGTCTGTCCATAAATCTTGTAATCGACTTTTAGTATACTTCTAGAGCATGTAGAAATATGAAAATGTGTACGCTTTTAGAACCTGATGACAATGCAAGTTGACAGATTTTCAGGCTTCGGAATTGTCAGAATAGACAGGAACGGACATAGTTCCAAATTACCTTTCAAAATTCTACATTTAAATTTAATATGCTTCCAGATCACATAGAAGTATGAAACTTTTAACACTCCCTCAGTCAAATGAACAATGCAAGTGTACAAATTGTCAGACTTCTGGGTGGTCGGAGGGGCCAGGAATGAACATATTTCTATATTTCTTTTTAACTGTTATGTGTGGCGGCACCAAGTCAAGTCGGAAACTATTGCGAATTGAATTTTTCGGTGATTGTTCAAGAACCCAAACGAATTAGAAATCCAAAAATTAAAGATTCTATGTTAAACCTCTTTGGAATTACAAGCAAAAAGCTGTCAAAAAAGTCAATAAATATAATAATTTATCTGTTATAATTAAAGTAATCTGATTTCACAATATCATCAAGCATATACTTATATTCGTTATATATATAAATATTTAAAAATAAAGAAGGCATCTCCTGACCACGAGCACATGTGCTTTTTTAGATGGCAGAGCGCCATCTAGTAGAGCAAAAATAAACTAAACGTTTATTTAGCTTGCTCCGTGATATTTGGCCAACCCAATTTCTTGATAAATCAAGAAAAGCCATCCACGAACGCGTTTCGCGCTGTTGGCGCTCGTCGATTTCTCGGGAAGCCATTGGGACCAAAAATCTTTTTGGTCGCAATGGTTACAGCCTTCTCCACGCTGACGAGCGCCAACAGCGCGAAACGCGTTCGTGGATGGCTTTTCTTGATTTATCAAGAAATTGGGTTGGCCAAATATCACGGAGCAAGCTAAATAAACGTTTAGTTTATTTTTGCTCTACTAGATGGCGCTCTGCAATCTAAAAAAGCACATGTGCTCGTGGTCAGGAGATGCCTTCTTTATTTTTAATATCAACACCTGACCCACTTATCTTTTATTTTTTTTTCCATTGTTTTTTTCATATATAAAAAAACACTTTCCAAAAGATTAACTACACATTGCTCAAATAGGAATATTTAAAGAAAAGAAGAGAATAATATAATTTTTAAAGAGTTGATAGGCTATAATTATCCGAAGAAATTCATCAAGAAGCATTTTTACACTCCCAGAATCCCATCTTCAAACAATAGCAATGTTCAATCCGATAAAAGATATTGCTCTCTCCCATACAGTTACGGATCAGAAAGAATCGCCAGAATATTGAAGAAATATAATATAATTACCACATATCAATCTGCACCAAATTTGAAACAAATTCTACGCCACTCAGACACCAAGAATAATAGTAAAAAGGAAAACAAAAGCAATATTATTTACAAAATTCCATGCAAAACCTGTCCAGCCACTTACATTGGAGAAACCAGCAAAGCATTGAAAGAACGCATTAACCAGCACAAAGCAGCTCTACGTATCCATAAACCATTATCTATCCTAGTAGACCATGCGCTAAACAATAGTCATATACCCAATTTTGACAAAGCATTCCTTCTATACCAGAATATTAAAGAAAAACACTGCAGATTATTTTTTAGAAAGCTGGGCCTCTATAAAAGATACAGAAAGCATAAATAGAAAATCGACCTACCAGAAATTTATAGAGAATTTATATCTTCCAAAATTATTTAATTATTATTTTTTTTTTGCATATATTTATACTTGTATAATATATTTTTATTTATATTTATCAACACAACATATTGAATCATAATCCCTACTCATTTTTATTTTCTAATATTTATCAATCTTTTCATTTATTTAATCAAATGGTTATTTAATTGTATACTCTCTCTTTTAATTATTATTAAATATAACCATTGTACATATATTTTATATATAGTGAAATTTTCATCAGATAGTTTCTTACTTTGATCTTGTATAGCATGAGTGGATCACATGCCCACGTGATTTAGTTTAAATCAAAAACCTTGTTAAAGAGAGGCGTGTTGCCCCTAGAAATATTGGCCTTTTAATAAATTCAGATCCAATATATGCTTTATATTTATTTATAAAAATATATATATATGAAAAATAGTACAGATGTGACATTGTGTGAGTACTGGGATAAAGTTTATAAATTAAGAAAAAAGACTGGGAAACTCTTTATCGTGCAACTGAAGGTTGCTGATGTCTTGCGCCATCTATCGGAATAAATATAAACTATTCCTTGATTTTTAATTATTCCAGAATTGGTTAAATACCCATTCTTGTGATTAATCAAGAATATATATTTGACATACATATATGATAATATAAGACCACACATTTCACGACACCCCTTTATAAATAATTTCCTTTTGTCAATTAATTCCATTTATTACTTATAACTAAAATTAATCAATTGAATAATCATTATCCATATTAAATCCATATTTCTCTGTTCTCCAGGTTCCATTCTCTTTGCGTTGTCCTCGGTATTATCCTGTCAACTGTTGAACTGTTGTATTACAGATGATCCTGTCGGATGACTGTTGTGATGTGTTTTATCCTGTCAGATGACTGTTGTGATGTGTTTTATCCTGTCAACTGTTGAACTGTTGTGATGTGTTTTATCCTGTCGGATGACTGTTGTGATGTGTTTTATCCTGTCAACTGTTGAACTGTTGTGATGTATTTTATCCTGTCGGTTTACTGTTGTGATGTGTTTTATCCTGCCGGATGAATGTTGTGATGTGTTTTATCCTGTCGGTTTACTGTTGTGATGTGTTTTATCCTGTCGGCTGACTGTTGTGATGTGTTTTATCCTGTAGGCTGACAGTTGTGATGTGTTTTATCCTGTCGGTTTACTGTTGTGATGTGTTTTATCCTGCCGGATGAATGTTGTGATGTGTTTTATCCTGTCGGTTTACTGTTGTGATGTATTTTATCCTGCCGGGTGACTGTTGTGATGTGTTTTATCCTGTCGGCTGACTGTTGTGATGTGTTTATCCTGTCGGCTGACTGTTGTGATGTGTTTTATCCTGTCGGTTTACTGATGTGATGTGTTTTATCCTGTCGGTTTACTGTTGTGATGTGTTTTATCCTGTCAGTTTACTGTTGTGATGTGTTTTATCCTGCCGGGTGACTGTTGTGATGTGTTTTATCCTGCCGGATGACTGTCGTGATGTGTTTTATCCTGTCGGTTTACTGTCGTGATGTGTTTTATCCTGTCGGTTTACTGTCGTGATGTGTTTTATCCTGTCGGTTTACTGTTGTGATGTATTTTATCCTGCCGGGTGACTGTTGTGATGTGTTTTATCCTGTCGGCTGACTGTTGTGATGTGTTTTATCCTGTCGGGTGACTTTTGTGATGTGTTTTATCCTGTCGGTTTACTGATGTGATGTGTTTTATCCTGTCGGTTTACTGTTGTGATGTGTTTTATCCTGTCGGTTTACTGTTGTGATGTGTTTTATCCTGCCGGGTGACTGTTGTGATGTGTTTTATCCTGCCGGATGACTGTCGTGATGTGTTTTATCCTGTCGGTTTACTGTCGTGATGTGTTTTATCCTGTCGGTTTACTGTCGTGATGTGTTTTATCCTGTCGGTTTACTGTTGTGATGTGTTTTATCCTGCCGGATGAATGTTGTGATGTGTTTTATCCTGCCGGATGAATGTTGTGATGTGTTTTATCCTGTCGGCTGACTGTTGTGATGTGTTTTACCCTTTCACTTACTGTTGTGATGTGTTTTATCCTGCCGGATGAATGTTGTGATGTGTTTTATCCTGCCGGATGAATGTTGTGATGTGTTTTATCCTGTCGGGTGACTGTTGTGATGTGTTTTATCCTGTCGGTTTACTGTTGTTTTGTGTTTTATCCTGTCGGTTTACTGTTGTGATGTGTTTTATCCTGTCGGCTGACTGTTGTGATGTGTTTTATCCTGTCGGGTGACTGTCGTGATGTGTTTTATCCTGTCGGTTTACTGTTGTGATGTGTTTTATCCTGTCGGGTAACTGTTGTGATGTGTTTTATCCTGTCGGTTTATTGTTGTTATGTGTTTTATCCTGTCGGTTTACTGTTGTGATGTGTTTTATCCTGTCGGCTGACTGTTGTGATGTGTTTTATCCTGTCGGGTGACTGTTGTGATGTGTTTTATCCTGTCGGTTTACTGTTGTGATGTGTTTTATCCTGTCGGCTGACTGTTGTGATGTGTTTTATCCTGTCGGCTGACTGTTGTGATGTGTTTTATCCTGTCGGGTGACTGTCGTGATGTGTTTTATCCTGTCGGTTTACTGTTGTGATGTGTTTTATCCTGTTCGGTTTACTGTTGTGATGTGTTTTAACCTGTCGGTTTACTGTTGTGATGTGTTTTATCCAGTCGGGTGACTGTTGTGATGTGTTTTATCCTGTCGGATGACTGTTGTGATGTGTTTTATCCTGTCGGTTTACTCTTGTGATGTGTTTTATCCTGTCGGTTTACTGTTGTGATGTGTTTTATCCTGTCGGGTGACTGTTGTGATGTGTTTTATCCTGTCGGGTGACTGTTGTGATGTGTTTTATCCTGTCGGGTGACTGTTGTGATGTGTTTTATCCTGTCGGGTGACTGTTGTGATGTGTTTTATCCTGTCGGATGACTGTTGTGATGTGTTTTATCCTGTCGGATGACTGTCGTGATGTGTTTTATCCTGTCGGTTTGCTGTTGTGATGTGTTTTATCCTGTCGGTTTACTGTTGTGATGTGTTTATCCTGTCGGTTTACTGTTGTGATGTATTTTATCCTGTCGGTTTACTGTTGTGATGTGTTTTATCCTGTCGGGTGACTGTTGTGATGTGTTTTATCCTGTCGGGTGACTGTTGTGTGGCATGTTTGGCTAGATGCAGTCGTCATGGTAGGTAGGTTAGATAAATGGAGCCATGATGGTGGCCACAATGGTCAGAGTGGTTACAGACATGAATGGGATCACACAAAAGGACGAGGCATGTAGGATGTCACAACAGAGAGAGCGGCCAGCGCCGTCGAGGTGGTCTGATCTATTCTAGTGTCATAGAGGTGTCCTGGACGTCAACTACCTACCTAGGATACAGTGACAATAAGTAACTTATACCCTAGATTAATACACTGGATTTACCTATGATAAAAGTATAAACCTCAATACATCTTTTACTAGATTGTCCTGTTTTTCAAGACTACAGAATAGAAAATAAATTAATAGTAACAGATCAAATTACAATAAGTATCTTATACCCAAAATAAATACACTGGATGTACCTACGATAAAAGTATAAACCTCAATACATCTTTTACTAGATTGTCCTGTTTTTCAAGACTACAGAATAGAAAATAAATTAATAGTAACAGATCCAAGTATTTTTATTTCCAGTCATGTATATTAAATTCAATACCTTTTGTAGATATATTTTAAATTATATAGAAACAAATATATTTTAAGAAACTGATAATTTTTAGTATTCTTATTGTACATATTGCCAGACACTTCTTTCTTTTGTACACAGTTCTTTTTTCTCGTTTTTTCTCTCTTTCTCATTGTTAATATCATATGACTATTCTATTCACGGCCTAAAATTATTGTAAATATATGTATAGACAAATGTAAAGGCATACATGTATGACAGCGCAAGTGTCCCTAGGGAGACATAGCGCTTCAAATTGAATTAAAATAAATAAAGGTACAAAGGACATACACTAAGTACCCCAGCCGAACCATCCGGCCTCGACCAGTTCATCATGCCAAGCCTGCGGTTCCGTGGATCGCTCCCTTGACCATCGCTACTGGAGCTGCAGGTGCATCA
Source organism: Cordylochernes scorpioides (assembly GCA_030710605.1). NCBI lineage: Eukaryota > Metazoa > Arthropoda > Arachnida > Pseudoscorpiones > Chernetidae > Cordylochernes > Cordylochernes scorpioides. The sequence goes on from CP092874.1 coordinate 70,408,229, forward strand.
GGCCCCTCATCATCGAAGCCTTCAGTGTCCTCGGGCTCCCCCTGACTTGCTGGATCTTCGGGTCTGGCCTCGTAGATGACAACCTGACCATCCTGGCGTCGGCCAAATCCATCATCTACCGGTACTTCGTACAGGTTAGGCTGACCGGAGGACCAGCTCATCGCCTGGGAAAGAGGGCTCACCTCACATTCCCCGCATGATCATCTGTATATTAGTTTATTCATTATTTCCATTTTAATGTAAATTATTGACAAGAAGTCAATAAAATTTGTTTGAAATGTCACTAAGTACCCCTAGTCCACAGGGCGTACGTTATGTACCCAAGAGAATGCCTCAATCAAAGCGGCCGTATAAAAAGTTGAATAGGAAATAGAGACGTGTGAATGTAAAAGTTCCGCTCCAGATCTTGAGGTTTCCCTCAGGGCTACAGTCTAGACGCACCATATTCTAGATAATATTTTCAGTCATACTCTTATATCAAACTTAAATCTAAAACCGTTTCTCTCTCTTTATTTATTTCTCTAGAATTCCCTGTCTCTTTCTAACTATATGCCTAGTTTGTCATCTGTAAAACTGACCTTAATTATAATGTCAGAACATTTTCGTCCTTTTTCAAGAATAATTTAAGGTATAAAAGTTGATTTAGACTTGTGAAGGATCCCATCTTTCTGAGACTTCAGGTCAACTTACGTTGATTTACTTAGATTCGATTGTTTCTAAAACTTTCTGGACTTGACTTAGTAATTCTCATGAAGCAGTAGTTGGGTTAGCATCTCTTAGATTATTGTCCTTTTTAACATTGTTTGAGTCAGTTGTTTCTTGGCGAATGGTTTGGTCTTGAGATCTTCAGGTTCGAGACAATGTTCGTACACGTACAGGCCATGATAATCATGGTGGGTAGAAGTAGGCGACTGATTTTACTGTAAGTGCACCACATATCTACACATGTGAAAAGCAGTTCGACTTTGCACTTACAAATCTGCCAGAGCCCGTTTGGTTACTTGCACTCGCTAGTGGGGTTAGACTTTTGAAAGAATCGGGGCCCTTTGGAGCATTTTTTTAAAACAGAAAAAGGTGCCCAATGCCGGAATCGAACCCGGGTCGTAGTGGTCGAAAACCAACGGTTTAGACCATCTTTCCACCGACTCCTCAAAAAAAAAAAAATAGAGCCGAATGTGGGATTCGAACCTGTGGCGTTATTGTCGGAAATCGACGGTATATTCCACTCGTCCACCAATCCACACACACAAAAAAATCGACTAGCTCGAACCCTTTCCTTCGCGAGTTGAAGCGAGTCATCAAACTACGCCCCAAGTCGGCACAAAATCGACAATGTTCGTAAAGGTTTTAAATGTTGTATTTTATATATATACTAGCCGAATGACCCGGGCAACGCCCGGGTTTTAACCGATTAAATGTTTTTATTCAAATACTATTCGTTACAATTATAAATTGGCGCCCTGGATGTCACTCTTGTGAAACGTCCCGCTCCAAACTTTGTGTCTGAGAAGCGATATTTTTATAGAGAGATGATCTGGCTTTGTGTCTTCTGCTCGAATGAATTTTTTTATGTTAGAATTTTGTTCCTGCATACTAAAAATGAACTGGCTTCACCAGTGGTCCCTGCTTTTTGGAATTTTTTCCAATATAGTTCCCGATATAAACATGATACAGCAATATTGTCATAATCATTTTCTGACTAAAAAACAACTATTTTTGCCCAGAACCTGTCAATTTCATTTGTTATTGGCTAAAATTCCGATAAATATCTCTTCCAAATTTTTCTCTATGTCCTGTCAAAGCACGTTTTACATGTACATTAGGTCAGCTGATATTACTTCCCATATTACCACCGCTAGAGGCGCTGCTTGCGAGCGAATTTGCAAATAACTCGAAGAATATTCGGGATAGAGACCTGAAATTTTCACTATAAGTTTTTCCAGATTCTACTCTATATACTGTTAAAATTTCAGTCAGATTAGTTACGCATTGTGGACGTGTATAGCCGACATAGGAACAAACACACATACATACATACATACTCGGCCGTGCGGCCGCATCTCGCGCGCGCTCCGAGTTGTTCGCCTTTCGCTGCTCTTCTGAGAATCTAAGTCAAAATCTAATTTCATATTCTTACTCTCCATCATCAGCTCTTCATTCCTGCATATCGTTTCCCACCCATAGTCATTTTTCGAGTTTTTGCTCATTGCTAATCAGCATATTTGCCAAGTTTCAAGTTGAAACTTGGCAACCATCACCATGGCAACGGCCGAGAAGGTCGCTGCGTCATCGTCATCATCCATTGCCTCATTGGTCGCTCATAATCCACCTGCAACATCATCACTTTCACATATCGCAAAGCAAAAATTTGCATCTCTACCGACGACTGAAAATCAACTGGAAAATTTGCAAAGGCAAAAATCTCAATTTTCATCTGAAGAAAAAAAGATATTTGACGAAAAAAGAAAAACTACCTTCGAAAAGAGAAGTAAGGAGATAAAGACAACGATCCAATTTGAAGTCCTTTCAGAAGCATCCGCCGAAGAATATCTGATCGGCATCGGCCAAATTATTGGACTTGATAATATCCACTCTGTGGGAAAATTAATGGACAAGCCATTGTCTCTGTGGCAGATCAGAAGCAGGCTGAAGTTCTCCTGACCAATGGATTTAAGGTCAGAGACAGAACTGTTTACCCATCCCCACTATTCCGACCATCCCGCAAATACATCCTGTCGGGCGTCCTCGCCTTCATCCAAGACCAGGAAATAACGAAGGCTCTGGCACCTTATGGCCAAGTTCTGAGCATCCGCCCGCTCCCATTCCCTACCAACAATCCCCTACTGAAACACCTCTCTTCGCTCAGAAGAGAAATTGTCTTTAAAAATAAAGAAAAAACGCCGATGCCGGCCGTGATCTCTATAACCCATATGGAGGAATCCTTTAAGGTCTTCATTGGGGAGGATGTGGTGTGCAACGCATGCAGAAGGCATGGGCACACGAGAACCAAATGCCCGTTTGACCCGCAGATTAGAGCGAATATCACGAGGTCCTTCGCTGAAGCTCTGAGCACCCCGTCACTGCCAGAAAACTTAGAACAAGAGCAAAACGCAGAAAAACAGCCGGCCCAGGAAACGAGGGACCCTCCTGCGAAAAAAAGACCCCTCGCAACTACGGAGAGTGAGATTAATGGGCAGAAAATGGAAGGCCAAGATAAAAGATCTAAAATGAACGATCCTCTGGAACGAGCCCGTGACTCGGTAAATCAAAAAGAAAACCTCATGCAAGTACTACAAATTGAGAATGAGAACCTCAACATAGAGCACCTCATGGCGGATTTGCCAGAAGCTGAGAAACCTCTAAACGTAGAAATAGCTGAAGATAATGAGTCGTTGGCCAGTCTATCAGACTGCTCGATGACCTCTTCCCAGCTTGAAAGGGAATTAATCGAGTGTGACCGGAAGACAAATCCTCAGCTAGAGAAAGCGATCTCTACCATTTTCAAGAGAACTGGTCACGCCAGAAAAATAAAAATTAACGAACAAATAGCAAAATATCCCGACCTTCTGCACGATGTCACCTGCCACCTGGAAGACCTTTTAGAAAGAAGAAGAAACAATATGAATATGAGAAGCGGATGACAGGAAAAAACTCAACAACGACATTCAGAGGACGAGAATAATTCTGAGAACAATGATGGAAGATTGAAACGCTTTTTACCTTTTTTTTAACTATCTCTCTCTTTTACCTCGTCTTTTTTTTATTTCTTACTTTGTACCTTTCTCTTTTATCTTCTTGCTCTCGAGTTTGCTGTAAATACATTCCTTTTTTTTAAACTAACGCAATTTTTTTTACTCTTTTACTTTCTTTGCGCTAGTATTTTACTGTTTTATCTTTTCATCTCTCTTTATTCTTTCGTTTATAGGATGTTGGACTCTTGTGAGCCATCCTGCGATGCTGTAAATATTGATTTTTTAAGAATTCTAACGTTGAATGCCCGTGGAATCGCGAACAAACATAGACAAGATTTTTTAAAAGAATGGTTGAAGATAAACGAAGCAGAAATATACGCAATTCAAGAAACGAATATTCAAACCTTCAATACGCGACAAGACTTAACAGCTTTTGATATCTATGTAAATGAACCTATTTCTCGCGGCGGCGGACAACTATTTTTGATACATCGATCGATTTTTAGCGCAAATTTTAAAACACTAAAGAACGGGAAAATATGCGCAATAGAGATTTTAATGAACAGGAGCATCGTGCTTGTTATTAATGTACACCTCTTTCACGATCTCCATGAAGCATTCAACGATTTACAATTAATACAAAACTACTTGGACGATTACCCTAGAGATACCGCGACGTTCATATTGGGAGATTTTAACATTCGCGACAAACCGGGCAAGACAGACTCTCGTCGAAAATTCAACTTACTTTCGGATTTTAATTAAAAAAACAATCTTATCGATATTTTTAAACATGTTAATCCTGGACTTAACGGTTTTACGCATGAAGCTCTCATCCATAACACGCCTTTTAGAACCAGAATTGATTATATACAATGCTCGACAAGTTTTACACCAAATCTTATTAAATGCGAAACCATTGCATACGACTTATCTGACCACAACGCCATTATCACGCGATTACGAACAAGGAATACGCAATTTTTTAAAAAGAACATCGACTCGAAAATTTTTAACTCTCACATCTTCAAAGAAATATTTTTATTCGAACACGAGAGTTTTATTACGAATTTTAATTATATTGGCGCGAAGGCACATTGGAGATGCATGAAAAAAATAATTTTTGAAACTGCGGAAGTCTGTCAAAAATACACTTTTACGAAATTTAGACGCCTCAAACCCGCAATTACTGCTATTTACAATGACAACAATGAATTCCTCAACAACAACGACGCTATCCTAAACTATATTTTCACTTTTTATCAAAATAAAACGAAGGCAGATGAATCGATTATTTTAGAAGACATTAGAAATTATGTAAATATTATTCCGCGCCTCGATATCGAATTTCATTTCAACGAAGAAAATTTTATAACGAAAAACGACATTTTAAACGCGATTAAGCTCTTACCGAATAGAAAGATGGCCGGCGATGATGGCATTCCCGCCGAATTTTATAAAGATTTTTGTGACATCGCCGCCGACTCTTTACTCGAAATATTTTATGAAGCACAATTAGAAAACTCCCTACCTGACCACATGAACGCTGGTAAAATGTTTCTAATACCCAAAACTCCTAATGCACGAACTCTTAACGATTGGCGCCCGATCACCTCTATGAACACGGATTATAAGATTCTATCGAAAATTTTACTCACGAAAATCAAGCCGTACTCCGCGCGCATGATACCAGCAGAACAGAAGTACGCCATCCCCGGCCGCTCAATATTCGATATCATACCCGAAATTGAGAAAAATATTTACGAATCGAACTTATTTAATACGCCCCTCGCGATCGTAACCCTTGACATAAAGCTTTCGATTCGATTTACAGACCGTTTATTATCGCTACGCTTGAAAGACTCGATATCCCCGATATTTTCCTGAAATGGATTAAAATCGTCTTCAGTGGTAATAAATTAAAAATCGACATAAACGGCGAGTGCTCTCCTGAATTCGACGTAAATAGAGGCGTGCGACTGGGCTGCGGCTTGTCCGCGCTGCTCTTCTCATTCGCCACGACGTCTCTCATACATCATCTTCGTCGAAACCTCAGCTCTACGTCCGAGATATATGCATATGCCGTCGATTTTATCTTATTTTTAAAAGACGAAACTGATTTTAAGCGTATTTATAATTGTTTCAAAGATTTCGAGAAAACATCCGGCATCGCTATTAATTTTAAAAAGAGTAAGGGGTTGTGGTGCGGCAATTGGAGCGGCAGGACTGATAAGCCAGAAGATATAGAAATGCGGATTGACACAATTGACATCCTCGGTCTACATTTTGAAAACTCCAAAACGCCCTTAAAAATGCAAACTGAAAATCTTCGTTCCTATTTCCGCCATTCAGCCCTAATTGCAAAACAAAACATTTTAACGCTCCCCCTCCACCTCAAGACGCGATTTTTAAATGCGAACTTTATACCCAAATTTACCTACATGATAAACGCCATCTTACCAAGCGATTCTACATTAAACGAACTAAAAAAGGACTTAGATGACGCGCTCTATAATGAAACAACCTGGACGACCTCGTCAATAAATTGCCTGCCCGCCGAGAGGGGTGGCCTCGGCCTGCTGCACTTGGCTACTCAGCGCGACCTCTTTATTCTAAAACGTATACAAAGGTCTATTAACGGGGAAAAAAAACGAAAACGATTTTCTTTTTATAAACAAAAATTCGACAAACTACTACAATCTGTTTAACTACGATTTACACAGTTTTCTATCGCCACGACGAAAGCAGACTCTATCAAGCTGGAAAAACATCGCGCCAAACTTTCATATCGATTTTAAAAGCCTCTCGAAAAACGACTTTTTACACATCGTGCTTTTAAAATGCCGCCTTTTACACGGCCTTTATATGCAAAATCCTGCCATCTTCAGTGCACGAGGCCTGAGACGTCTGAAAGACTTTTTGGATTTAAACGGTGAAATACGAGATATCAACGATTTATTTTCCCACGCCACGCGAAACATTCGGAACGATTTTCAAAGAATCACTACGTTCTACAATGAAACGAAAATTATGAATTTTAAACCAAACAACCATCCCTCCTGCGTTCACCTTCCCATTACGTACAAATCACGCCTCTTCTCACGGTTCAGAAGCAGCGCGTTACGCCAAATAATCATATCGTCCTATTTTAATTTGAAGTACGCTGAAGAAAAAACGGCCAAATGGACATTCGACACTGCGCCTTGCTGGCACAGAAGAATTAATATATACGACGACATCGCATGGCGTTTGAAGCTGAGAGCTCTACCTTACCCTACAAGAAATGGAAAAGCTTCCTGCACCGCCTGCGGCGGACCCCCAGATATCCAGCATCGCTATACAGAATGCGCTATGACGAAACCATTTATCGACAACGCTATTAAAGAATGCCGAAACATCGACCCTCTATACAGGTTCAATCCTTCTAAATTCATCCTCGAAAAGGAAAAAATCGAATTACGTCGCATTTTAAACAGAACAAAATACGATATTTATAAATTTTTCATCAATGTAGATTTTAATTGTACCCCCTCCCCCACTAACTCTTAAAATTGTAACGTCGTTTTTATGACTTAATAAAAATCGATTTTGTTGTACATACATACATACATACATACACTGACTTTTATATATATAGGGATATCGTATTGTATATGTTGTATATAAAATCAAGATTATATGTAACTACAAAACGACGTCAATAAAACGGATTTCTGGGAGAGAAAGGGACGGTGAGCCAGGAAGGATAATATAAACAAGAGAGATTTATAGTCATGGCAGTCCCTGATTGGACGTCCTCCCCCTCTGACGTCACCAATATGATATAAGCCGGGGCTCTCTGAGGACAGATAGAGGAGCTACCCAGCACAGACAGCAGGGTAGGAAAATAGTTAGCTGCCATGCTACCCGATTGACCAGAGGACTCCCCCTTTGTCTCACCCTTCCCGGGAACCACCCCTAAACTGAGGTAACCATGTTCCTATGCGTGTAGTCTTATTTTGTCTTCTGGCTAGTGCGCGTCCACTACCGGCCACATGACTGCATGTTGGATGAGGAGCCCACTGTGACCTTGTTGGCTCCACTCATCGTTTTTTATTATTACAACATATATGTATATGTCATAATTTGTATATAATTGTATGCCCCCCGACCCACTATGCATGTACAATGTATGATTTTCAAAGATTTAATAAAGAACAAGGTAACTGGAGGAAAGAAGTAGCAACAAAACATAGGAAATAGGTTTAAAGCGGGCACAATTATAAATAACTTGTACAGTCAATACTTCCTGACAGAAGGCCGGACGTATCTAGTGACCGCAGAAGTTATATTAGTCGAGAAACACTCAATACTTCCTGGCAAAGCAGGACGTATCTGGTGACCAGAAATTATAAAAGTAGAGAGACACCCCATACTTCCTGACAGAAGGCCGGACGTATTTGATAACGCGGAAGTAAATAGAGTCGAAATAACACCCGATACTTCCTGACAAGATCGGCGGTATCTTCCATCAAAGCAGCCGCAGATCCAATTAGAAAGATCCACTAAGTAGGTCAACCAATAGGAAAACGGGCACGTTCCATCCTTCGACCAATGGGAAAGAAGCCAACTCTTGGTGTAAAATCGAGAAGCAAGAATGGTCAGTTGCTCCTTCGCTTCCAACAAGGTAACATCTGCTCTAGACCTCTCTCCCTCTGCTCATCCCACAGCTAAGTTCCATCACCGCCATGTGATCAGATAGGAACAATCAAAACCCGCTCCGCTCTTTTCAAGCTTTCTTCCCTCCAACCCAGTTGCCTTTTATTTCCAAACCCCATCACGTGTCCTGATTATTCCTAACTGTATGCTTTCACTTCCACTCAAACGACTGCGTTTCAACCAATCCTCACCATTCAAATCGAACAACAAGAAATTCCGCAACGATATTGTCACAGAACGGCTAAGTCGACAGGATAAAGAGATGGAATTAAATCAGGATCCCATAGGCGTAAAAACGGACAACCCTACAAAAGAAAGAGGGAAGAAACTGGCAACGAGCGAAGCGACAAAACACACCCTGGCGACAATAATTTTGCAGCTGACCGCCGCACTTCAAGGAGCAAGGTCCAGTCAACTACAAACGACGTTCCGTAGCGCCACCCCCGGAGCAGCCCACACCCCCCGCCGACCGAAAGGCGAGATGAGCGCGGCAGCCGACGCACGTGCCACCACCCCAGGCAAGTGTCACCGAGACCGGACACCGACCACCGAGGAGTCATCCACCGCCATGCCGTACCCGTATCACAGCACACCCCGACGCCCAGGTGCATGGAATGCACCTCTTCCGCCGTCCAACTGCAAGTTCTGCGGCGCGAGGCACTGGCACAGCGAATGCCGACATCGACCAGTCCCGACGGCCCACGAAAAAGTGCGGACGGTGCAAGCAGTCCCAAAATCACCAGTCCCGAGTCCACAACAACCAAGTCAAGCCAGAGACACCCCAGCCGAGCAGACTTTTCGAGACTAAGGTAGGCACCCCCCCTATGGCGTCAAGAATTGACTTTGAACTCTTACCTAACCCTACCTACCCCTTTAACCATGTATCTAAACATGTACCAAATGAATGCAAACACGGGCTAGACCAAAACCTGTCCCAAAGGACTCGTACAGCACACAAAGCTTTCACACATGGAAACCCTTGCCTGCATTCATTGCCCAAACCTCAAATATTTACATGCCACCATTCTAATCTCACACCACGCAACTTTTCATGCCCACCACATATAAAGCCACCACGACTTCAACCTACAATTCCAATAATGCCCAAAAAAGTGCCCGTACACCGACACAGCTCACCCACTTACCACACAAAATCCACACATGACCATACGTCGCCACGCCATAATCACACAAATGTACCTCACAACATACACGCACGCCAAAAGACGACAACAACCAACAAACGCAACACGCGCGCCAACAGACAACAACAACAAACAAGCGCATGCACAACCGTTAAGAATAATACAATCATCCCGTCTACACAAAACATAGAAAAAATTCACGCCACCAAACAACCACACAATCGAAAAACATTGCGATCTTTCCTAAAAGCTGTGAACGCCTATAAAGAGTTCATTCCGGACCACGCCCGCTTGCGGACGCCACTTGTCAACCTTCTAAAAAAGGATGTCGTGTGGGTCTGGAGTGACGAATGCCAGAAAGCGTTCACTAACCTGAAAGAAAGCCTTACCACACATCCCACATTATACCTTTACCAAGAAGGTCTGCCATGCCAGGTGTACTGTAACACCTCAACATTCGGCATTGCAGGCATTCTTAAACAAGTCTACCCTGATGGGAAGACATACCCAGTTCAACATTTCAGCCGCTCTCTGCGTGGTCACGAGCGAAATTATTCAGACTTGGAACTACAATGCCTAGCCATTGTGGAAAGTGTGGATAACTTCCGCGCCTGTCTAATGGGCAGAAAGTTTACAATACTTTCTGACCATCCTGCATTGCAGTGGTTGAAAGAGATCAAAGCCCCGTCAGGCAGATTGTTTCGATGGAGGTTAAGACTGTCAAGATACGAATATGAGGTCCGTAGCATAAATGGAGTACAACAATATGAAACGGGCGTTGTAACTCGTATCCCATTTTGTGGCTTTCTAGATGCGCCACTCATAAAGAGCCAACAGTCTTCTCCACCGGGAAAATCTCGCGTGACTATGGATCACAATAAACTGCGCACCGTCTCCCGAAAAGGAGTACTTAAAACTATAGTCCCAAGTTCACTTACAACCAGACTTCTTAAGTCCGTACACACACAACACCACCACCCAAACATCTCCAAGATGACGAGACTCATCTCGTCACAATATTATTGGCAGAACATGACACAAGACATCGCAAAACAGGTAAAAACCTGCCCCACCTGCCGATTCGCTAGAAGAATCGATGAATACAACCAACCTTCACGTAAAAATACCGACACAGGCCCCAAAGCAAAACAAAATTCGTACATAAAGCACAGCGTACACACAACACAAACAATGCCAAAATTACACCACCCACGTCAGAGAAACGACCACACATCTCAACTTAAATCAATTACCACCGACATATCGCTAATAAAACCATTAACGATCAAACAAGAGAACTGCGAACCTACCAATCATTTAAATTCTACAATTAATAAGGTTCAGGCAAATATTTCAGAGTCCCCATTTACAAAAATCTGGAGGAACATGGGGCAATACCCTATTTTTCATCTGATTTTCATCCTTTGTTTGTTAGTTCTACCATACAAATGTATCCCAATTTTATTCCTTAATTATTTATTTATCTATACCATGTCCGCTCATAAAATTTTCGAACTACAAGAGGCAGTTTTTAATTTTGGACAAGCAATTTTTCATTGTGGACAAGCAATTTTTCATTGTGGACAAACATTTATAAAACTTCTCATAATTTTAGGAACCATCTTCGCAGAAAATCTAAATAAACTCCGAAGAGATAGAAGTAACTGAAAGATAACCAACCAATGTCGGAGAAGTCACACTCCAAAAACAAGATCTGAGCCGCACCAAAAAATAAATAAGCGGAAGGAAGAGTAAATTTTGAGACACCGCGACAGGAAGTGTAGTCCGCGGCGATAAATTCGGCCTATGCAAACAAAAGGGAGCGCCTCATTTCCGATCTCCAATTACTTCGGACCCCTCTTCTGCCAACACGTAAAATTAGGTCACCGCTCCCCGCACAGATTCCTCTCTCTATATCGCCAGTCTTGGATCCCAATTCGAACTACATATCGATTTTTTACAACCCAATTCCACACCCACAAGACGACACACATCTAAATGAGTTCCCATCCCTATTATAAACAAATCAATTACTTTACAGACTTCTAACATTTTTCACAACACACACAAAGATAAAAAAATATAGGGCATAATTGAGCAATTAAAACATTTATAGGGCATGTAGATACACAAAAGGGTTCAAAACAATACACCTTATTTTTCATATTAATCATTTTCATTATTTTCTCTCAATTAAAATTTAAATATATAATCAATTTATCAATTTATTCAACTTATTATCACTTTTAATCATTAATTATCATTTTTTTTTCAATTAGTTTATATTATCATTTTTATTTATCAATTATCATTCTATTTACCACTTAGCTTATATTGCCATAACTCAATTATCAACGAAAACTCATTGATTTTCGGTTAAACTAAAAACATTAAATTATCCTTTGTTGTTGAAACCTTTTTATTTTTCATTTTTCTTTTTTTTTCCAAGCACTCAACTTTGATTTCGCTCAACCACTTTTTATTTTTATTTGATTTCAAAATACCTTATGAAATTTTATTTTTATTTTTATTTTGATTTCTCAAAAGCCCTAATAAAATTCCCTCGATTTCCATTCCCAATTTCGAGCTAGAATATGGTTAGGCATTTTTCCTTTTTTTTTCTCACCATGCACCAAGCATTCACTTTGATTTCGTCCAACTTTTTATTTTTATATTATTTTTGATTTCTCAAAAGCCCTAATAGAACTCCCTCGTTTTTATTTCCAATTTCGAGTAGAAATCAGTTAGGCGCATTTTCTTTTCTTTTTAATCCACTATGTACCATAGCATTCATTTTGATTTCTTACAATTAAAAAAAAATTTTTTTTGATTTCTATTAATTATACTCAACCTATATCATCAACACCATTCTATTTTACTTCTTATATCGCCACCAATGCTTGTATATAAACTCTCAATACCCACAACTAATTTTCCCACAAAATTATTTTTCACTTTACAGAATTCTCTCAGGCTAACCCCTTCTTGAATTCTTCACATGTAGGGGGCGCATCTGTCATAATTTGTATATAATTGTATGCCCCCCCGACCCACTATGCATGTACAATGTATGATTTTCAAAGATTTAATAAAGAACAAGGTAACTGGAGGAAAGAAGTAGCAACAAAACATAGGAAATAGGTTTAAAGCGGGCACAATTATAAATAACTTGTACAGTCAATACTTCCTGACAGAAGGCCGGACGTATCTAGTGACCGCAGAAGTTATATTAGTCGAGAAACACTCAATACTTCCTGGCAAAGCAGGACGTATCTGGTGACCAGAAATTATAAAAGTAGAGAGACACCCCATACTTCCTGACAGAAGGCCGGACGTATTTGATAACGCGGAAGTAAATAGAGTCGAAATAACACCCGATACTTCCTGACAAGATCGGCGGTATCTTCCATCAAAGCAGCCGCAGATCCAATTAGAAAGATCCACTAAGTAGGTCAACCAATAGGAAAACGGGCACGTTCCATCCTTCGACCAATGGGAAAGAAGCCAACTCTTGGTGTAAAATCGAGAAGCAAGAATGGTCAGTTGCTCCTTCGCTTCCAACAAGGTAACATCTGCTCTAGACCTCTCTCCCTCTGCTCATCCCACAGCTAAGTTCCATCACCGCCATGTGATCAGATAGGAACAATCAAAACCCGCTCCGCTCTTTTCAAGCTTTCTTCCCTCCAACCCAGTTGCCTTTTATTTCCAAACCCCATCACGTGTCCTGATTATTCCTAACTGTATGCTTTCACTTCCACTCAAACGACTGCGTTTCAACCAATCCTCACCATTCAAATCGAACAACAAGAAATTCCGCAACGATATTGTCACATATATATATATTTATTATCAAATCAGACGTGATATCCCCACAAAGGATGCTTGCGTCAAGCAACAACACCAAAAACAGAGAACTATTTCACAGAAACAATTGAAACAACAACAACAAAATAAACAATGAAGCAAATACAAATATATACATAGTTAGCAATTAAGTTTGTTTTTTTTTAACCAAGAGAGAAAAATCATAGATATATTTACGAAATTTCCTAAATTTTAAATACGAGTCCTTAATATTTATAAACATAAAAAGATCCCTGTATTCAATGTTTTCCCGCTTTCTGTAGTTCTGTAAGATTGGACATTCAATAAGCAGGTGACTGGAATCCTGCCTTCTCTCTCCACACCCTGGATTGTCTATAGCTCCTATTCGGAACAGAAAATCTCCGAAGTTTCCATGGTTAGTAACAAATTGCACGTTGTAAAAGTCAGGGCAGAAATATTTTGTTGTAAAGCCTATAATGTGTTTTTTGTTTAACAACAACTCTTCCAATATTGTTTATACAATGGACTAAATGTATCAAACGCGTTTGATCTAATTTCAACAAAAGACAAATATATAAAATTCAACTCATTTTGCAGATTTATTTTGAATTTTATAAAAAAAACTACTAAATTCCATTGAAACGCTTTTATTTAGAAATTAACTCTTTTTAGTATTGTTTTAATTGAATAATTCTCTAATATCTAGCATATTTTCATTATAAAATATTCCTTAAAACTTTTTTTAATCTGTAAATTGCTTTTCTCGAATAAACACAATACTTTACAATTGGATTTCATTTAACTAAATTTGCATACCAATCCTTTGTACATATATCAATTGTGTTGATATATAGTTTTTATCTTTTCATCTAACTAACTTGCATACTAATTCTGTACATATTTAAAATATCTTTCTTTCTTTTCTTTCAAAATTTTGTTTATTTTTAAAGTGCAAGTGTCTCTAGGGGGACATAGCGCTCTAAGTCGAAATAAAGGATGTGTTGTTTAACGTGCTTGGAAGTATCAAACATAACTGTTTGGTAACTTTACGAACAAATTGTACAAGAGCTAGGGAAGGTTCAAGTTATTCTATTAGCACAGCTGTGACCGACTTTAGTTTATCCTAACATAATAAAGCTTCAATATTTTATACTAGCCGAATGACCCGGGCAACGCCCGTGTTTTAATTTAGACACGTGGACCTGTTGGATCATTAACGCCCGTGTTTTACCCGATTGAATGTTTTTATTCAAATACTATTTGTTACAATTATAAATTGGCGCCTTAAATAAATGCATATGTTAGTTAATAACTATAGCCTATGTGCTTTATCTGTCTATGTACTGTTGGCTTCCGTAGGCGTCTCTTACTGGGAAAAAGAAAGAGAGGATTCCATTTAGTTATTAACTAATATATGCATTTATTTAAGGAGCGACCCGCTCCAACACAATAGTTACAAAAACCAAAAAGCGAGTGGGGGGGGGCAAAGTCAAAAACAAAGTGTCTCGCGCAGTGGCGGCGCCATCGTAGCGAACCAATAGGAGAGCGCCATTCCAAAAAAAAGCAAACGGTGACAGAGATGAAGAACGCATGACGCTCGTAACTGTATATAGAATATAATACTACTGTCCTAAAAGCTTATGTCCATAGTTTTCTTGAATACCATTTCTGATTATCTAACCTTCAGTATAGCATATATAAGCAGAATCATTCAAACCAGTATTAGGGCTCTAAAAAGCGGTCTGGTAGATTAAATTGGCGAAACCGTTGGGAGGGTTCACCACTGATGAGTCAAGCCCTCCCAATATATTTTTTCATCGCAGTAAGGACAGTAGAAATTTGTTTTATGTATAAAAGAAACATTCATGTCTTAATGTTTTCGTTCCCTATATATAGATGTTACTTTATATGGTATAAGTGTGCCACTCAATAAACCACAAAGGACAGATTTTCAAAACTCTTTCATATAATTCAATGTACTATCCTAATTTTAGCCTTTAATACTCATTTCTTGATGCGTTCGGAGGAGATTAATTGAATCGCCGAATGCCGTGGTCCATTTGGACGAGGAAAGCGAAGACTAGAACGTGGCTGATTCCACACTAGTCTGTTCAGTGATACGCTAACCATGACGTATGCACAAAGGAACGTGTGGCCATTAGACATGCGACGGACCAGGAGGCTGATGTTGGGTGCTACGCTGCCTGGAGTATAGGAGCTCCATCTATTATTTCTTCCTGTGGTGAATCTGTATAAGACCACTGGTCTTATACAGATTCACCACAGGAAGAAATGGCACAAAGGAAAGCTTTGTGTGTGTATAGGTAATTAATCTTTGTGTAAGTAGCATAGTAATATTTGAAATTTTCCAATTTGCAGTAATTTCATACACTTTAGAAGTTATTGTTGAATTTTTCGAAGAATTAGAAGTTTTTGAAAATATATCAGGTCTTAATTGTAATTCTTTGAATGCCTTTTTCGATAGCAATATCAAACAAAACACAACCTGATCTCTGATGTTTGTGTAATTTTCTGGATGCCTCTTTAACCGCCTTGTTGGGTCGGTAAAGCACAATCTACACAACATGCTGTTGGCCCTCATCAGCGTGGTGCAAGCTGTACCTCAACGACCAAAAAAATGGTCATTCAGGCATCCTGAAAAATCATGAAAAGGGTAGTTAAGGCCAGAATTGCGTGAAACTGCGACACAATGTGAAAAAATAGTACACATGTGATATTGTACTGGGATAAGGAGCGTAAATTATGAAAAAGGAATCTCCTTATCATGCAACTGAAAGTTGCTGCTGGCTTGCGCCATCTATCGGAATAAATATCAACTATTCTCCTTGATTTTTATCTCGTTGATTATTACAATGAAAGAAATTATGAACTAGGGAATTATAGTAGCAGTTTGGACCCCAGTTAGGAAAATAGGAAAGTGCGAAAAACTTCTTAGGAAATATTTTGACCCATATAGAATACTGAAGATATCTAAAATAAACTATTTAATAGAACCGAAATATAATCCTGGCCAAGACCTGATGATAGTTCACGTCTTGACTCAAGCTGTATTTTGAGTGAATTGACGTGGGGGTCATTCACGAGGATGTGACAACCTCTGGAGATGGGGAAGTGTTACATCAGGTTTGATGTGCGGTTTTTTTATAAGCAATTTCTAAAATATTATTTTTTTAATATTTTAAATAACAGATGTCCTTGATAACACTCGTCCTTGGATAAAGGAAATGCTTCCTAAAGATGAAGGAGACTATACCAGAGTCCAATGTCGTGTGAATGTCAAAAAATATACAAACATAAATATTTTAAAAGTTTTTTTTAAAAGGACCCTCCTGTACCAATGCACCTTTGCCATCTTTTTTCCCAATTTTGGAAATACTTGGAAAATTATTCTTTGAGTATGCCATACAAAACCTTCAGGGTTTCTCTTTAATGGCTTGTATTGTGTCAAACATTGACTTTTAAATGCCATCTTTAATTTTAGAAGAAAAAAAAACTGATTCAGTGATAAATTGGATGAATAGGGAGGGTGTGGAAAAAAGCACAGGGGTTTCATTTTTTATCAAATAAGCGAGCACCGAATGAGCCACATTTGGCCATGTGTTATCAATGATGAAGCTACTAATTTTTATTCTGCCATCTTTCTGGGTGTTTCTTTCGCCTATCCTCCCATCTCCTTTTCAAAACAGCAAGATTCTTGGTTAATTGCAGTCTTATGTGGTATGAATTCATGATTCTAAGTTCTTTGATCGTTGCTGTTGAGGAAAGTGATGTGTAAAAACCTTTATTTTTGACTTTTTGATTCTGGACTTTTTGGATCTTATTTCCTCATTCGCTAACCATTGACTTGATTGCATTTGGTTTTTCAGCTGTACTAGTAGACCCATGTCTCATCCCCAGTTATTATCCTTATGTTGCCACATTTGGTCTTGTACAGCTCAAATTTTCACAGATCCCTTTACATAACTCTTTCTTATTAGACACAATTTGGATTATAGATTATTAAACACAAGGTAATATGACCCAATTCAAATAAATATATAGTGTGTGACGTTTCGGTAACAGTGTTGTTCCCATCTTCAGACAAAAGTGCTTAATGAATTGTCTGAAGATGGTAATGCTGTTAACGAAATGTCACACACTATTTATTTATATGGTCTTATTACCTTGTGTTTGTAACTCTTTCTGCTCCAAAGTTTATATCCCCGAGGAACAAACTTTCAAGATTGTCCTTTCAGGCCCATCGTGGATAATGGAATGTCATATCCCAAATGACACTCCGGTTTCTTCAGACACTTCTCTGAAATTTAGCCTTAAATACCCATTTCTTGGTTTCTCAAGAAGCCTCTGGGACCAAAAATATTTTTGGTTGCAGTGGTACAGCCTGCTCCACACTGACGAGCACCAACAGTCTGAAACACGTTCGTGGATGGCTTATCAAGAAATTGGGTTGGCCAAATATCAGGGAATAGGTTGAATCAATGTTTAGTTGATTTCTGTTACACTAGATGGTGCTCTGCCTTCTAAAATGCACATGTGCTTTTAGTCAGGATATGCCTTCTTTATTTTTACTTCTCCGATTGTTATTCTCTGATTTTGAAAAAGCAGGACTTAAATTTTTTCTACAATTTCAAGAACACTCACCATTTTTGGTCGTCCAAACCTTGTGTAATCTTCCATTGAAGTTCAGCCATCTTTAAACCTTTTGAACCACTATCTCTCAAATGCTGTTCTTTCAAAAGAGTCTTCTCCAAATGCTTTTGTAACAGATTAAAACTTTAACTGGCTGATGATTTATTTACCTATTCAGAAACATAATTAGGGGTCGGTGGAAGGATGGTCTAAACCGTTGGTTTTCGACCACTATGACCTGGGTTCGATTCCCGGATTGGGTACTTTTTTCTGATTAAAAAAAAATGCTCCAATGGCCCCTGATTCTTGCAAAAGTCCAACCCCACCAGCGTTTATTTTTTTTTTTTTGCTTATCCCTAGTACACATGGTACAGGCCATGGTAATCATGGTGGGTAGAAGTAGGCGACTGCTTTTACTGTAAGTATACATGTCTACACATGTGAAAAGCAGTTAGACTTTGTACTTACAAATGTGCCAGAGCCCCGTTTGGTTACTTGCACTCGCTGGTGGGGTTGGATTTTTGCAAGAATCAGGGGCCATTGGAGCATTTTTTTTTTATCAGAAAAAAATGCCCAATACGGGAATTGAACCCGGGTCTTAGCAGTCGAAAACCAATGGTTTAAACCATCCTTCCACTGACCCCTACTTACAACACCTTATTCTATTTTAAAGTACATTTTAATTTAGATGTGCCATTATTACTGTCTTTTAAAAAATATAATTATTTGAAAGAATGTTTCAGCAAGATTCGACATGTTTCTGTGGATTGGGGGAACAAACTTCAATACATCTCTTGCTAGAGTGCCCTGTCTTTCAAGATTACAGAGTCATCAACGATTTAATAGCTTTAGGCCCTAGTGATTTAATTTCAAGTAAGGACACATATATAAAATTTAATTTCCTTTGTAAATATATTTTGGATTTCATTAAGAAAAATGGTCTTTGATGTAACGATTTCAAGGAAATATTGGACATATCTTGAGGTTGTAAACAATATATAGGTGTATGCGTGTATATGTGTGTATATATGTATATATTTTTAAATTTAATGATGTAACTAAATAAAATTCAAAGAATATCTCTATATGTAAATAATATTTATGAATCTTTCTAAGTAACTTTCTGTGTATCTTTCCATGTTGAATATTTTCTTTGTTATATTTGTATGTACATTTAGCGCAAGTGTCCCTAGGGGGACATAGCGTTTTGAATTGAAATAAATAAAAAAAATGTTAGGCACACACGCAAACATTTATGTGCACCTAGTGTTTCCTCTTTTAAATGAATGTATTTTTAACTCCAAACATTTTTATTTATTAGGCCAGTTAAGAAAACCTTTTGGTCATACCTTGTTGAACACACCCCAGCCAGATGACACTCACAATGTTGTGCAAATAAAAAAAGTAATCTGGCAGAGGTTTGTGCCTCTTCCTTTACTAAATCTACATTAAAATCAGGTTCATACAAGGCAATTTTGTTGTTGAGGGATTAAAGGAATTAAAACAAAATGACCACTATTCAGAAGCAGCCTCTTCCTGCGTGTATGATTGTCCTTCAATTCTATGGTCTAAACATTTTGAAAAGCAAAAAAAAAAAAAAAAAAAGCCAAACCATGGCTATAGTGAACCAAAAGCTCTGTCCCATTAGGGTTCATTATATAGGGGTTTTACCGCATATGTATATTTTCAATTATTTTATAAATTTACATTTATTTATCATATGTTTATATCATTATATAATCCTATTTATTCATTACTGTATTTAACAATATACTTTCTTATCTCCACTCAATCATATTAGACTATCAAGCTTGTAAAGCTTGAGAATTTTGATGGTTTCTGCTGGGAATGAGTAGAGCTTATCAATGGATGATTTGATACAGTCAATAATGGGAGGGGTTGTAACTTTATACTGTCTTATTTGAACCTTGTAATAAAGTAGTTTCAATATCAATCTCTCTCTGGAAGACAATTTAAACAATTTTATGTTGTTGTTGTTGTTTCTTATCCCCTTGTGTAAAACTTACACGAATTCCATGAGTTCATGCTCCTCGAGCTGTTTTATGATAAGCAGCGTCCTCTCCCAAAGGTCCTGCCCAATTTTGTTCTGAAGTTATTTAAATGCAATTAGAAATTTAGGGTGGGATTGGTGAATTATGGCTTAGCCATAGGGTATAAGAGAACACACACAAGCCAAATATAACTACTAATAAATAAATTTATTTGCATCTATACAATTCAAGTAATAAATATGCTACACATCAGGTTCACTTTCATCTCATAAAAAAGGACTGTACAGGTTCAAAAATACATTTGAGAGTTTTTTTTTAAAGTCTTCTCTGTGGGAGGAACACCACAAAGTTGGGTTTATTTACATTTAGTGTTGGAAGGTAAAGTTGGGGTTACCTCTCATGCTTTTTATGAGACTTCTTCTTTTTATGCTTATGTTTCTTCTGTTTCTTGTGCTTGTACTTCTTGTTGAGCTTGTGCCGGAGGTCGTCCGGGTTGACACGGAGGGGGGATGACTGGCTGGAGCCACTGCTGTCTGAGCTGTGGTCCCGGCTGGGCTTACCTACCATCTCATCATCACTGTCTGACTCGCTAGTAGCATCGTAGTTGGGCTCAAACTTGGCTTCGTTGAAGGTGGAGAGCCTCCGTTCTATCTTGGCACGCCTTCTCTCTGAGCTATCTTCCTCTTTCCTGTCCTTGGTGGGGACATCACTGGAGCTCTCTGTCTGGTGGTGGGGCGATGTGGAGTAGTCCTTCTTGGCCACCTTCTTAGGTTTAGCCTGGGAGGGGCTGCGAGATCTGCTTCTCTTTGACCTCAGCTCTTCCTTCAGGCTGTTCTGGTGCCGTCGGCTCTTCTCCTGCTCTATTTGGTTACGACGTCGCTCTGGAGCTGCCTTGCTGCGATGATCTGTCTGCCTCTCCCTTGAGTTGCAGTGTTCCCAGGAGCTGTGCCTGTCTTTAGAAGCCCGTCTCTCCCTTGGCTTCTCCCGTACAACAAGGCTTTCCTGGCTGACATGTCTTTCCCTCCCTCTTTCCCTTGATCTCGGCCTTTCCCTGGACCCAGGCCGTTCTCTTGAGCCCATTCTTTCTCTAGAAGCAAGTCTCTCCCTAGAACTAGGCCTCATGATATGTTTTTCTCTTGAATCATGTCGATCCCTAGTGTTCTCTGGGGTCCTAGACCGCCTCTTAATGCGTTCCACCTCCCGGCTTAGAGGTTCAACTTTGACATGCCGGGTGACTGTGACTGGCTTCTTGTCTGACTTCCTATCATCGTGCCGCTTGTCAAAGTGCCTGTCTATAACGACAGTCTTTGGCTGGACTGAGCGATAATCCTTATTGGAGGAGATGGTTACTTGCAGGCCTGAGGAGTTGTACTTGTCTTCCTTAGGTTTGGTCTCTGCAGGCTTGTAAGGAGGAGACACCCTTACTGCTTTCAGGGGCTTCTGAAGGATAGCCTTCTCAGCACGCTTTATAATCTCTGATGAAAGCCCGCCTTCCTTAGGCTTATTTCCTCCCCCCTCTGCTTTGTCCGAGGTTTTGGAGCGAGAATCCTCTTCCACTTCAAAGTCATCCCTCTCCCACCGTGAGAGCTCTGGCATCTCAATATGGAGCCCATCATCTTGGGTCGGGGTAGGACTCTTCTCATGGAGATCTAGATCCAGCTCCTCTGCAGGCTCAATGAAGACACTGTCTGCTTCAGGCTCCTCCTCCTCATTCCTTTCGAGAGGTGGGGGAGTAGTGGGCTGCTCCTCCACAGCCACCGTCGTCTCTTTTGGCTTAGCCACCACCTCCTCTTTCTGTTCTTCTTTTTCAGAATCTTTTTTCTCAACAGCTGGTTCTGAAGTTAGCTTTAGTTTCTTGTGGGTGTGGCAGCTAGATGCTGATCGGCTCTTGTTCTTGGGTTTCTTGACCTTTTCTGCTTTGGCCTCTGCTGGGGGCTGGCTGCTTTCAGAGTTAGCTTCTTCCATGACTAACTTCCTCTTCTTCTTCTTGAGCCCATCAGAATCCTTGCGTTTGTGCTTATGGTGCTTTTTCTCCTTATGCACAACAGGTGGGGATTCTGGCCTCTCCTTGTCATCTGTGGAGGCAGATTGCCTTGTGTCTTCCTCCTCCACCTCAATTCTCTTGACGGTTATCTTATCAGGCTTGGAGTCATTCTGGATGACCCTGCGGATGATGGTCTTGTCTATCAAGGTGGGAAGAAGGTCCTCCTCCCTCCGGGGTGGGCTGTCTGCTTCCTTCACCAGCTGAATGACTGAGGAGGGCATGTCCCTCCGGCTGCTGTAGTACTCCCCCCTCTTCTTCTCTGGGTGGGACTTAATCTTTCCCACATAACTCTCACCCTTACTGATGCTGTAAGAAGTTTCATTTCTCTTGGTTTCATATCTAGATGGTCTAGAATTCTTGTAATCATCGTAGTAACCACCACCACCGCGGCGGTAGTCCGAGCGGCTAGGTGAGTAGGGAGGGGAGCGTGAACGGGAAGAGTATCGGTGATAAGAACGGGACCGTCTTCGCCGGGGATGGGGAGATGGGGACCTGCTGTAGCTCCGAGACCTGGACCTGGAGTAGGACCTCTGCCTGTACCTCTGCCGCTCCCTACTACCACTTCTGCGGCTAGGACGGTAGGTCTTGGCAGACTGGATGAGGAACTCATCCATGTTATTTGGCCTGCACACATTGGTCTTTTAGCACTCTGTACAAGTTTTATACCAGCCACCACTAGTAAATATATAAGTACTTTACTGAATGAAATTTTCTAGGAAAAAATCTATCATAAAGACACTACTCCCATAAAAATAAATACAAAAACCATGTGCCACACACAATTATATATACAGTTAAACCTGTCTATAGTGCCCCCTCTTGGGACTCACCAAATAGGGTGCTATTTAGAGGGGGCGCTATAGACAGGTATAATGTCACACAGAAGAGAAATATTTTTCTTTTTATGATAGATTTTATTTTAAATTTCTATAAATATAACGATTTTGCCAACTAAGTACCTTTCTAGCAAATTCAGATTTCATGAGTCCCTTGCAAAAATAACATGAAATCAAAGCCATTCTAAATAAGGGCTATACCCAAAAAAACCATTAATCCCTATACCAATTCAGTCAATTTTGGCTGAGAGTAGATTGGGGTCTCAGGATACCAATTTGGTACCATATTAAGTTGTAAAGTATAAATGATGTATAATCCATGTAAGTAAACCATGTAGCAGGACAGTAGCAATAATGTCTTCTCCATCTGGCCAAGGCTTCTTAATCCTTTACAGACCAAGTGTCTAACCCTTATTCTCCTTCAGCAGGACCAACCATTAGAATGTTCACTATGTAAAATAACACCATATAAGATAGGTTCATCAAATTAACAAGTATTTTTCACACAAAGCACAAGGCTAGTGTTGTAGCTTTGTCGCCAACCCAAGACTGCTAGTTTGCACAGATGATCTGAAAATGGGGCATAGTTTTTGTGTCTTTTTTGATGAAGAATATATATATATATATATAATACAAACACAAGGTAATAAGACCAAATAAATAAATAGAGTGTGATGTTTCGGTAAGAGCGTTGTTACCATCTTCATACAAAAGTACTCATTCATTCATTCATCAAGTACTCATTCAGTACTTTTGTCTGAAGATGGTAACAATGCTGAAACGTCACACACTATTTATTTATTTGGATTTGGTCTTATTACCTTGTGTTTATAATCTATAATCCAAATTGTGCATAATCATATATAATACAAGTAAGTAACTTGAAAATGTAAAACCATAATTTTGAGAGTGTGGCAAGAATTTGTAGGCTCACCTATAGGCAGTATGAGGTAGGGTCTCCCTGGCTGGCTGAGGGAGGTAGAGGTGGGGCAGGGTGGCCAGCTGAGGTGGCATGGCCACTCCTGGAGGTGGAGGCTGTTGACTCAGCAAGGTCTCTCCTGGAGGTGGAGGTTGGGGAGGAAAAATGAGCACAGGGGCTGGGTACGTAGGAGGGGCCACAGTGGGTTGGGGCTCATACAGGGGTACCGCCATCTCAGCATATCTATACTCCGGGTGGGTGGCCTGGTACTTTGAGTAGTCCACAGAACTGCTGCTGAATAACAAACACACCAGCTCTAGTGAGAAGCCATTACATACTCATGTCAGAGGTGGCTATTTCTTTTGGAGCTAAGTCGGCCTGCCACTGAGTAGTGCTCCCAGTCTTAATGACAAAGGCAGACGCATTCTACTCACCTAGTCATGATCTTGAGCTCTACAAGCTTGATTCCCTAATATGATTGAGTGGAGATAAGAAAGAAGAAGAAGACATTACATACAGCGAGTTTTTTTTTTTTTAAACACAAAGCTTGCCTACTCAGTATTTTACCTCAATAGTACATGGGATTGTGGGGGTCCACTTACCTTGACTTGTAATTTGAAGTCCTGTTGTCATAGTTTCTATCCCGTGAGTGATGATAGTCATCCCGCCTGCGGTGGTCATCGCGGTAGCGACGGTCGGGAGACCTCCTGTACAACAACTCAGTTCCTGCTCACCCGGGATGGTGCAGCTTACAACTCACCTGGAGTAACCACGGCGTGGAGAGGTCCTCCTCTTGCTGCTGTCATAGTGGCGCGAGGACCCTGAGGTGACAGCTCATGTTAGCCACAATACTTGGAAGTAATCATCTTGAACATACACTACTCCCATTTCTTCATTCACTGAATAACAAGATCTGATCCACAGACAAGAGATCTAATATGATACTGATGACATTACTAGTACTAAAAACATTCATATTTCTAAGGAAAATAGACACTAAGCCCGTTAGTTTTTAATTTATAAAAAAAAAACTCTAACTGGCCGAAGTGTCTATTTTTCATGGAAATATGAATGTCGGCCAGACAACCTCAGAAAAACATACATGCCAATGTCTTTAATTCAACACCCCAACAAGAATCCTAATTTTCAGTTGGCTTAAAGCGAATCTTGAATTAAAATCAGTTGGATCACAACATTCACTGCTAGTATTTTGTATTGTCTCAATTTTAGGTGTTAAAATGGAAGAAAATAATGTTTGTGGGGTTTTAACAGTTACCATTTGGAAATTTATGTATTAGATAGTTTTAGACGCTAATGCCAAAATGTGTAGGAGAGTCACAACTTACTTTCATAATACTTGTCGGAGTAGTTATCAGAACTCTGCACACCAACGCAGGGATTAGAAAATAAATAGTTAAAATAACCAGGGGAAAAAATGAAACCTTTATTGTTGTCAAATATGCAGAAAGGCCTTTTTGATGCTCCTTTTTCACATCTTACATCACATCAACAACAAAAAGCTTTATTAAGACCTTTTAAGTTTACTGATTAAGTCTTATACATATTCACCAAGCAGAAATGTAGGATATATGCAGGAAAAAAGTATAGTACCTTAATGGTAATATGATATTTATATACAGAAAAAAATTATAAAAGACAATCATGCTAATAGATTAGTCTGGGTAAATTGGAGGAAAAGAAATTTATTATGCATGGATTTACCACGGATTCACCGCAAATCACATCTTATATTAAAATTGAATATACACTATGCAACATTACTATAAAAAATAATATAGATACAAGAAAATAAGACCTAATCCAAATAATTTAATTGTGTGCGATGTTTCAGTAACAGCATTGTTACAAAATACTATTAACTGTGATATTTTTCTCATTTACTATTTTGTCTGATGATGGTAACAATGCTGTTACCGAAACGTCACACACTAATAAATTATTTGGATTAGGTCTTATTTTCTTGTATCTATAATCCAAATTGTGCTTTATCATTAAAAATAATATAATTTTACAGTTTAAGAAAAATGTTTTGACTCAGTAGCGCCACATTGATAAAACTTGTCTCCATATTGTATTTCAATTAAATTAGGCTTAAACTAGTGGAAATATTTTTTTCTCTAGTAAAACTTTTATATTTTAAACTATATAAATTGTTATGATAACATCACTTGGGGCTGTTAATATAACCATTTAGGTGATAAGCCACAATTTGGATTATAGATTAACACAAGGTAATAAGAACCAAATAAATAGTGTGACGTTTCAGCGTTGTTACCATCTTCAGACAAAAGTACTGGAAGAGTCTAAAGATGGTAACAACGCTGAAACGTCACACACAATTTATTTATTTGAATTTGGTCTTATTACCTTGTGTTTATAACCATGTAGTTGTTAGAAGAGGGTTCCCTATGGCTATGTTGACCTAATGACACATCAAAGGATGGAATTACTAGATGAATTACATCAAACATTACATCCCACATGATGTTGTTGTAGTGAGATTCAACTACATATTCTGATAAATGAGTGTTCTTATGGTTGTTGATAAATTCAGAGATAGGGTTACCTGGTTTCCATGCAATTTTTCTTTTTTCATACTTTTTGAATATATTAATAAGATTTCTCTTGCAAACTTTTGGTTTATAAATGACAATGTGATAAATTTGGCTTCTAAAGTGCAAAAACAAAGAAGCCAAATTTATCACATTGCCATTTATAAACCAAAAGTTTGCCAAGAAATCTTACTAATATATTCAAAAAGTATGAAAAAAGAAAAATTGCATGGAAACCAGGTAACCCTATCTCTCTGCATAGTCTATTATTTCTATGATAGACAACATTCAGGTGGTTGGCAGCAGTATTTACTGCTGTATTCGCTGTAATTTCTATTTCCAGGTGTTCAAAGGGTCAACTTTATTTGAAAGAGTTAAAGCTTGGAGAATGATTTCAAAAAATGTACTAGAAACATTTTTCAAGTAAATGCAGTATTATATTGTAGTAAGTATTTATTATATGTATAGATTATTTATATATATATATTTATATTTTGCTACTCTGGAAACTTCCCTCATATGAATAGTTTTTTTTAATTGCTTATATAGTATCTTATAAAGATTTATTTTATTTTTAGCCTTAAATAAATTGCCGTGTCATCCTGAAGTTTGTCTTTCCTAATTTTCTACGTTACATTTTGGTGGAGATGCTGGGTAGATTAAGGAAGACAAACTTTAGGTTGCCAAGAAGACCTAGAGGCAATGGGTGCTGTGATTTACATTTTCCAAGACTGGCTCCAGGATTCCACCGCTGTGTCAAAGTCAAGACTTCCCTACGAGAAGACGATATCCCTATTGATGATACAAAGCCACTCTTCACACTACAAGAGAAAGGACGCGAAGCTACTAGGGACAAAGTTTCAAGACTCCAAGGGAATCCATGTCAGACCCATGTCAGTATCTACAATCACAGCTCCCATAGGGAAGGAACTATGTAGCAAAGTATTTATTATATGAACTGATTATTAATTTTTTGTTATTGCTTATCTTGTATCTTATAAACATTGGTGTTGTTTTTAGCCTTAAATAAGTTGCCCTGACATTCTGAAGTTGTCTTTCCTAATTTTCTATGTTAACAACAACAACAACAATAGCCTTTATTGTGCACACGTGCCATACAGGATTCTCCCGGTAGGACAAAATAAATAAATAACAGATTAGCATCATAGTTATATACAAATATTGGGTATTGACCTCGACCAATTATCGAGTTGGATCCGGTATCTGTGCTAAATATTTTGATTGAGCTGATTTCCAGTATTTATAAAAAACGAATGCAAAGGGTCTGGATTTTACGACTTTTGCCATTAAAACATAAGGCGAATTGCTATTATAGCCGGTCTCTTGACGAAGAATTTCTCTTTCTTCTTCCATTGCCGTACAGTAGAACATGTAGTGTGGAAAATCGAGACTAAATTCACCGTTGCATAAGGTGCATTTTATGGTCTTAGTTTTCAATAGTGAAACATGATTAATTCTCTGTACTACAAAAAGGCTTCTTACTTGTACGATGATTCTCTTTAAGGATAGGGGGATATTGTCATTCAGATAGCATTCCATTGTAGGTGATGAATGAAAGTATTTATAGTGAGAGTAGAGTAGTGATTTTCTTATTCTTACATAATCCAGCTGCAAGGACTGATCAGTTGCCGTTCTAATAATTAGGGGGATGTATCTTTGTAGAATTTTCTATGTTACAATATAATATGATAAATATGTTCTAAAAATACTCCTATATCTTTGCTTAGGATTTGTCTTAACATGTATGCAAATGATAAGAAAAACCTATTATCAAATGACTTCTTTTGATATTCAGCATTAATGTAAGGAAATAGGTCAATTTAGGAAATTAAAACAAAGTGACCATTATTAAGTGGCTGCCTTTCCTGTGTGCATGGCTGTCCTTTAGTTAAATGCTCTAAAAATTTTGAAAAGTGAAAAAATAGCCAAACTGTGGCTATAGTGAACCAAAAGCTTTGTCCTACAGGGGTTCACTATAGAAGGATTTTTTTCTGTATATAATACACTAACAGAATTTTCAGTTTTAATATTTTCTCCAATGTTATTGAACTATACACAGCAATCTAAAAACCAAATTTTCATTTTTTCTTTAATTGTCACACTTATATATAAATTTTAATTCTCTAAATATTGGTAGTTATATTTATTTTAATTTATTCAATTTTCCAAACGTATATATTTTTTGCATCAAATTATATTTTATAAATATATCATCAAATTGCTTTGTTTTAAAAACAAGTGTGTATGTATTATTGAATTTGATTAATTTCTAATGATAGATATTTTGTGTTTCTTTGGAGAGGTAAGTGCATTTGTTTAGTTATCTATTCTAGTTAGGACCATTAATCCCTATATCAATTCAGTCAATTTTGGCTGGTCCTGAGAGTAGAGTGTATAGGTAATTAATCTTCGTGTAAGTAGCATAGTAATATTTGAAATTTCCAATTTGCAGTAATTTCATGCACTTTTAGATAATTGTTGAATTTTTCGAAAATATTTCAGTTCTTTATTGTTATTCTTTGAATGCTTTTTAGATAGCAATATCAAACAAAACACAACCTGATCTCTGATTTGGTACCATATTAAGATGCAAAGTATAAATGATGCTTATATTAAATCCAAATAAGTAAACCATGTAGCAGGACAGTAGGAATATTGTCATCTCCATATAGCCAAGGCTTCTTAATCCTTTACAGACCAAGTGTCTAACCCTTATTCTCCTTCAGCAGGACCAACCATTAGAATGTTCACTATGTAAAATAATACCACATAACATTGGTTCATCAAATTAACATGTATTTTTCACACAAAGCACCATTTGTACTACAAATCGTTATCTCAATATATATAAAAGTCAATTTCTGTCTGTCTGTCTGTTTCGCGATAACCTCAAAAACTACTGAACCAATTGGTACCAAATTTTGCATGTCGCTTTTATAAACCTGAGGAAAATTTTCGGCTGCATTTTGATTAGTATTTTTGGCTATTTCTTTTTTTTTTTCATTTGAAGAACTTTTTTACGCGGACTAATCCATAATGGAATGAATACCTAAATATGGCCATTTTTTTAAAGCATCGGTGGTTCAGTGGTAGAATGCTCGCCTGCCACGCGGGCGGCCAGGGTTCGATTCCCGGCCGATGCATTTTTTTAAAACAATTTTTAAAACTCATTTATATTATATATTCTATATATATAAAAATTAATGTTTGTATGTTTGTTTGTTTGTTTGTTGGTTTGTATGTCCGGTATACAAATTCGCAGTAGTTCACTAATTCAAACCAAAATTTCCATACATAGGTAAAAAAAATACGGGGAAGACGATAGACTATTTTAAAAAATATATAAATCAATTATTAAAACTATATATTATTAGTCAGAAAATGATGATGACGATATTGCCGTATCATGTAAGATTATCAGATACAAAATTATATCGGGAAAAATTCCAAAAAGCAGAGACCACGGGTGAAACCAGCTCATTATTTTGTACGCAGGAACAAAATTCTAACAGAAAAACATTCATTCAAGCAGAAAACAAAAGCCAGATCATCTTTCTATAAAAATATCGCTTCTCAGACACAAAGTTTGGAGCGGGACGTTTCACAAGAGTGACATCCACGCCGCCAATTTATAATTGTAACGAAAAGTATTTAAATAAAAACATTTAATCGGGTAAAACCCGGGCGTTGCCCGGGTCATTCGGCTAGTTTTAATGAAAAGGGGGAAAATTCATTAGTTTTATCACTAACAAAATCATTTTCATTCATAGCAAAATTGCAGCATTGAGAAGCAGCCCATTATAAAATAATAAAAAGAGGGAAGAAGAGAGATGTCTCTTGGTGGGACACCAGCCAGTAAGTAATTGGCTGCTAAGCTATGATAATTTGACAAGTTGAAATTTCAACACTTTAGCCTTAATACCAAACAAAATTACTGAAGCCATCCAATACTGATTAACCCTTAAGTACTCGCGCGGGGTGTATCACACCCCAAGCTATCACTTTACCTCAAGAAAATCATTAAATCCTTAACCAAAATCTTCCAATTTTTCAATAGCTTAATATTTCAATGTGCCAAATAGACATGTCAAATTTCAACAAAATTAATAGAGGGAATATATTTGTAATTTATTCTTTTTGCTAGAATGGGGTGTGTCACACCCCGCGCGAGTACTTACGTAACAAAGTTTTGTAATCAGCCCGAATATGATACTGCTGAATTCTCACGCACCATGAGTCATTTCCCCTACCTTTCAGTGTCAATTTAGTTTCACTTTGCCCATCATCTAAGCTTACTTTGATCCAATATTATAATGGATAGCAAAAAATATTCAATCACTTTTTAGCTTGTTTGATGAGGAAGAAGAAGATTTTGATGAGCTAGATGATGATAACTTTAGTGATGATGAAGAATATATCCCCCATAGCTCAGATTCAGAACAAGAAGAAGACGATGAACAAGAACCACATCAGGATTCTACGTACTT
>CP092874.1:70439230-70620885 GCA_030710605.1 Cordylochernes scorpioides
AACAAGGAAATCAACAAAGGGCTCTTCTAAAACAAGATTGAGGCCTATTACACAGGCAAAGCACGAACGAAGCCTAAAGATACACAACGTTCTTTTCAAGATGCCAAAAGAACACTAAATCCACTATTGTCACAAAATTGGACATTGGAGCCGCGAATGTAGAAAAAGATTAGCTAATGAGAAAAATAAATCCAAAATCTTCATGATTCAAAAGGAAGTTCAAGTGATTATGGACTTATTTTGTGCGATAATCAAGTAGAGCCCAATGATATTTGGTATGCTGACAGCGGTGCAAGCTGCAGCATGACATTTCGACGAGAATGGTTCAAGACCTACACGCCGTTTCACCAGTGATCATCCAATCTACTTGGGAGACAACTCGACACTACTTGCAGAAGGCATGGAGACATCGAGATTCAAGCCTACGTCGACGGTGGATGGTACAATACGTACATAAGAAATGTGCTCTACTCGCCGCAACTAAAGAAAAATTTGTATAGCCTTTCTACGTCCACAAAAGAGGATTCAACGTCATTATCAAACATGACAAGCTACAGATCTTCATGGATAATGACCTAAAAGCCGTAGGAGTGCGTCATGACGACCTCTACAGGATGCTTTTCAAGGTTACGTCATCATCACAAGGATACATCACCAGCGAGAACAAGCTTCAGTTGTGGCACGAGAGACTTGCGCATCTTCCAGTTGCTACACTTCGAGAGATGGCGACCAAAGGATTGGTGGATGGTCTGCAGCCTCAAGATTTAGAGGGAGAATCTTTCTTCTGTGAAGGATGCCAACTTGGAAAAGCCCATAGAAAGTCGTGCTATCCCTCAGATGGCAAAAACTACCAGCTAGGTGAGTTTATTTATGCTGATATTTGTGGCCCAATGCAGACTCAATCATTAAGTAAATATCTGTATTTCTGCTTATTTAAAGATTACTTTAGTGGTTATCGCCATATTTATTTATTAAAAACAAATCAGATGTGCTAGATATATTCAAAGAATATGCTACTCTAATCTATACTCAAACTGGAAATAAGATAAAAGTTCTTAGGACTGATAATGCGCTAGAATTCAAAAGCGATAATTTTGCAGATTTAAGTAAAAGATTTGGGATAATTCACGAGTTCACTGCACCCTTATGTGCACGAACAGATAGGACGTATAGAAAGGGACAATCGTACGATTGTGGAAGCAGCCAGGTCCATGCTAAATTCACGAAATCTTCCAGGATTTTTTGGGCTGAGGCATGTAACACAGCAACTCATATTCTAAATAGAAGTGCGACTAAGCAAACCCCTGGAACGACACCTTTGAACTTTTCTTTGGCACAAAGCCTAATGTAGCTAACTATAAAATATTGGCTGTAATGCTTATATGCATATTCCCAAAGAAAACCGTAAAAAGTGGGATAATAAATCGATAAAACTTATGTTTTTAGGTTATGAGAATACAAGCAAAATTTTAGATTATGGGATTGGAAAACTAGAAAAATAAGAATTTCTAAAGATGTCACATTCGATGAGAAAGCTACTCCAGATAGAGAATCTACCAAACCGAAAGAAATAATATTTCAGATTAACAGCGCTCCGGATGAATCACCAGTTGCGACAGCAAACATTCCAGTGCAGGAAATTCCGCCAGTATCCGATATCAGTTCGCATCCAATGATGACTCGTTCTAAGGTTTCGAATAGCAAATGTAACTTTGCGCTGCTCGCTGATGAACCCAGTAGCTATGTGGATGCAATGGCGAGTTCAGATTCAGAAAGATGGAAATTAGCCATGGATGAAGAGATTGATGCATTAAATAAAAATAAAACATGGACTTTAGAACGTTTGGCAGATGGTCATAAACCTATCGGTTGTAAATGGGTTTATAAAATTAAAACGGAGTCCGATGGTACAATTCAACGGTTCAAAGCCAGATTAGTTGCAAAAGGCTATTCTCAAATCAAAAATGTTGACTATTTCGATACATTTAGCCCAGTAGTCGGATATGATTCGTTACGCATTCTTTTATCACACGCTGCTTCTGAAAGGATGTTTCTTAAGAATTCGATGTAAAGACAGCTTTTCTCAATGGCGAATTAGAGGAACTTGTTTATCTTGAACAACCAGAAGGCTACAAGAGAGATGATAATAGCTGCTATAGATTACATAAAAGTCTGTATGGTCTTAAACAATCTTCTAGAAATTGGAATAAGAAATTTACCAATTTTTTGTATAGCCATAATTTCAAAACATCAGACGCCGACCCGTGCATTTTCATTGGAACACACAATGATTCAAATGTTATCTTAGCTCTCTATGTTGATGATGGAATTATTCTATCTAAAGATAAAGAGGCAATAGCTATTATAATGGATGAGTTAGAACACGCATTTGAAATTACATCTGGAAGTGTTAACTTTTTTGTTGGGCTACAAATAGAGCAGTCAGAAGATAGGGCAAGTATTTTCATTCACCAGTCATCATATATTGACAAAATTTTGAGTAAATTTAATATGGCTGACTGTATTCCTGCTTCGGTGCCTATGGATCCTTCTGTCATCTTAACAAAGCAGGACTGTCCTACTCCAGAACAAAAGGAAAAGATGCCTAAATTCCCTTTTCGAGAAGCTGTTGGATCCCTTATGTTTGCATCATGTGTTTCACGTCCAGATATCACTTATGCAGTTTCACAAGTGAGTAAATTCCTAGAATAATTTTTAACAACGCCTTGCCAAATGTTTATTTTTATTTACTTCTCCTGACGAAGACAAAAGATTTTTGTTGAAACGTTGAGAAAATAAAAAACTCCAACTGGCCGAAGTGTCTACTTTTTATATAAATAGAATATCCAGGACCTGCACATTGTACAACAGTGAAGAATATTTTCCGTTATCTGAAAGGCACTCCACACATGGGAATTCTCTTCACTGGACAAGACCAACTTGATGTTCGCTACCACTTCATTAGATCCAAACATGAAGAAGGTGAACTTAAAGTGCATCATGTTTGCAGCTCAGAACAGCTAGCTGATATAATGACTAAACCTCTTCCACGAAACCAATTCCACTACTTAAGAGGTCTACTGAACATTTTGGATCGAGAGGGAGTGTTGGAATAAGCGATCCAAAGATTGGCGTGGAGCCAATGGCGTGGGGGATCCACCAATCAACGGCCGCGGCGGCGCTGCGATCGACGTCACTACTTACTTGCCTTTAAAATGTTGCTACTTTAAACATCTTGTTTTAAGTTACTTTGTTTAATAAATAATCCTTTTATTCCTTGATTCAATCTCAAACTTCAACAATAACAATAAAATTTAACAACGTAACGTCTTTTGCATCGGCTTTTACACGTCATTTAGACATACTCTCTCCTATATATAGAATAATAGAAGTGAGAATATATATAATATTATAAATTTTAGTAGTTAGAGAAAAGAGAGAAAGACAGAACCATGCACTTTTAATCAAACTAATAATAAGAAAACAAAAAGTTTTGTAAAGAAGGTAGATAAGATTGTTAGTATATATATGTCATAATTTGTATATGTATATAGTTAATAATAGTTGTATTTGTATATAGTTAATGCCAAAAGATACAATTTATTCTCGTCAAATAAGTATGTAAATATGTTACGCTTGCGTTAAAATGTAAATATGTAAATTCATCCATGTATAAAAGGCGGCACAAAAAATAAAGTGGCAGACATCGCGGGCGCGCTGTTCGCTAGGCATAACGACTGCGCCTCTTCATTTAGCTACGACATATATATATATTTTTTTTATAATTTTATATTTTATCCTTTTTTTTTTTTTAAAGATTTTTTAAATTTTTTTTATTTAAAATATGAATATAAATAGTTGTATTTAGTAATATATCTATACTATGAATTAACTTTTGTTATAAGTTTGGTTATTATGTTTTGAAACCCTAATGGTAGACCAGACATATACAAAAAAATTTAAATTGGAGTAATTATTGGAAAAAGATCTGCTGAACCGGGAATTCTCAAATAGAAGTTCAGCGACATTTCATCCCTTCTCTATTATGTCATAGATCTCTTTTCAACCGGATTTTATGTGTTAATATAAAGTTACTTCAGTGAAACATTTATATGAACAGATATAACAAATATAAGTGTTAACAAATTACAACTGTGAACCTACCTCGTCCGCGACGCCTTCAACTGTAAACATCTATTTCTGGATGACACATGTTGTGGGGGGGACAAAATTAGACCGTTTATTCTG
Source organism: Cordylochernes scorpioides (assembly GCA_030710605.1). Lineage (NCBI taxonomy): Eukaryota > Metazoa > Arthropoda > Arachnida > Pseudoscorpiones > Chernetidae > Cordylochernes > Cordylochernes scorpioides. The sequence continues at coordinate 70,443,479 of CP092874.1, forward strand.
AAGTTTTAGAACAACAAGACATCCAAAGAAGAAAGAAAAGATAGTTAAGGGAAGAAATCCAAACTTTATAATCTTTACAGCCAGTTATATTAATATAACTGATTCAACACTTATTCATCTTTCAATATTCCTTTAAAAAGGCAAATTATTAGAGTTTAATAAAGCTATTAATTGTGAAAATTCATTTTTATTTAATTTCCATTTTCCTCCCCAGAAATTGGAGATTAAACAAAATGAACTCTATACAATATTACTTTAAAAATCTTGTGAAAAAATCTTTAAATCAGCTATTTAATTTAAGTTTAACTAATTGTTAAAGATTATAAATTTGTATTAGTTATTATTGAGAGAAATTATAGAAAGTTGATTTAATAAATGGATACTTCCATTTATTTTTTAAAAGTATTTTATAATTGATATACTGTTGAAATATTTTACTTGTCTGATACTAAATTTGTTTTTAATAAATTCCATGTTTAAATTTTTAACATCTTCTATGAAATTTTCTAATATATTATTTATTCTATAAAATCTTAGAAACTGACCAAAATATATACCTTTACAGCAATTTAATGATATATTAGAATTCATATTACAGTATTTTATAATATTGAAATTATAATTACTTTTTTATTATAAATTTTAATAGCATTATTTGTAAGGTCTATATTTAGGTCTAAAAAGTTAACTTTTTTGTTTCTATAAATTTTTCATTGTTCTTAAGTTTCAAGTATTTAGGATATATTTTAGGTATTAAGTTTTTGAACTGTTGGATTATTAAATATTATGATGTCATCTACATAACGGAACATTTGCCAATTAACATTATTTTGTAGAAAGTATTCTCTTTCGTACCAGAATAATATTAGGTTTGCTAATAAAGGACTTGAAGAAGTTCCCTTGGGAACGCCTTCTGATTGAATATATATTTTATTTTTAAATTCTATATAGTTAAAATTTAAAAATGTTTCCAGTAGAGTTTTTGCTGTTTTAAAGATCTAATTTAATTGTTTTATATCTGTTATGAATAATTTTAATGTGGAAAGTTTTGTCATTAATGATTTCGTTAAATAAATTGGTTATTTTATTATTCAGATCTCTTAAATTTATTTTAGAATATAGGTCCTCAAAGTCAAATGTGTGTACTGTTTCAATGTTTGTCCAATTGTTCATTAAATAGTTAATGATTTTTTTATTTGAGTCGATAAATTTATAATTATATTTATTAGTTAATTTATTTATAATAAATTGTAGTGTTGAAGCTAATTGTATATCAATGTTTTTTATAACTGAATTTATACCAGATGTGATTGTTCTGAAAGAAATAGGTTTTTTGTGTAGTTTAGGAATTATATAGAACTTTGGTATGTTTGGATTTTTGTAGTGATTATAAATTTTTAGTGAATTTTCAACGTTTTTGATGTCTTTTTTGTTTTTGTGGCTGTAGTTCTAGCAAAAGTGTATTTATGATTATTATCAATTTCCTTTTTAGTATATCGTGGTATAGATTTTTACAAATTATAGATAAGTTATTGGAACATTTATCTATAGGAGTGATAATAAAGTCCTTCTGTAAATTAATTATATTTTCTTTAAAAGAAGGAATATCTGAATTAGGTTTTGTGTATTTAAGTGTATTATTATAATAATTTATAATTTCCTTTTGATATTATGTTTCCATTCCAGAAAAGTAAATTCTGGAATACTGTATTTTATACTAGTTTTATTTATGAAAATATCTATATCTTTTAATATAGTTTAATTGTATTATTATAATTGTGTTAATTTGAGGTATATATTTATACCCTTTATTTAAAATATCCTGATATTCTGGATTTAAAAAAGAAAATTTGCTAGTTAATATATGACCTGAGAGCTTATATCTATCAATATAGTTGTTGCAATTACATTTAATTTTTTTTAAATTTGCCAAATTATTAATAAATTGGTTATAATTGCAAACTAAACTACCTATATTTTTGTTGTATCTCCAGATTGTTTTGAAATTTAAATTTTTTATAGGGAAAAGATTATTGATGTTTTGGTTATTAAAAATATCATTTATCATTCTTATCAGTTTGCTCCTTGAGTTTTTAAATGTGGAATCACTGTTAAATTTTTGTTATATAGTTTTTACACTATATTAATTCATATGAGCTTGCTCTATGATATATTTTTTATATATAATATAATATACAAATTTAATTATATATTAGATATTCTAATATAATAAAACTCCATACAGATTTTAATTATCTTTTATTGTTTGATTATGAAAAAGTAAATTATAAAAGTAATTTTAAAAAAAATAACTTCGGAACTTTTGTTTTTTTCAGTGTTTAGTTAGTTTAAAGATGTTTTTATTAGTTATTCTTAAAAATATAACAGATAACAAACAGTAATATCTATATTTTTATAGATTAATTATTCATTTTATTACAAATTTAATCACCACAAAAAACAATTAAGAAAAATATATTAAAAAATATATATTTTCATAAGAATAACAAACTAAAAAACTAAAAAAAACTACAAACATATTAGGGTTAGCACCTCTTTTATGTTAATTTAAACTCGCTAAGAATTGCCTAAGAAAGAATTGTCAAACTTGTCCCTCTCTTAAGAACCATGACACATTTCAAACGACTAGTTGTAAATTAGTAAATACTATTTATAAAATTAACATGCCAAATTTGTCAACTATCATATATAGGACAAACGTGTAATCCATTAAATATACGAATAAACCTACATAGAAACCACGCTAAAAAATCAATTGGTAATATATATATGAAAGAACACAATCAATTACATACTTTTAACAACTTTAAGATAGAAATACTAGACATATGTCAAAACAAAAAAACAACGACTATAATTAGAAAACAACTACATTTATAAACACAACACATTATTCCCTTATGGACTTAATGACGAATTAAACTACACATACAAACCACAAACAGAAGAAATTTCAACTTATGAAATCAGCTGCAAATACAAAAAAAATGAATTTAAAACTAAACCTAATAAAACTAGAGGTAAAACTACACAATAAATTAGGTTACATTGAATTTGAAGAACTACTGGACCCAAAACAAATGTATACTAACAACTTCGTCGATAAATTTATTAAAACATTATTTAAACTAAATAATAATAAATTTATCAAACTTATAGAACATATTAAAATTCATAATCTGACTAACAGATTAATAGATATCACACACGACATCTTTAAATACAGAAAAATTAAACAATCTACTAATAACATTAATATTATCATTAAATTTAATAACAATTTATTTAATCATATTAAATTTAATGATATTTTTAATAACCAAAACATCAATAATCTTTTCCCTATAAAAATTTAATTTCAAAACAATCTGGAGATACAACAAAAATATAGGTAGTTTAGTTTGCAATTATAACCAATTTATTAATAATTTGGCAAATTTTAAAAAAATTAAATGTAATTGCAACAACTATATTGATAGATATAAGCTCTCAGGTCATATATTAACTAGCAATTTTTCTTTTTTAAATCCAGAATATCAGGATATTTTAAATAAAGGTATAAATATATTTAAGAATAAACGTATCATTAACTAGTATAAAATACAATATTCCAGAATTTACTTTTCTGGAATGGAAACATAATATTAAAAAGGAAATTATAAATTATTATAATAATACACTTAAATACACAAAACCTAATTCAGATATTCCTTCTTTTAAAGAAAATATAATTAATTTACAGAAGGACTTTATTATCACTACTATAGATGAATGTTCCAATAACTTATCTATAATTTGTAAAAATCTATACCACGATATACTAAAAAAGGAAATTGATAATAATCATAAATACACTTTTGCTAGAACTACAGCCACAAAAATCAAAAAAGACATCAAAAAACGTTGAAAATTCACTAAAAATTTATAATCACTACAAAAATCCAAACATACCAAAGTTCCTATATAATTCCTAAACTACACAAAAAACCTATTTCTTTCAGAACAATCACATCTGGTATAAATTCAGTTATAAAAAACATTGATATACAATTAGCTTCAACACTACAATTTATTATAAATAAATTAACTAATAAATATAATTATAAATTTATCGACTCAAATAAAAAAATCATTAACTATTTAATGAACAATTGGACAAACATTGAAACAGTACACCACATTTGACTTTGAGGACCTATATTCTAAAAATAAATTTAAGAGATCTAAATAATAAAATAACCAATTTATTTAACGAATCATTAATGACAAAACTTTCCACATAAAATTATTCATAACAGATATAAAACAATTAAATTAGATCTTAAAACAGCAAAAACTCTACTGGAAACATTTTAAATTTTAACTATATAGAATTTAAAATAAAAATATATATTCAATCAGAAGGCGTTCCATGGGAACTTCTTCAAGTCCTTTATTAGCAAACCTAATATTATTCTGGTACGAAAGAGAATACTTTCTACAAAATAATGTTAATTGGCAAATGTTTCCGTTATGTAGATGACATCATAATATTTAATAATCAACAGTTCAAAAACTTAATACCTAAAATTTATTAAATCAACTTTCTATATTTTCTCTCAATAATAACTAATACAAATTTATAATCTTTAACAATTAGTTAAACTTAAATTAAATAGCTGATTTAAAGATTTTTCACAAGATTTTTAAAGTAATATTGTATAGAGTTCATTTTGTTTAATCTCCAATTTCTGGGGAGGAAAATGGAAATTAAATAAAAATGAATTTTCACAATTAATAGCTTTATTAAACTCTAATAATTTGCCTTTTAAAGGAATATTGAAAGATGAATAAGTGTTGAATCAGTTATATTAATATAACTGGCTGTAAAGAATTATAAAGTTTGGATTTCTTTCCCTTAACTATCTTTTCTTTCTTCTTTGGATGTCTTGGTGTTCTAAAACTTCAGAATAAACGGTCTAATTTTGTCCCCCCCCCCACAACATGTGTCATCCAGAAATAGATGTTTACAGTTGAAGGCGTCGCGGACGAGGTAGGTTCACAGTTGTAATTTGTTAACACTTATATTTGTTATATCTGTTTATATAAATGTTTCACTGAAGTAACTTTATATTAACACATAAAATCCGGTTGAAAAGAGATCTATGACATAATAGAGAAGGGATGAAATGTCGCTGAACTTCTATATGAGAATTCCCGGTTCAGCAGATCTCTTTTTCCAATAATTACTCCAATTTAAATTTTTTTGTATATGTCTGGTCTACCATTAGGGTTTCAAAACATAATAACCAAACTTATAACAAAAGTTAATTCATAGTATAGATATATTACTAAATACAACTATTTATATTCATATTTTAAAATAAAAAATTTTTAAAAATCTTTAAAAAAAAAAGGATAAAATATAAAATTATAAATATATATATATATATACTAACAATCTTATCTACCTTCTTTACAAAACTTTTTGTTTACTTATTATTAGTTTGATTAAAAGTGCATGGTTCTGTCTTTCTCTCTTTTCTCTAACTACTAAAATTTATAATATTATATATATTCTCACTTCTATTATTCTATATATAGGATAGAGTATGTCTAAATGACGTGTAAAAGGCCGATGCAAAAGACGTTACGTTGTTAAATTTTATTGTTATTAATTATAAATATATAATTAACTAGATGATGTTTTAGAAGTAAAGGACTTTTTTTTCTCTATATCTATACTAAATAATAACAATTTACAAATTTTATAATTTGAATTTAAATAATCAAAATAATGAAGATAATTTTAATAGAAAACTTAACTATAAAACTATACAACTATTTATTGTTATATATATATATATATATATATATATATATATATATAATATATATATATATGGTAATTTAAACCAACTACCCTATATTGTATAATACTTATAACAAGATTGTCATGTTGTATATAGAAACACATCTATAAATAATTATACACATGATTGACATGTGTCATTGCATCACCATATTTATGTACTTTGTACAAACTGAGGATAAAAAAATATAACTATGTAATAGATTAAGAGCTGAGTTAAAGCAAGATTGAGAAGTTCAAAAACGTCTAAAATCGAGAGAGAAATCCAACAACCCTGTTAAGTCGTTGCCATCGAGGTCAAAGGGTGCAGAATGCCGCAGACGTTCAAAGTCCAACTCCACCCCCCCCCCCCCTCCTCGGGAATGGTATATAAAAACCTCGGTTTTAGCCGAACATAGATAGTCAGTCACTTCACCGTCGGCGTGAGACCTTGTTGGTCGTAGCCAGGTCCACCTCATCGCCATGTAAAACAGTAAGACTCATCTAACTCCATCTTGCTCTTAGCTCGACTCCTATCTGTTCATGGAACTTTCCTACTACAACTGTGTCTCTTCGTTTTGTGTGTGTGGACATTCCCAAGCTTTCCACTCTGCCTCGACCACGACTGCCCTGTACTCTGTGAGAACTGTTAAAGGTTCTACAAGGTGCAGAGAGGTACTGGAAAACTCTCCACGCACTGACTTTCCCTCTCGGTTACTACAGGTTTGACCCTCGGTTACCACAGCTTATAGCGAGAGTCGACAGGATACCTCATCACAGATAAGTCGAAAGGACCCTTATCACATATAAAGTCGACAGGATGACCACAACGAAGGAGACCACAACGAAGAAGGTAAGAAGCCTGGCCAGATGGAAGCGAGGAAGAGCAAAGATGGAGGAACCAACCCGCCATTCCAACAAAATGACCAAGCAATCTCCCCCCAACGACACAGCCGAAAATCCCGCAAAATAAGCCGGTGAGAAGTTCTCCACCTTCGGCCTTACAACGCAACCACCTTCCAGGCAACATGCCACCGCCGCCAACAGAAGTTACAAGCTTCTACAAGCTCTACTTGGAGCGTCTTCCACGTCATCAGGACGACAATTAAAGATCAAGCCTCCTGACTGAACAATCCTCAAAACTGTGAGTTTTTAAAACCTATGTAACTTTCTCCTCATGCTCACAACTTGATTCTTCATAAATTTAATGTTTATTTTTACTGCAATCATTTTTACCATTTTTATATCATTTCAATTAAAATTTTAATCTTTTACACCCTCAGTTACCAATTTTTACTTTATTTTAAGCAATTTATAAATTTTAATTCATTACTTTCAATTTTACATAATTAAAAAAATCATTATTTTTTTTAATTACTCCAATCATAATTCTAAACTTATTTGTGTTTTTTTAATATCTTATTTTTATACGAAACACCAATTTCTTAATCAAATACTCAATACTTTGCGAAAATCAATGTTATGTTCACTATTTATGTACACGCCCCATTCAAATTATAAGTCACTATCACGCCATTGCCCTTTTACAAGGATAATTTTCGCACTACCACATAATCAACAATTTTTTAAAATATATTCAAATTTAATAAACATAGGTGAAACGCATTTTTTTTTATTGCAAAAATCGAAAGATACAATATCTTCAAAATCACGACTAGAAAAGTAACTGTCCTTCCCCAAAACAAGTTAAAAATCCAACACAGTTTCACTCCCTCGTCCTCTCCTTTTACATGCATAATTATTAATCATCCACACATCTCTCTCAACAAACTTCAACACACTCCCCCATCACTTTCTCCAATTGGCCACCATCTATTAGCGCGCGACTTAGCAACAAATCAATCTCGAGCCACACAAGCTCCATATCGTCGCCACTAAACGTGCAACATCCACTAACAGCCAAATTATCTTCGATGTGTTTTGTACAACCACCACCCATGACTAGTAAATTTGTTGTTCATGGTGAAACAAGTTAGATGCTGTACCAAAAACAAAGACTTCACGTGACACCTTTCTATTCAATTCACTCACTCGTGTCACACAGCGCATCACAACAATTTTTCTCACTTAACAGGCCACAAAGACGCCTTCATGCCTTTGACACTTCTCACCCCAAAGCGTGTCCACGTCGAAAGTCGCACTTTAACTCACATCTAAACCTGACATCATTGAATAACATTTTTAATAAGTCCGCAACAACGTCGAAACACAACACTTATGAACACCGAGAAAACTACATCTTTCAAATAGACCATAAACTGACAACAAGCTTTCACCACTCTCAAAGGGAGTTTAACCAGTAAACCAGTACCCTAACGTACATTCAAAGCCTCAAACTGTACTACAACAAGGATTTTCCAAAACGTCTGTTATCTGACAGAGCGCCCGCTTTTACCTCGGAAAAATTCCGTAAATTTCTAATAACACATGGTATACAACCCCTACTCACCTCAAGCAATAACCCACAGGCAAACGGTTTAATAGAACGCTTAAATGCCACCATTACAGGCAAGCTCAGACTATCTTATCTAGAAAATCCAAAAGATGCCTGAACTCAACTAGTTAAGCGCGTCACTCAAACGTATAATACCACACCCCATTCAGTCACAAGTTTTCCACCCACCTACTTAATGTTCAATGTTGTCCCCCCAGATCTAAGAACTCATCTTAACCCATACCCCGGTATAACTAGAGCTAGAGAGATAGCACGCTCTCGTACCCAAAATAAGCATAAAAAGATAAAGAAACATTTGATAAGCAGCACAGAACACCACATTTCGAAGTGAATGATCTTGTTTAGGTCAAAAATTATAGACATCCCGACACAGATAAATTAGCATCATATTTTACTGGACCATATACAATAATTGAAATAATCTCACCCAATGTCGTTCGAATAGATCGCCCCAATCAACCTCTCAATAGAGACAGTGACACCATACATGTCAATAAATTAAAATATTACACAGAGAATGTTCTGCACATTACACCTCCACAAACCCGATTTATTCAAAACCTACAGCGAATGTCTCAAGATGTATATCTCAGTGAATTCAATCATTTGACTCCAGATATCTCTCGAGACGCAACTATTCCGAATTATACCGCCTCAAACTTCCCAGCCATTCCTACATTTATATAAATCCAGATTTATTTAACATCGATCGTTTTAAAACAAACCTCATGTAGCGACCAGAAAATTTCCCGTTATATTCACAAACCTATTCTATCTACATACACTACAACAACCCATTTGGATCTGTATTACTTACTTACTTACTCTCTTTCACACAATATAATCTTTGAACCCACCAGATCCAAACTAGAGGAAAAAGAATTTAACGCTCGTGCGCTGTAGACAACCCCCATATCTCCCCCTTCAAAAACAATACACATCGCACCCCGGTCGTAAAAATGGACACCGCTAGTTAACATACCAGAAGCTCCAGTGACGATAGACTAAAGATCTCGAGACCATTCCCGCGTCAATAAATCCACCGCCACTCTCCCCCTATCTCGTCCTCCAGTAAATGAGGGCTGAGTCCTACATTTTTTTTTCCACGCCTACATTAGCCGTCGATATTTTAACCTAACTTTTTAAACATTTAGATATTTGAATTTGAACTAGACCTACCTAAAATTGAACATTTTGATATTTTAATCCTGTGTAAATCTCTAATTTTTTCTACATATCAAACATTCTACATGTTAAATTGAGATCACAATACACAACATTTTAGTAACCAATACAAGCAATAAATTGCGCTTCTCAATTTTCGCATTGTAATAATCTTTAACTATATTCTATTTTTTGTATAAAATATTTTAAATTTTATTTTTTACCTTTCAAAAAATCAATTTTACTTTTATCTTTCATAATATTTTAGTATTACAAAACATGGGTTTATTAGAACAATTTTACAATAGAGCTCTGATAATGGGACACTATCCTACAATATGGACTAAATCGATCATACATCCAATCTTTAAAAGCGGTGACAAAGACAACCCTTCAAATTATCGTAGTATAGCACTGATAAGTAATTTATCGAAACATTTTACGACAATACTAAGATCAAGACTGAATGAATGGGTAGAAAGAAGAAACGTCATTCCAGAAAATCAGGCGGGTTTCCGAAGGGGTCGATCGTGTGTGGATCTGATATTCACATTGACCACTCTAATACAACTTTCACTGAGGAAAAAGAAAGTAAAATTATATGTATTTTTTGTTGATTTGAGAAAAGCATTTGATACAGTTCCTCACTCATTACTTTGAAATAAATTAACCAATCTGGGCGTGAGCTATCAATTTATACATGCAATTAGAAATTACTACGAACAGGCGACTGTGGCAGTCAGATGGAGGGGATCAATTACAGAAAATATTAAGATACATTCGGGTGTTTTACAAGGAGAGCCACTATCGCCATTACTCTTTATATTATTCATGACGGACCAGATTAAAATGTATGACAACTCAGATCTGACGAGTGTATACCTACCGGAATTTGGAGATGCTCACCTGCTGATGTATGCAGATGATATTGCTATTATAGGGGAGTCGAGGATAAACCTCCAAAAAAAGATTAATATATTGAAAGAATATCTTGGTGAGAACTATATGACACTGAACGAGTCCAAATCGAAGGTTATGGTATTCCGCAATGGTGGTAAACCCTCAAGAGAAGATAGATGGTACTGGAATGGTAAACCTCTGATGGTAACAAGAAGATATAATTACTTGGGATACCCTCTGGTCAGTACAACTAAAACCACTCAAGCCGCAAACTTTTTCAAAGGAAAAGCACTCGCGGCAATAAATGCTACAACCCCAATATTGGCAAAATCAAAAATTAATTCATTAAACTCTGCAATGAAACTGTTTGATTCTATTGTGATGGCTGTTTTGATGTATGCTGCTCCAATTTGGGCAACAGAGTATAAAGATTTATTAGACCATATACAAGATACATTTATTCGTAGGTTCTTGAATTTGCCTAGATATACACCAGGATAAATAATAAGTCCAGAAACAGGCCACGTCTCATTAATAATAACAGCTCTGAAATTGACCTTGAAATATTGGCTGAGGGTGCTGAGTATGGATACAAATAGATTGCCTCGAATATGTTTAAATAGAATGAGGCAAATATCCTGTGCTACAGGTGCGCCCATCGGATTTATAAAACAATTAAGCAATTTACTCAATAATAACGGGTCCTCGTGGCTTACTTATTGTAATGATCCTGATTCACTAAGGAATGCTATTCCAGGAATATTAAGAACTGCGATAGAGCAAACAATACAAAATGACTTAACAAGAATAACCCAATCAAAGTTATATTCCCACTATAGAGATATATATACAACGTTTACCACCGAAGAATATTTCTTAAGTGAACTCCCTTTTCCTGTCATCAGATTAATCGCACAATTTAGAACCCTTTCAATTTTTTTCAGAGAACACCATCTGATTTTATTGAGGCGTGAAGACCTGAAATGCACTTTCTGTGGATCAGGAATAACAACGGAGATGTTGCACTACTTATTTGACTGTGCTGCTCTGTCTGAGGAAAGACGAAAACTAAATGATAAAACGGGGCAACTTTGTCCTTCATTTCCGGCACTAATTAATGAAATATCAAAGAATAGGTATATAGCGATGGCGATATTTGGATTCCACAAGACTATATCCCGGAAAAAGGCCACACAGTGTTCTCCCCATCCATTGTGAACTGGCGAATCCTGTATAGGGCGAGAGGCCCTAAATAAAGGCTTTTTGTTTTTGTTGTTGTAGTATTACAAAACATTTATTTGGTTTCAAAAATGACTTTAATTTTCATTATTATTACCTTTATTAAAAATAAAGAAGGCATCTCCTGACCACGAGCACATGTGCTTTTTTACGCTTATTACCTTTATATATTGATTGTTTGATTTTGTCCGCTTAAGCTTTATTCAACCACAATGACATTTCTGTATTTTTATTCATTTTATATTTGTTTTTATACCTTTATATAAAATGAACATGTTTATCATTAACTATCGGACATACAACAATATATTTCTCTAACCACTTCAGTGTACTTTACACTACTATCTTTCTCAGCTAATGCTTCACATCAACGTTGAAAAACGACAGTACTACTTGACAATTTTTTGATTTCGTAATTTCAACAAACTCCTTGAACACAGTTCCCCAGATTTAGATATCCCAACTTCTGGCTTGAACACGCTTCAAAAGTTTATTTCAATCATCCACAGAGCACAATCACCAACGCATGCACAAAGCGTTCACAACTCTCAATTTTTTAGCTCTTGCGGACCACAATCAACCTTTGATTTTAAGTCGTCAGATCACCTACTGTCGATACAACAATTCTACATATCGCATGGTTCTCCATTTCACCCTTTTCAATCATATTAATGAACAACCTTTTCTTCAACAACTTTTCAACCCAATAACTCTGCAATTGTGACAAGGCACTGTAACCTTATACAGGATCACAAGTGAAACATTGCCTTGGAAGACGATCAAGTCAATATCCTCGCTTTGCACCTGGATCTAAGTATTTGATTGCATGTGTAATACTCACAATTGCTTATTCTTTAAATCCTAACCCTTTCCAAAGCCCGCCAACAATCTCTTAGAACATCATTTTTATTTTTATCATCATATTTTTTTATCAAACAAAGGTTTTATCTAAATTTCTCTTTTATAATGAATATCATATCTTTTAAATTAAACATAAGTTTTATTTTTTATAATTTTCAGATATATCCAAACAAAACATCTTGTTATAGCCCTTTTTAAACCCTCACAGTTTAAATTAATTAAAATAAATTTTAATTACTTACCTGTGTTAGAGAGGCTTTACCCGTTTAAACCCGGTTAAACCCTTTCACTCCCGGGGCTCATCTATGGTAATTTAAACCAACAACCCTATATTGTATAATACTTATAACAAGATTGTCATGTTGTATATAGAAACACATCTATAAATAATTATACGCATGATTGACATGTGTCATTGCATCACCATATGTAATGTACTTTGTACAAACTGAGGATAAATATATAAAACTATGTAATAGATTAAGAGCTGAGTTAAAGCAAGATTGAGAAGTTCAAAAACGTCTAAAATCGAGAGAGAAATCCAACAACCCTGGCAAGTCGTTGCCATCGAGGTCAAAGGGTGCAGAATGCCGCAGACGTTCAAAGTCCAACTCCACACCCCCCCCCCCCCCCCCCCCCCCCCCCCCCCCCTCCTCGGGAATGGTATATAAAAACCTCGGTTTTAGCCGAACATAGATAGTCAGTCACTTCACCGTCGGCGTGAGCCCTTGTTGGTCGTAGCCAGGTTCACCTCATCGCCGTGTAAAACAGTAAGACTCATCTAACTCCATCTTGCTCTTAGCTCGACTCCTATCTGTTCATGGAACTTTCCTACTACAACTGTGTCTCTTCGTTTTGTGTGTGTGGACATTCCCAAGCTTTCCACTCTGCCTCGACCACGACTGCCTGTACTCTGTGAGAACTGTTAAAGGTCCTACAAGGTGCAGAGAGGTACTGGAAAACTCTCCACGCCCTGACTGTCCCTCTCGGTTACTACAGGTTTGACCCTCGGCTACCACAGCTTATAGCGAGAGTCGACAGGATACCTCATCACAGATAAGTCGACAGGACCCTTATCACATATATATGTATCGTCACGCTAGGAAACAATTGAAAATTTTCATTTATTGCACGGCTCTCTTAGCCAAAAAAAAAACTTCATTTTATATATTTTCTAGCATATTTACATAATCTCTCAAAACCTTAAACAAATATGTGACAGACCTCCCCTCCAAGTCATCACTCCTGAGTTGAAACCGCTATTTTCTATCTTGGGGGGAATTTCACTAGGTTGGTGATGTGTGCACTTCCTTGTTCGGACTCATATATGACGTATTTAACGGCGTCTTCCACTTTCTTCACCTCCGTCACTTTATGGGGTCCAGTTTGTAGCCTGTGTTTGCCGGCTTATTGGTGTCTGACCACAATTAAGTCTCCAGGTCTGATGTCGGGCGGTTTCCTTCGGTTTCGATTATAATAATATTTTGTCCGCATCCTGTAGTTATAGCGTTGTTCGTTACTCTTTTCCGTCTCGCTTTTATAAGGTTGTACACCCAATTCTTCGTCGGCGGGTAGTATTGGCATGGTTCCTTTCCATTTGAACCAGGGTGAGCAATCTAAATAGGTGCTGTGATGGCGATTGGGATTTTTATTCTGTCGCTTCTCGGTTCCGGCTTGTGGACCGTAAGGTCTGGGTGGCCATCTGCTCCCGGGGGTGTCGCTTCTCGGTTCTTTCAATGGGTATGCTATCGCATGCCGGTTTATGGACCGAAAGGTCTGGGTGGCCACTGCTCCAAGGATGTCTCTTCTTGGTGTGGGGAAAGAAGTATGCCCACCCTCACCATTCACCCTTGAGGATAGGGGAGTGGAGAGGCGACTCTGCGTGTTCGTCCGCGTCGGGGTGCCACTGGCTGATGGCTGGTGAAGCTGTAAGCTGGCAATCTGCCCTTGGTTGGCTGACGCTAGGCGCACGTGTCTTGAAACTCTTGGGTCTTCGCTCTGTGTGTGCGCCATTGGGAGCGTCCTTGCCGTGCGCACCATGAAAAACCAAGGGGTGCACACAGCAGTACCACCCTCCCGCCTTCGCGTTGGTTCCCTGTTTAAACCTCAGAACCTCAGAGGTCCTTGATTCGTCGGCAGATTCAGGGAGTACTGTGAACAAACGGCTCGAGGGCCAAAGGGGAGGAGTCCTATTGGAGCGTAGGACGGGTTTAACTAAGTCCGAACGGGAGGGCTCGGTCAGCAACCTTGCCATGAACTCTCGGAGACGCCTGTGGGTTTGATTGGTCGACCCCATGGAGCCAGACCATAATGGCGGGCGCGAGGGGCCAAACAATGGCCGCTCGGTGCATGGAGAATGCATCATTCCTTTTGGTTAGGTGACCTGGATGTCAGCAATGGGTATGCTATCGCATGCCGGTTTATGGACCGAAAGGTCTGGGTGGCCACTGCTCCAAGGATGTCGCTTCTTGGCCGGCTTGTAGACCTTCGAGGCCTGGGTAGCCATTACTGCTTCAGGGATGCCGCTTCTAAGCGCGGGGAGAAACTAGCGGTGGGTCAGCCAAGAGTTCTGAACCAAGGTGTGCACATAGTAGTACCACCCCCCCCCCCCCCCCCCCCTTCCCCGTGTGTCAACCTCGTGCCTCTGAGGTCACTGATTCGTCGGCAGAATCAGGGAGTACTGAGAACTAAGGGTACGAGGGCCAAAGGGGGGTAGTCCCATTGGAGCGTAGGACGGGTTTTTCCAAGTCCGAAAAAGAGGGCCCGGACTGAAACCTGACTAAGTAACTCTCGAAGACGCCTGTGGGTGTCTTGTCGACCCTACTGAGCTACACCATAAAGGCGGCCGCTCGGTGCATGGAGAATGCGTCATTCCTTTAGCTGGGTGAATGAAGGAGGCAACCGGGAAGCAAGGACCACAGGAGTCTATATCATCCTTGGCCCTACTTCGCAGGGCCGAATCTCTTTTCTGCCGCTTCTAAGCAACACTTCCATCCTCAGGGGAAATTTGAATAACACTCGACAAAAGTTTTGATTTCTTGGATCACCCGCTCGGCTAAACCATTTCCAACAGGGTGATATGGGCTGGTGTGCCCGATTTCAATATTGTTCTTTCGAGTCCAAAGGTAGAATTCACCTTGGGTAAATGAAGTTCCTCGGTCAGAAATAATTCTTTTAACTTTCCGTAAAAGTGGATGACACGCGAAGTAGTTCTTTAGTATTTTCCCAGACTGTTTCATACATTTGGCGTGGACGATCCTCGTTGCCTCATCGACCACCACCAGAAAGATTGGGTGGAAAAATTATATTCAGATTTCTTTTTGAATTCAGCTAAATCGATATGAATGGTATGGAATGGGACATCAGATTGAATGGGCAAGATCATCTGGTCTGGGGTGGATCGGTATTTTGATTTTACTTTCTGGCATGTAGGACACGATTGAACATAACATTGAATGTCTTTTTTCATGTTTCGCCACCAAAAGCTGCTCTTTATAGTGTAATAAGTTCTCCAGAATCCTGCATGGCCTCCAGACTTCGGATCATCGTGGTATAGATTTAGTATGCTGGGAACCTGCTCTAGAGTAATAAGAAAAGATTTCTTATGTTCATCATATTTCATTTCTATAGATTTATGCTTTACCCAGAGTGTTTGTTCGTCAGAATTGACGGGAACGTCTACAGACAGTCGCGATAACGCGTCGGCATCCCTTAGTTCCTTTCCCGAACGATGATTGATCTTCATATTGAAGGACCGCAGAAACAGTTGCCACCTGGCTAGACGGTCCCTCAGTTCACCACAACTTAGAAGTTGCGTCAAGGCCCGGTGATCTGTATGTACTACAAACGAGCGACTCTCCAGATAGGATCGGAAATGTTTTACCACTTCAAGCACCGCCAAACACTCCTTTTCTGTGACAGAGTAATTCTGCTCTGCCCTGGTAAAAGTGTAGGAGTAGTAGCTGATCACTCGGAGTTATTTACACTTCTCCAGATGGTCCCATTGGTACAGAATAGCTCCCGTTCCATAATAACTAGCGTCCGTTGCCAACTCGAAAGGAAGTCTATCGTCAGGGACCCGTAGAACTGGTTCTTCTGTAATCAGTTGAAGGATTTGCTGATAAGCCTTCTCACAACTGGAGTTCCATTCAAATGGAACATATTTTCCTTTCAGCTTGTCCAAAGGTCGCATTATACGAGCATAGTCTTGGATGTACACACGGAAATGATTGGTGAGCCCAGTAAAACACTGGAGGGACTTTAAATTATATGGTCGTCTCATATTTTTTTTACCTTTTCTGTAACTTTGAATCTTATTCGTTTGGTGTCTCCATCTATGACTCGACCTAATAAATCGATTTGAGGAACGCAGAATTGACATTTGTCGAGATTCAGTACCAGACATGCTGCGCTTAGGCATTGAAGAACTCTATAAGTTAGATCGGCACATTCTTGCTGGGGGTAGCCGCCACAGCAGATATCATCGATATACACCACTACCTTTTCTTTCAACAAATCCCCTAAGACGGATTTCATCATCCGCTGAAACCTAGCAGGGAAATTTTTCCATCCGAAAGGAAGCCTTAAAAACTCAATGTCCAGTTGGAGTGATAAAAGCAGTGAATCTTCAAGTCCTTTCCGTAATTCTCAGTTGCCAGAATCCGTCTTTCAGATCGAGTTTTGAAAAGTAGCGACATCCACCAAACAGATTTATGTTATTGTCAATTCGGGGAAATGGGAAAGGGTCTGCTGTAGTTTCGTCATTAAGTCTGCGGTAGTCAATGCATAAGCGGAAATCATTCTTTTTGGGAATCACAATGCAAGGAGATGCGAATTCTGAACTGGATGGTCTGATTTTATTTTCTCATTTAGCATCGTTCTTATTTTCATATCCAACCATTATCTATTTTTCCGCGGATAGTTGGTATGGCTTTGCACTAATCACATTAAAATTATTCTGCAGCTCAAGGCTGGTCTCAAATTTAGGAATGGGCGGAAGCTTTTTTATACAAATACTGGGGTATTTCACTTCGACATCTGCTTTGGTGATGCGGTCATCAGTAGTGGAAAAGAAAGAAATTTCATCTGTCGAGAAATCCCATCTTAATCTCAACGACTTTAGCGTGGGCTTCCCGAGGAGCAAGTCAAACGGTATATTCTGGAGTACAACAGCCCGAATTTCGACTGTGCGATTATCCACCTCCAGTTTTAGACGACGGCTTCAGTGGCCATGAACTTTGTTTTATTTATAGTGCTGATAGGAGTATTTATAGGATGTGTGGTCCATCGGTTCTCTTTGACTACTCTAGGATGGATTAAATTAAGACACGAACCACTATCGAAATAAGCTCTTACTTGAACTTTATTGATTCTTACCTCCACGAGTGAATGCGGTGTATCACACGTTAGAAAAATGGTCGATTTTAGAAATAATATGTCAAGGAGGGTTTCAGATTCCCCACCATGGACCAAAAAGAACAGTGGTAAAACCAGTTAATTTCTGTTTTGAAGTATCATACGCGGAAATTATGAAGGGCAAGATTTCATCCCAATTCTTCTGTTCGAGGTCTATATACATCGACAACATATCTGCTATGGTTCTGTTCAGTCGTTCTGTTAGTCCATTGGTTTGTGGGTGATACGCAGTAATGGTTCACCTAATAATTCCGCAACAGCGAGTATATTCCGGGATGAGCTTCGACTGGAAGATGCGATCCCAGTTCCTCACAATCTCTCTAAGAGTTCCGTAAACCAGAATTCCTTTCTCAACTAGGAATTTTGTGACTTCCTAAGCTTCCCCTTATGCCAAGCTTTCTGTGATAGCATATTTAGATAAATAGTAGGTGTACACTGTGATCCATCTTTTCTTCTAACGTGATATTGGGAAGCGTCCAAGTATGACTATGGCTATCTTTTTGAATGATCGATTTGGCGGTGGTATGGGCATCAAGTGTCCAGGCGTCAGGTGAGGCGTCTTCTTCCTCTTGACAATTCTGACAACGTCTCACTTATTTTCTATCACTCCGATAGAACCCCCACCCCTACTGGCCAAAATACTTCTTTCTGATTCTATCGATTTTTTTTTCCGAAAGTTTTTTTTTTCTTTAAAAATCTTAATGTGATAAGTGCGTGTGTATCCTAGTTAATAGGGATTATATTAAGAAATTAAAAATATAAAATTTTAGGATGTTTATACCTTATATCTATTTATATACTTAGAGGATTTACCC
Organism: Cordylochernes scorpioides; assembly: GCA_030710605.1. Classification (NCBI taxonomy): domain Eukaryota; kingdom Metazoa; phylum Arthropoda; class Arachnida; order Pseudoscorpiones; family Chernetidae; genus Cordylochernes; species Cordylochernes scorpioides. Next base: position 70,462,200 of record CP092874.1, read on the forward strand.
GGCTTCGCCCGTGTTTTGCCCGAGTGAAAGTTTGCCTAACGAATGTTAGCTAAAAAATAATTTTCGAGCAAACATCCACTTTCTACTGTATACATTTTACTTTCTACTGTATACATGCATATTCAAGATACATAATCGATTCAGTAGTATATATATATGTCATAATATTTGGAAATACGTAAAATAAAATGGCCTGTGTGGGAGTACAAGGAAAGAGGGAAGATAGCCAGGTTAACAAGCAACCCCCTTGGTAAACAAGTATCACGACTTCATTCTCCCCTAGGGGACTTATCTTACAAAAAAGCGGCTTAAAAGCGGCTAGACGGGATGATAAAAGTTCAGTTCTCACCGAGGTGGTCTCGACGCCAGTTGTTCTAGGGGTTGTTCTGGGACCTTCTATCTTTCCTCCCCGATCTATTTCCTCACGGGTTTTTGCCTCTGGATCCTGTCTCCTGTGTGTCCTTACCACCCATCGCTCAACAACCACGACTGCTTCTAACCAGCATGCCACACTGCATTCATCCAACAGCATAAACTACTACTACATTACAACAGAGAGCCGACAGGATGAACAAGGACAAGAACCAGACCCCATCGCAGGTAGGTCAGATCGACGAGAGAGTGGAGCTCCCCTCCGCCCCAATCACTCTGGAGAACCTGGTAACCCAGCTCACAATTGCCTTACAAAATCTCCGCCCAAAGGCCCGTCAAGACTTAGAGGTGCCTAAGTATGACGGTGCGTATCCAGCACAAAGCTTCTTCGAGACCTACGACAACCAAGCGGACCGAGCTGGACTCTCCGCTTCCGAAAACTAGACAGACTGCCGCTGTTCCTGGTCCAACAGCCCTTGCAATACTTCCACCAGCTTCGGCTGGACACTCGGAACTACTTCCAGGCGAGAGACACCTTGCTGGATCTCTACCCCTCGACCAGCGAAGCCACCTACTCGAAATACTTCGCCCTGCGCCTACAAGGTCAGTCCCTGGAAGAATATTACCGCACCAAGACCGCCATGGGGCTACAACTAGGCCTGCCTCAAGAGGCTATCTTGGAAACCTTGACCGAAGGACTACCCTTCGGGGACCAACAGTTAGTAAGGATCATACCGCCAACCTCCCTAACCGAGTGGTATGAAAGGGTAGCAAGGATTCGGGAATATACCCAGCCCACGACACGCCAAGCGAGCAGTGGTCCACCTTATATCTCGAGACCCTACACCTGCACCCAGAGATTTCAACCCAGGTCTTCTTCCCACGGTGCAACTAGCCTGCCATCTTCACCATGTCGGTACTCTAGCCAGGATCATTGCAACAAACAATGTCGTAAACAACCATTCGCCGCCAACAATACTCTCCTCCACCAGGTACAGACTCCTGAGCAGAAGTCTTCTCTCCGGGATGCGCAAATCCATCCCATCGAGCAAGCTATCACAAAACCAATATCCACGCCCCAAATTTTTCACGTCGCACCTTCCCAAGTCCCAATTGAACAGACTTCCCAAGTCCCAATTGAACAGACTTCCCAAGTCCCAATTGAACAGACTTCCCAAGTCCCAATTGAACAGACTTCCCAAGTCCCAATTGAACATACTTCCCAAATCCCAATTGAACAGACTTCCCATGTCCCAATTGAACAGACTTCCCAAGTCCAAATTGAACAGACTTCCCAAGTCCGAATTGAACAGAGTTCCCAAGTCCCAATTGAACATACTTCCCAAGTCCCAATTGAACAGACTTCCCAAGTCCCAATTGAACAGACTTCCCAAGTCCAAATTGAACAGACTTCCCAAGTCCGAATCGAACAGGCTTCCCAAGTCCCAATTGCACATACTTCCCAAGAGCCCACTACCCCTGATCTACATGAGCTGACTGTGGAAGATGAGATGTCCAAGAACCCTCAACATGACCACCGCCTACTGTTAGAGGACACAGACCTCAGTGACTCTAGCACGCCGGACAAGCGAGACAGCCCCAGTCTCAGTGAGGAGAAGTGCTACGAGAGCTTTGGTGACTGCGCGCATCCCGACAGTAGTAGAGTAATACAAAACCCCACTGGGACAATTGCTTCCAACAACGCCGTCCCCTGCCAGTCTACGCCACCACGAGCGGATCAAGCCGCCTACATCCCGCGGACTCGTCTACACGCCATGTACGGCAACCACATTCCCCATCGGGACTTTCCAACATGAACCAAGGTTCAATCTGCGACCCCCGAACCTCTTCAAGTTTCCAACACAACCCAGCTTCGAAGTCCAACAAAAGCCCATCAACAGTGAGTGTTTAACTTTATTTTGATTTCGTCCGTTTACATTTTTGTTTGTTATATATATCACATCCATGTTAGCCCACTTTTAGCACAGTTTATGCTCTAAATAACTTCTCTCATATCAATTTTAAAACCATAATATGCCCATTTTATGTTTAAATTTACTTCATTTATTTAACTATAATTCAATTCCTTAAATTGTTTAACTTTAAAGAGTTTAATATTTACTATTAATGTCCGCTTAATCAAACTGGTCACCAGAGAGTAACCCCAAATTTACAACTTATGTGTAGTCTATCACATAATGACAGAGCGTGAACTTTTTAATCAACTCAGCCAAATTATCTCACCTGTGACCAATTTTTTTTTTTTTAATTCATGTCCACACTGTAGTACCATTTCTACCTGAAACTATCATAAACAATATATCTACTGTATTTGAATATCAGTTTTAAAAAATACTCTCTCGCCAATATACATTATACATACGACTTTAAATGGGCACATGGGGCATATCAATCTTTTTACATAAAAATTATTTCTTTTTTTTTTTTGTTCAAACATGTTAACCAATATGTATTTAGTCTTTTATTTTTATATATTCCCCCTCAACCTTTTATTAACTCCAATACAATTCTAATTTCACCTCGACCAACTTTTATCTTTTATTATTATTTATTTTTAATTTTAAAATCTCATTTAATTTAATCCTCGCCACACACTTTTTTTTTTCAAATTTCAAAATTTATTTAAACTTTTAAGTCACTTTTATTTATGTTTTTTTTTGTTTTAAAAATTTTCCTTTTATATTTATCATACATATCTCTCAATTATAATTTAATTAATGGACAATTTTCAGATATCATGCCACAACCTTTCAAGCTTACAATGCCTTATTGTCTTCTTAATAACAGGTTCTCTCGAATTTTTCTTATCCTTCACCATCGCTCTTGAAAAAAAAAAATCTTGTTCTTTAATTTTTCGTACATCAACTTATGTTTTTTTATGAACCAATGGCCAATTTTTCGCTGAACCTCTCAGTCTTTCTGCAGTGTATCTATTCATACATTGAAACTTAGGTTCTGAAAGTCAAGTTTTTTTTTTTTAACCAATCGACCTCAGAGGTCTCATTTTTTGTCAATTGACCGCAAAGGTCCACTTTTTTTCTCACTCGACCCCGAAGGTCTTTTTCTTTTTCACGTACGTGCATGTCCATTATTTGTTTAATTTATTAATTTTAGTGTTATCAAGAGAACCGCACATAAGTTGTCTGCCTAATCAATCTCCTTCATTCTAAAGTATCTCTGTAAAATGTCTCAATATGTTTTGTTGACGAATGCTGCAGATATGACTATTTGCTCCAGCCTCTTTCTAATGGCTTCCTTTGTTCATTTTAGAATGTTGAACCACTTACTTTACAGCTCTCTTACTTTCCACCTTTCCATTCTCTTCACCTCCTCATTCACGTATCCATATTGTACATAGCTATGATTGTCCATACCTACACTCTGTACCATATTAACCTACACATAAAATTAATTTGTACATAGCCAAATTATTTCCCACCCTCAAAGAATTTCCTGCACAAATTCTTCTTTGAAAGGGGGGGGGGACATCTGTCATAATATTTGGAAATACGTAAAATAAAATGGCCTGTGTGGGAGTACAAGGAAAGAGGGAAGATAGCCAGGTTAACAAGCAACCCCCTTGGTAAACAAGTATCACGACTTCATTCTCCCCTAGGGGACTTATCTTACAAAAAAGCGGCTTAAAGGCGGCTAGACGGGATGATAAAAGTTCAGTTCTCACCGAGGTGGTCTCGACGCCAGTTGTTCTAGGGGTTGTTCTGGGACCTTCTATCTTTCCTCCCCGATCTATTTCCTCACGGGTTTTTGCCTCTGGATCCTGTCTCCTGTGTGTCTTTACCACCCATCGCTCAACAACCACGACTGCTTCTAACCAGCATGCCACACTGCATTCATCCAACAGCATAAACTACTACTACATTTCAACATATATGTATATTAAAAATAAAGAAGGCATCTCCTGACCACAAGCACATGTGCTTTTTAGGTGGCAGAGCGCCATCTAGTGGAGCAAAAATAAACTAAACGTTTATTTAGCTTGCTCCGAGATATTTGGCCAACCCAATTTCTTGATAAATCAAGAAAAGCCATCCACGAACGCGTTATTATACCACATAAATATATATATATATATATATTTATGTGGTATAATAATAAGGTGGAAAAATAAATAAGGACACCACAATTTGGAAGTGGAACCCAGGCAACCAGAGAGAGAGGGAGAGACGGGCCCGGCACAGCCGGGCGGCCGTTCGTGTCGCCCACAATCCCCAACTGTCTTAATAGTCTGGAGGTTCCAAGTAACGGGCCCCAGTGGTCGCCCCTTGGAATGTCGCTGATGTCTAAAGTGACCGGACTTTACCCTCCCGTCTCTCTCTGGGTCAACTGTAGGTTTGCTTTATTATTCCTGGAAGGGTATATATTATGACATATGGCCCCCGTTGAAGAAGGCTGAACATGGTTTGAGTATACTTAAAGCTGGAGAAGCCAGGAATGGAGAAAATAATTTTATAGTTGAAATTATTTAAGGTTATGGTGACATAGTTTTATGCAAAATAAAATATTGTATAGTACACAAATAAATATTATTTACAAGCAGTTTTACAACACCGGATAGTTAGATATTTAAGGGAATTCTTGATAATATCAAAGTTATAAAAGGCTATATACAATAACATCTAATATATTATAAGGTAAATGCTATTGAGGAGTGTGAACAAGGAGAAGGGGAGTAACAAACACATGATGAAAATCTTAAGGACATTAGGACTGGGGAACTCTACCCTTTAAGATATGTCTTCAGGCGGGCATGGCAAGGGGAAAACTTGGCATGGGCTTTCTAGGCTATAGATGTAGAGTACGAGAAATGAGGTTGAGGGTGGAAATTGCGTGAACTCAGAACTGAAGTAAATATAGAACTACATACAATGTTAGAATTTTGGCGAACAGAGCGAGGGGAAACTTGCTTTGGGCAATTCTACCTTATGTATTGCAGTTACTCGTGTAGCGATTCCGAGGGGGAAAGTCCCGTGTGTAGGTGAGGAAGTCGCATGGACTTATAGTTAATTTGAGAAGATAAAATAGTTCGAGATACAAAGGTAGAATATAGGCGAACAAAGCGAGGGGAAACTTGCTTTGGGCCTTTCCACCATAATTATTTCGATACTAAGAGACACTAGTAGTTTTAACTAATTGAAGGGAAGTCTACGCGCACAGTGCCAAAAATTGAGACGAGGACGGTGTTGTCCTTTACAATTGACAAGCTTCTCGTACACGAGGTGTTTGACCCGTCGTGGGAGCTTGTGCGAGGCGATGATTTCTCGACGGGTTGAACGTAAAACCCATGTCTGCGCGAAATGATGACGGACCGGACAGAATCAGCGACGATGTTTAACGTACCTTCGTGGGAAATATCAGAGGCAGGCTATATCGTGCTGGTTTGGACAAGGGACAAACATAGATTTGAAGACAGGGTCCGGGTGGCGAACGTGTGGCGCGAGGAGAAGGAGCGAACTGTGCCGCTCGATGCAGATTGTTCAAGTGCGAACAAAAAGGAGTTGATAAACATCTAGCAGTTAGTCAATCTGCATCCTGTGACGAACACACCAGTGGCTAGATGGTGTGGGTCGGTGGATATACTAGAGCGCAACTACAAAATATTATCATAAATGAAGAGTGGAGATTAGTGGAAATAGTAGTTTGATAATTGATTAATCAATAATTCTATAGAGGGGTATGGGCTGGTAGAAGGTTGACAAAGTTATAAGAATGAGAGGGGCTTTCAGGGGAAGATTTATAAGGGTTGGTTATAAGCAAGGCTCACGTGGTGGTTGGAATTCTTCGACGCCTAAGATATCAGAGTGAATTATGAGTCGTTTAGGGCAAGAAATTATTTTTCGTGAGCGGTGCTTACAAGTAGGAGAGAAGGTCATATACAAATTCGTACAAATATTTAGGTAGTGGAGCACTATTTATATAGATAACTTGATTATGAATATAAATTGTTATTCTTAAAAATCGTAAAGCCGGAATAGGTAAAAATTCCAATTTTAATTTTTAAGGGATGACTTTAAAATAGAAATTATTTCATTAAAATGTCTATTATTAAATTCGATTGGTAAGGTAACTAATTAAATGGGTTACAAATATTTAGATAAATATTATGGAGAATAAAAGCATTGTTAATAGGCGGGGAGAGAATAAATGGAACTAAACTAATTATGAAAATATTGGCATCAGAGTTTACAAGTAGTGAGTTCTTTAAAGAATGAATGGTAGAGGTAAAATAATTTCACTTACAGGTTATGTTGGTTTAAATATATATACAGTTAAACCTGTCTATAGCGCCTCCCTCTCTATAGCGCCCCTTTTAAATACATAGTACGATGCGAGATTTACATTAAAAGTGACCTGTCTATAGCATCCCCTCTCTATAGCACCCTATTTTGGTGAGTCCCAATAGGGGACGCTATAGACAGTTCAAAATCACTTTATTATGTACCGCTCAACAAGAGCAGCCTAGTTCATGAAATCTGAAACAATGACTAATATGTGAAGGTTATTCACATATTAAACAAAATGTTAACGCAGGATTCAATCCCGGTTCATGGCTGTAGGGAATCGAGGGTGTTACCCACTCGTCCACCGACTTTTATTTATATATGCTATAGACAGGTTTAACTCTATATATATTTCATAATTTGCATAATATCCAAGATGTATAATTTCTTTTCGCCAAAATAAGTATGATAAACTGTAAATATGTTAAGCTTGTGTTAAAATATAAATATTCAAATTCATCAATCTATAAAAACTGTACAAAAATAAACGTGGCAGACATCGCGGGCGAATGCGACGGCACGTCGTGGGTGCACTGCTCACTTGGCTGGAACTAATTTTTGGGGATTATAAGCATAACGGGGTTGCACCCTTCCATTCGATCACGTCATATATATATATATATATATATATGTGTATATAGTGATATATTATGATCTTAGCCAAAATGCCGAGAAGCGATATTTTATATATAAGTATCTAAAAAGTAGTCATGAGGATTTTAATATATCATTATTAATATTATCCGCACATACATTTTGTGTTTTATTTTATATTTTCAAACTATAGTTTAGAATGATAAATAGATACATCCATCATACCATCATATACCGCCACCAAGTTACTCACCGCCATAGTGTTGAGTCCACCGCAGTCTGCAACACCGATATTTCCGCCTCGACATTTTAATACAGCCGGGGCCTGTCACGGCCTGATCACATTGTTGTTCCCAACGGTGTCACATCCACGCTCTCATGCGTGTGACATGAGCTAATAGACTCTCACTCACGACCCAATTTGTTCCCTCTCCTTCCTGTGATTTCTCTAGACAGTTGCGGTCACCAGAACATTGGTCTTGAGTAGAGCAGCTAAGACATGTGTATTGAGATGGGCCAGGAAAGACGATGGCATTGAAATGTGTAGTCCCGACCAGGAAATTTGTCTTGAGATGAGAAGTGCCGGCCAAGACGCTGGTATTGGGATGAGTAGTGCAACCCATGGTGATGTTAGTAAGATCAGCAGTGCCAGCTAAGAATATTATATTTAGATTATCAGTGAAAGCCTAAACGATGGTATTGAGATTAGCAGGGCCGGTCAAGACGATGGTATTGAGATGATAAGTAACAGCCAAGACGATGGTATTGAGATGAGAAGTGCCGGCCAAGACGATGGTATTGAGATGAGAAGTGCCGGCCAAGACGATGGTATTGAGATGAGAAGTGCCGGCCAAGACGATGGTATTGAGATGAGAAGTGCCGGCCAAGACGATGGTATTGATATTAGCAGGGCCGGTCAAGACGATGGTATTGAGATATGAAGTAACAGCCAAGACGATGGTATTGTGATGAGAAGTGCCGGCCAAGACGATGGTATTGAGATTAGCAGAGCCGGTCAAGACGATGGTATTGAGATATGAAGTAACAGCCAAGACGATGGTATTGAGATGAGAAGTGCCGGCCAAGACGATGGTATTGAGATGAGAAGTGCCGGCCAAGACGATGGTATTGAGATTAGCAGAGCCGGTCAAGACGATGGTATTGAGATATGAAGTAACAGCCAAGACGATGGTATTGAGATGAGAAGTGCCGGCCAAGACGATGGTATTGAGATGAGAAGTGCCGGCTAAGACGATGGTATTGAGATTAGCAGAGCCGGTCAAGACGATGATATTGAGATATGAAGTAACAGCCAAGACGATGCTATAGAGTTGAACAGTGACAGCCAAGACGATGGTATTGAGATTATCAGGGCCGGTCAAGACGATGCTATAGAGTTGAACAGTGACAGCCAAGACGATGGTATTGGGATTAGCAGGGCCGGTCAAGACGATGGTATTGGGATTAGCAGGGCCGGTCAAGACGATGCTATAGAGTTGAACAGTGACAGCCAAGACGATGGTATTGAGATTATCAGGGCCGGTCAAGACGATGGTATAGAGATTATCAGGGCCAGTCAAGACGATGGTATAGAGATTAGCAGGGCCGGTCAAGACAATGCTATAGAGTTGAACAGTGACAGCCTACCTGTACCTATTGAGCCTACCCAATATCAAACAACATCAATCGCACACCATGTATAACAATCAATACACAACAAACGATACAAGTCAACAAAATATTCAGCAACGTAATTAACTAAGCTACAACAAAAACAAAAACAAAAACTTTATTAGGGCATTCCGCCTTATAATAATTCGCCTTACAAAAAGAAAAGGAAAAAGAAACCAAAAATTTACATAATTAAGGGGATGAGAAGAAAGTTGTTTTATATATACATATTTTGACTTTTATTTTGTGAGGCTATTTTTCCCAAGACCGCTTTATGATAGTTCTATAGCTATGTTTGTCTTTTCTGATGTCTATAGCGCCCCCTCTTGGGACTCACCAAAATAGGGTGCTATAGAGAGGGGGTGCTATAGATAGGTCACTTTTAATGTAAAATGTTTACATTTTAATGTTTAAAATCGGGCGCTATTTAGAAGGGGCGCTATAGACAGGTTTAACTGTATTGTAAAAAAAAATAGTTCAAAAAAATTCCTGACTCATTAACATCGCAAATATTATCTCAATTTACCACCAATTCAAACCCGCTCTCCAAACATTACCACGGCCTCTAATGTAAACAATGACAAAATGGTATTCACGTGTATGAGCTCATTTATTGAACTGCCGCCACTCTCTCTGGACCTCGATTGACACGGCACAGTTTGACCAACCTTTAGTTTACTTCAGTTTAGTTGACCAACCTTTCACATTTTCCTCTCCAGTCACTCTTCAATGAACTTCAATAGTAAATAGTTCAAATCTATTTTTGTCTATGGATAATGTTGTGTACCTAACAACAGCCAAATAAGGTGTTCTATTAAGAAAAAGGCATCTCCTTATCGTGCAACTGAAAGTTGCTGATGACTTGCGCCATCAATCGGAATAAAAATCAACTATTCTCGTTGATTTCTAATTATTCCAGAATTGGCCATATACCCTTTCTTGATTAATCAAGAAAAGCTAACCACGAACGCGTTTCGGGCAGTTGGCCCTCATCAGCGTGGTGCAAACTGTAACTCAAAGGAAATATCTTTATTTACGGGTCTGATAACCAAAATAAAATGATATTTGAGCCCCAATGGCCGCGTAAAGCGGAATATATAAAACCACTATGACCAGGCAGGAGAGACTAAGGACAAGATCTCCGTTAGGGAAGAGGCAGGTTAGGCCGGATTGGGTCAGGAGGTAGGAAGAAGGCGGGAGGACTAGAACTTTGCAGCTCTAGATCTGGCAGTTGGGCAAGACATTGATCTTGCCTCGTGGTCGGCAGAGAGGCCCTTGGCGTGCGCGGGTTGGCGAGAGTTGGACAGCTTCGGCCTTGGTGGTCAACAGAAGCGCAGTGGAAGCAGGTGACCGTAGCCTTGGTGCACCTATCGGCGTTGTGGCCGTAGCCACAGCAGCGGTAGCAGACGCGGACAGACTCCTCGTAGTTCAGGATCACTTGGTCCACAATGATCCTGCCGCGTCTTCCAATGGCCTTGTAGGAAGCCAAGTCCAGCTCAATAAAGGCCGTGCAGGTGCCATTTCTGGTCGGAGATCTGTGTGCCACTCGGACAGACTTGCTGTCTCCAGGAAGCTGGCTGAGGGCATCGGTGGAAAGGAAGGCCTTGATAATGTCCTCATCCGCGGTTTCCGCCTCCACGTTGAAGAGGGAGATTCTTGGGAGGAATTGCCTCAGTTCCCGGACTTTCAGGCCTTGAAGCTTGTTGTCCAGGGCAGAGCTGACGGCAGGAATGGCCTCTGGAGTGTTGTAGTGCAGCACCAGTTTTCCCCTGGTGTGCAGAGACACCTTGGGGCAGAGTGTGGGCAGCGCGGACAGCTTTGAGGATGTCCCGTGGATCAGCCTGCGGGTTATCTGATGTAATAACGATGTGGGCCGCAGATTTCTCTCCATTGAGGGTGCCTTTGGCAACGGCAGGCTTTAGGGGCGCGGGAAGATGCAGGCTTAGGTGTAACCAGTGATTTGGTCCTCTTAGCGGGCGGGTTTGACGCCACTAAACGTTTATTTAACTTTCTCCATGATATTTGGCCAACCCAATGTCTTGATAAATCAAGAAAAGCCATCCACGAACGCGTTTCGTGCTATTGGCGCTCGTCAGCGTGGAGTAGGCTGTAACCACTGCGAACAAAAAAAATCCTTGGTTGATTTTCAAGAAATTGGGTTGTCCAAATATCACGGAGCAATTTAAATGAACGTTTAGCTTATTTTTTCTCCACTAGATGGCGCTCCGCCATCTAAAAAGCACATGTGCTCGTTGTCAGGAAATGCCTTCTTTATTTTTAATATCAACACCTGACCCACTTATCTTTTATTTTTTTCTGTTGTTTTTTCATATTCCAGTGCTGAAGATTTTTTATACAGTAAAAATATATACTTATACACATATGGCTTCTAGCATATAAGGCATAATCAAAGCGATATGCAAGTGTAATAATTTAACAACGCTTAATTGTTTATATTCTAACCGAGGGTCATATGCATATTCTCAAGGCTGTAAGACATTCACAGACTCGATGACCTTGCCATTATCCAAAAGTATTTGCCTCCTTCAGTCATTCTTTATATATATTGGGAAACAGATGTTATTACTTGGAGCCAGTTCCGGCGAATAGGATGAGATTAGAAATATCTTTATTTACGCGGCTGCTAACCAGAATGGATGATTTTTGAGCCCCAATGGCCGCATAAAGCGGAATATATACAAAGCACTATATACATTGCACTGTTGGAGGGGGATGGGTGGCCAGGGGATCATCGCCGGGTGAGGCCAGGAGAGCCGGGATGTAGAGGAGGATCAGGGGGGCAGGGTGGTTATCCGCGGAGATCAGGGGGAGACAGAGACGGGTCTAATAGTATTGAGCCCAAGGGTGACCGTGGAGAACAGACATACCGCAATGCTCTGTTGCAGTGTTCCAGGCTATAGTGCCACAATCACACGACAGCGTCAGGGGCGGTCGCATAGGCAGGGCCGGTCGGGAAATCGGCGAATAGGATGGGAATATTTTGTAGCATATTTAGTAAGTTTTGACCATTGCAACTGCGGATTAGTACGCTAGTGTATTACCAGGGATATTTTTCCTCTTTCATGCCAATGATGATTTTTTTTTTTTTAGTTTTTATTTAACTTGTTTCCATTGTCTGTCTGTCCATAAATCTTGTAATCGATTTTTAGTATACTTCTAGAGCATGTAGAAATATGAAAATGTGTACGCTTTTAGAACCTGATGACAATGCAAGTTGACAGATTTTCAGGCTTCGGAATTGTCAGAATAGACAGGAACGGACATAGTTCCAAATTACCTTTCAAAATTCTAAATTTAAATTTAATATGCTTCCAGATCACATAGAAGTATGAAACTTTTAACACTCCCTCAGTCAAATGAACAATGCAAGTGTACAGATTGTCAGACTTCTGGGTGGTCGGAGGGGCCAGGAATGAACATATTTCTATATTTCTTTTTAACTGTTATATGTGGCGGCACTAAGTCAAGTCGGAAACTATTGCGAATTGAATTTTTCGGTGATTGTTCAAGAACCCAAACGAATTAGAAATCCAAAAATTAAAGATTCTATGTTAAACCTCTTTGGAATTACAAGCAAAAAGCTGTCAAAAAAAGTCAATAAATATAATAATTTATCTGTTATAATTAAAGTAATCTGATTTCACAATATCATCAAGCATATACTTATATTCGTTATATATATAAATATTTAAAAATAAAGAAGGCATCTCCTGACCACGAGCACATGTGCTTTTTTAGATGGCAGAGCGCCATCTAGTAGAGCAAAAATAAACTAAACGTTTATTTAGCTTGCTCCGTGATATTTGGCCAACCCAATTTCTTGATAAATCAAGAAAAGCCATCCACGAACGCGTTTCGCGCTGTTGGCGCTCGTCGATTTCTCGGGAAGCCATTGGAACCAAAAATCTTTTTGGTCGCAATGGTTACAGCCTTCTCCACGCTGACGAGCGCCAACAGCGCGAAACGCGTTCGTGGATGGTTTTTCTTGATTTATCAAGAAATTGGGTTGGCCAAATATCACGGAGCAAGCTAAATAAACGTTTAGTTTATTTTTGCTCTACTAGATGGCGCTCTGCCATCTAAAAAAGCACATGTGCTCGTGGTCAGGAGATGCCTTCTTTATTTTTAATATCAACACCTGACCCACTTATCTTTTATTTTTTTCCATTGTTTTTTTCATATATAAAAAAAAATACTTTCCAAAAGATTAACTACACATTGCTCAAATAGGAATATTTAAAGAAAAGAAGAGAATAATATAATTTTTAAAGAGTTGATAGGCTATAATTATCCGAAGAAATTCATCAAGAAGCATTTTTACACTCCCAGAATCCCATCTTCAAACAATAGCAATGTTCAATCCGATAAAAGATATTGCTCTCTCCCATACAGTTACGGATCAGAAAGAATCGCCAGAGTATTGAAGAAATATAATATAATTACCACATATCAATCTGCACCAAATTTGAAACAAATTCTACGCCACTCAGACACCAAGAATAATAGTAAAAAGGAAAACAAAAGCAATATTATTTACAAAATTCCATGCAAAACCTGTCCAGCCACTTACATTGGAGAAACCAGCAAAGCATTGAAAGAACGCATTAACCAGCACAAAGCAGCTCTACGTATCCATAAACCATTATCTATCCTAGTAGACCATGCGCTAAACAATAGTCATATACCCAATTTTGACAAAGCATCAATTTTATACCAGAATATTAAAGAAAAACATTGCAGGTTATTTTTAGAAAGCTGGGCCTCTATAAAAGATACAGAAAGCATAAATAGAAAAATCGATCTACCAGAAATTTATAGAGAATTTATATCTTCCAAAATTATTTAATTATTTTTTTTTTTTGCATATATTTATACTTGTATAATATATTTTTATTTATATTTATCAATACAACATATTGAATCATAATCCCTACTCATTTTTATTTTCTAATATTTATCAATCTTTTCATTTATTTAATCAAATGGTTATTTAATTGTATACTCTCTCTTTTAATTATTATTAAATATAACCATTGTACATATATTTTATATATAGTGAAATTTTCATCAGATAGTTTCTTACTTTGATCTTGTATAGCATGAGTGGATCACATGCCCACGTGATTTAGTTTAAATCAAAAACCTTGTTAAAGAGAGGCGTGTTGCCCCTAGAAATATTGGCCGTTTAATAAATTCAGATCCAATATATGCTTTATATTTATTTATAAAAATATATATATATGTGAAAAATAGTACAGATGTGACATTGTGTTAGTACTGGGATAAAGTTTATAAATTAAGAAAAAAGAAAGGGAAACTCTTTATCGTGCAACTGAAAGTTGCTGATGTCTTGCGCCATCTATCGGAATAAATATCAACGATTCCTTGATTTTTAATTATTCCAGAATTGACTAAATGCCCATTCTTGTGATTAATCAAGAATGTATATTTGATATGCATATATGATAATATAAGACCACACATTTCACGACACCTTTATAAATAATTTCCTTTTGTCAATTAATTCCATTTATTACTTATAACTAAAAATAATCAATTGAATAATCATTATCCATATTAAATCCATATTTCTCTGTTCTCCAGGTTCCATTCTCTTTGCGTTGTCCTCGGTATTACCCTGTCAACTGTTGAACTGTTGTATTACAGATGATCCTCGGATGACTGTTGGGATGTGTTTTATCCTGTCGGATGACTGTTGTGATGTGTTTTATCCTGTCGGATGACTGTTGTGATGTGTTTTATCCTGTCAACTGTTGAACTGTTGTGATGTGTTTTATCCTGTCGGATGACTGTTGTGATGTGTTTTATCCTGTCGGGTGACTGTTGTGATGTGTTTTATCCTGTCGGATGACTGTTGTGATGTGTTTTATCCTGTCGGGTGACTGTTGTGATGTGTTTTATCCTGTCGGCTGACTGTTGTGATGTGTTTTATCCTGTCGGATGACTGTTGTGATGTGTTTTATCCTGTCGGGTGACTGTTGTGATGTGTTTTATCCTGTCGGCTGACTGTTGTGATGTGTTTTATCCTGTCGGCTGACTGTTGTGATGTGTTTTATCCTGTCGGCTGACTGTTGTGATGTGTTTTATCCTGTCGGCTGACTGTTGTGATGTGTTTTATCCTGTCGGTTTACTGTTGTGATGTGTTTTATCCTGTCGGATGACTGTTGTGATGTGTTTTATCCTGTCGGATGACTGTTGTGATGTGTTTTATCCTGCCGGATGACTGTTGTTATGTGTTTTATCCTGTCGGTTTACTTTTGTGATGTGTTTTATCCTGTCGGTTTACTGTTGTGATGTATTTTATCCTGTCGGTTTACTGTTGTGATGTGTTTTATCCTGTCGGTTTACTGTTGTGATGTGTTTTATCCTGTCGGGTGACTGTTGTGATGTGTTTTATCCTGTCGGGTGACTGTTGTGTGGCATGTTTGGCTAGATGCAGTCGTCATGGTAGGTAGGTTAGATAAATGGAGCCATGATGGTGGCCACAATGGTCAGAGTGGTTACAGACATGAATGGGATCACACAAAAGGACGAGGCATGTTGGATGTCACAACAGAGAGAGCGGCCAGCGCCGTCGAGGGGGTCTGATCTATTCTAGTGTCAGAGAGTGTCGTCATAGAGGTGTCCTGGACGTCAACTCCCTACCTAGGATACAGTTAAAATAAGTAACTTATACCCTAAATAAATACACTGGATATACCTACGATAAAAGCACAAACCTCAATACATCTTTTACTAGATTGTCCTGTTTTTCAAGACTACAGAATAGAAAATAAATTAATAGTAACAGATCAAATTACAATAAGTAACTTATACCCTAAATAAATACACTGGATATACCTACGATAAAAGCACAAACCTCAATACATCTTTTACTATATTGTCCTGTTTTTAAAAAGACTACAGAATAGAAAATGAATTAATAGTAACAGATCCAAGTATTTTTATTTTCAGTCATGTATATTAAATTCAATACCTTTTGTAGATATATTTTAAATTATATAGCAACAAATATATTTTAAGAAACTGATAATTTTAGTATGCTTATTGTACATATTGCCAGACACTTCTTTCTTTTGAACACAGTTCTTTTTTCTAGTTTTTTTCTCTCTTTCCCATTGTTTCAATATCATATGACTATTCTATTCACGGCCTAAAATTATTGTATATATATAGACAAATGTAAAGGCATACATGTATGACAGCGCAAGTGTCCCTAGGGGGACATAGCGCTTTAAATTTAAATATAATAAATAAAGGTACAAAGGACATACACTAAGTACTCCACCCGAACCATCCGGCCTCGACCAGTTCATCATGCCAAGCCTGCGGTTCCGTGGATCGCTCCCTTGACCATCGCTACTGGAGCTGCAGGTGCATCAGGCCCCTCATCATCGAAGCCTTCAGTGTCCTCGGGCTCCCCCTGACTTGCGGGCCTGGATCTTCGGGTCTGGCCTCGAAGATGACAACCTGACCATCCTGGCGTCGGCCAAATCCATCATCTACCGGTACTTCGTACAGGTTGGGCTGACCGGAGGACCAGCTCATCGCCTGGGAAAGAGGGCTCACCTCACATCCCCCGCATGATCATCTGTATATTAGTTTATTCATTATTTCCATTTTTAATGTAAATTATTGACAAGAAGTCAATAAAATTTGTTTGAAATGTCACTAAGTACCCCTAGTCCACAGGGCGTACGTTATGTACAAAAGAGAATGCCTCAATCAAAGCGGCCGTATAAAAAGTTGAATAGGAAATAGAGACGTGTGAATGTAAAAGTTCCGCTCCAGATCTTGAGGTTTCCCTCAGGGCTGCAGTCTAGACGCACCATATTCTAGATAATATTTTCAGTCATACTCTTATATCAAACTTAAATCTAAAACCGTTTCTCTCTCTTTATTTCTTTCTCTAGAATTCCCTGTCTCTTTCTAACTATATGCCTAGTTTGTCATCTGTAAAACTGACCTTAATTCTAATGTCAGGACATTTTCGTCCTTTTTCAAGAATAATTTAAGGTATAAAAGTTGATTTGTGAAGGATCCCATCTTTCAGAGACTTCAGGTCAACTTTCGTTGATTCACTTAGATTCGATTGTTTCTAAAACTTTCTGGACTTGACTTAGTAATTCTCATGAAGCAGTAGTTGGGTTAGCATCTCTTAGATTATTGTCCTTTTTAACATTGTTTGAGTCAGTTGTTTCTTGGCGAATGGTTTGGTCTTCAGGTTCGAGACAATGTTCGTACACGTACAGGCCATGATAATCATGGTGGGTAGAAGTAGGCGACTGATTTTACTGTAAGTGCACCATATATCTACACATGTGAAAAGCAGTTCGACTTTGCACTTACAAATCAGTCAGAGCCCGTTTGGTTACTTGCAATCGCTGGTGGGGTTAGACTTTTGAAAGAATCGGGGCCCTTTGGAGCATTTTTTTAAACAGAAAAAGGTGCCCAATGCCGGAATCGAACCCGGGTCGTAGTGGTCGAAAACCAACGGTTTAGACCATCCTTCCACCGACCCCTCAAAAAAAAAAAAGAGCCGAATGCGGGATTCGAACCTGTGGCGTTGTTGTCGGAAATCGACGGTATATTCCACTCGTCCACCAATCCACACAAAAAAAAATCGACTAGATCGAACCCTTTCGCGAGTCATCAAACTACGCCCCAAGTCGGCACAAAAACGACAATGTTCGTAAAGGTTTTATATGTTGTATTATATATATATCGTATTGTATATGTTGTATATAAAATCAAGATTATATCTAACTACAAAACGACGTCAATAAAACGGATTCCCGGGAGAGAAAGGGACGGTGAGCCGGAAAGGATAATATAAACAAGAGAGATTTATAGTCATGGCAGTTCCTGATTGGACGTCCTCCCCCTCTCACGTCACCAATATGATATAAGCCGGGGCTCTCTGAGGGAGAGGACAGATAGAGGAGCTAGCCAGCACAGACAGCAGGGTAGGAAAATAGTTAGCTGCCATGATACCCGATTGACCAGAGGACTCCCCCTTTGTCTCACCCCTTCCCGGGAACCACCCCTAAACTGAGGTAACCATGTTCCTATGCGTGTGGTCTTATTTTGTCTTCAAGCTAGTGCGCCTCCACTACCGGCCCCATGACTGCATGTTGGATGGGGAGCCCACTGTGACCTTGTTGGCTCCACTCATCGTTTTTTATTATTACAACATATATGTATATATATATATATTATCAAATCAGACGTGATATCACCACAAAGGATGCTTGCGTCAAGCAACAACACCAAAATCAGAAAACCAAAACCCGCTCCTCGCCTGGTCCAGGACCCTCCGGCGTCGAGGTCTCCTTCCATCATCCCCCTTGTAAAATATATGTAACATATATGTAAATATTTCATTTCTTTATGTTATATATTTCTTTTCCTTCTCTTTCTCTCCCTCTCTCTCTCTCTCTCTCTCGTTGATCAATTGATGTAATATTGTCAAGAAGACAATAAATAATGTTTAATTGTCAAAAACACCAAAATCAGAGAACTATTTCACAGAAACAATTGAAACAACAACAACAAAATAAACAATGAAACAAATACAAATATATACATAGTTAGCAATTAAGGTTTTTTTTTTTAACCAAGAGAGAAAAATCATAGATATATTTACAAAATTTCCTAAAATTTAAATATGAGTCCTTACTATTTATAAACATAAAAAGATCCTTGTATTCAATGTTTTCCCGCTTTCTGTAGTTCTGTAAGATTGGACATTCAATAAGCAAGTGACAGGAATCCTGCCTTCTCTCTCCACACCCTGGATCGTCTATAGCTCCTATTCGAAACAGAAAATCTCCGAAGTTTCCATGGTTACTAACAAATTGCACGTTGTAAAAGTCAGGGCAGAAATATTTTGTTGTAAAGCCTATAATGTGTTGTTTAACAACAACTCTTCCAAGAGTATATTGTTTATACAATGGACTAAATGTATCAAACGCGTTTGATCTAATTTCAACAAAAGACAAATATATAAAATTCAACTCATTTTGCAGATTTATTTTGAATTTTATAAAAAACTACTAAATTCCATTGGAACGCTTTTATTTAGAAATTAACTCTTTTTAGTATTGTTTTAATTGAATAATTCTCTAATATCTAGCATATTTTCATTATAAAATATTCCTTAAAACTTTTTTTAATCTGCAAATTGCTTTTCTCGAATAAACACAATACTTTACAATTTGATTTCATTTAACTAAATTCGCATACCAATCCTTTGTACATATATCCATTGTGTTGATATATAGTTTTTTTTTTATCTTTTCATCTAACTAACTTGCATACTAATTCTGTACATATTTAAAATATCTTTCTTTCTTTTCTTTCAAAATTTTGTTTATTTTTAAAGTGCAAATGTCTCTAGGGGGACATAGCGCTCTAAGAAAGAATAAAGGATGTGTTGTTTAACGTGCTTGGAAGTATCAAACACAACTGTTTGGTAACTTTACGAACAAATTGTACAAGAGTTAGGGAAGGTTCAAGTTATTCTATTAGCACAGCTGTGACCGACTTTAGTTTCTCCTAACATAATAAAGCTTCAATATTTTATACTAGCCGAATGACCCGGGCAACGCCCGTGTTTTAATTTAGACACGTGGACCTGTTGGATCATTAACGCCCGTGTTTTACCCGATTGAATGTTTTTATTCAAATACTATTTGTTACAATTATAAATTGGCGCCTTAAATAAATGCATATATTAGTTAATAACTATAGCCTATGTGCTTTATCTGTCTATGTACTGTTGGCTTCCGTAGGCGTCTCTTACTGGGAAAAAGAAAGAGAGGATTCCATTTAGTTATTAACTAATATATGCATTTATTTAAGGAGCGACCCGCTCCAACACAATAGTTACAAAAACCAAAAAGCGAGTGGGGGGGGGGCAAAGTCAAAAACAAAGTGTCTCACGCAGTGGCGGAGCCATCGTAGCGAACCAATAGGAGAGCGCCATTCCAAAAAAAAAAGCAAACGGTGACAGAGATGAAGAACGCATGACGCTCGTAACTGTATATAGAATATAATACTACTGTCCTAAAAGCTTATGTCCATAATTTTCTTGAATATCATTTCTGATTTTCTAACCTTCAGTATAGCATATATAAGCAGAATCATTCAAACCAGTATTAGGGCTCTAAAAAGCGGTCTGGTAGATTAAATTGGCGAAACCGTTGGGAGGGTTCACCACTGATGAGTCAAGCCCTCCCAATATATTTTTTCATCGCAGTAAGGACAGTAGAAATTTGTTTTATGTATAAAAGAAACATTCGTGTCTTAATGTTTTCGTTCCCTATATATAGATGGCTCGTTATATGTTATAAGTGTGCCACTCAATAAACCACAAAGGACAGATTTTCAAAACTCTTTCATATAATTCAATGTACTATCCTAATTTTAGCCTTTAATACTCATTTCTTGATGCGTTCGGAGGAGATTAATTGAATCGCCGAATGTCGTGGTCCATTTGGACGAGGAAAGTGAAGGCTATATATATATAGAACGCGGCTGATTTCACACTAGTCTGTTCAGTGATTCGCTAACCATGACGTATGCACGACGGAACGTGTGGCCATTAGACATGAGTCGGACCAGGAGGCTGTTGTTGGGTTTTGCGCTGCCTGGAGTATAGGAGCTCCATCTATTATTTCTTCCTGTGGTGAATCTGTATAAGACCAGTGGTCTTAATAAAGCTTTGTGTGTGTATAGGTAATTAATCTTCGTGTAAGTAGCATAGTAATATTTGAAATTTTCCAATTTGCAGTAATTTCATGCACTTTTAGAAGTTATTGTTGAATTTTTCGAAGAATTAGAAGTTTTTGAAAATATATCAGGTCTTAATTGTAATTCTTTGAATGCCTTTTTCGATAGCAATATCAAACAAAACACAACCTGATCTCTGATGTGTGTGTGTGATTTTCTGGATGCCTCTTTAACCGCCTTGTTGGGTCGGTAAAGCACAATCTACACAACATGCTGTTGGCCCTCATCAGCGTGGTGCAAGCTGTACCTCAACGACCAAAAAATTGGTCATTCAGGCATCCTGAAAAATCATTAAAAGGGTAGTTAAGGCCAGAATTGCGTGAAACTGCGACACAATGTGAAAAAAATAGTACAAATGTGATATTGTACTGGGATAAGGAACATAAATTATGAAAAAGGTATCTCTTTATCATGCAACTGAAAGTTGCTGATAGCTTGCGCCATCTATCGGAATGAATATCAACTATTCTCCTTGATTTTTATCTCGTTGATTATTACAATGAAAGAAATTATGAACTAGGGAATTATAGTAGCAGTTTGGACCCCAGTTAGGAAAATAGGAAAGTGCGAAAAACTTCTTAGGAAATATTTTGACCCATATAGAATACTGAAGATATCTAAAGTAAACTAAATAGTAATATTAAATAATAGAACTGAAATATAATCCTGGCCAAGACCTGATGATAGTTCACGTCTTGACTCAAGCTGTATTTTGAGTGAATTGACGTGGGGGTCATTCACGAGGATGTGACAACCTCTGGAGATGGGGAAGTGTTACATTAGGTTTGATGTGCGTTTTTTTTTTTATAAACAATTTCTAAAATATTATTTTTTAATATTTTAAATAACAGATGTCCTTGATAACACTCATCCTTGGATAAAAGAAATGCTTCCTAAAGATGAAGGAGACTATACCAGAGTCCAATGTCGTGTGAATGTCAAAAAATATACAAACATAAATATTTTAAAAGTTTTTTTAAAAAGGACCCTCCTGCATCAATGCACCTTTGCCATCTTTTTTTCCAATTTTGGAAATACTTGGAAAATTATTCTTTGAGTTTGCCATACAAAACCTTCAGGGTTTCTCTTTAATGGCTTGTATTGTGTCAAACATTGACTTTTAAATGCCATCTTTAATTTTAAAAGAAAAAAAAACAAACTGATTCAGTGATAAATTGGATGAATAAGGAGGGTATGGAAAAAAGCACAGGGGTTTCATTTTTTATCAAATAAGCGAGCACCGAATGAGCCACATTTGGCCATGTGTTATCAATGATGAAGCTACTAATTTTTATTCTGCCATCTTTCTGGGTGTTTCTTTCGTCTATCCTCCCATCTCCTTTTCAAAACAGCAAGATTCTTGGTTAATTGCAGTCTTATGTGGTATGAATTCATGATTCTAAGTTCTTTGATTGTTGCTGTTGAGGAAAGTGATGTGTAAAACCTTTATTTTTGACTTTTTCATTCTGGACTTTTTGGATCTTATTTCCTCATTCGCTAACCATTGACTTGATTGCATTTGGTTTTGCAGCTGTACTAGTAGACCCATGTCTCATCCCCAGTTATTATCCTTATGTTGTCACATTTGGTCTTGTACAGCTCAAATTTTCACAGATCCCTTTAGATAACTCTTTCTTATTAGACACAATTTGGATTATAGATTATTAAACACAAGGAAATAAGACCCAATTCAAATAAATATATAGTGTGTGACGTTTCGGTAACAGTGTTGTTCCCATCTTCAGACAAAAGTGCTTAATGAATTGTCTGAAGATGGTAATGCTGTTAACGAAATGTCACACACTATTTATTTATATGGTCTTATTACCTCTTGTGTTTGTAACTCTTTCTGCTCCAAAGTTTATATCCCCGAGGAACAAACTTTCAAGATTGTCCTTTCAGGCCCATCGTGGATAATGGAATGTCATATCCCAAATGACACTCCGGTTTCTTCAGACACTTCTCTGAAATTTAGCCTTAAATACCCATTTCTTGGTTTCTCAAGAAGCCTCTGGAACCAAAAATATTTTTGGTTGCAGTGGTACAGCCTGCTCCACGCTGACGAGCACCAACAGTGTGAAACACGTTCGTGGATGGCTTATCAAGAAATTGGGTTGGCCAAATATCAGGGAACAGGTTAAATCAATGTTTAGTTGATTTCTGTTACACTAGATGGTGCTCTGCCATCTAAAATGCACATGTGCTTTTGGTCAGGATATGCCTTCTTTATTTTTACTTCTCTGACTGTTATTCTCTGATTTTGAAAAAGCAGGACTTAAAATTTTTTCTACAATTTCAAGAACACTCACCATTTTTGGTCGTCCAAACCTTGTGTAATCTTCCATTGAAGTTCAGCCATCTTTAAACCTTTTGAACCACTATCTCTCAAATGCTGTTCTTTCAAAAGAGTCTTCTCCAAATGCTTTTGTAACAGATTAAAGCTTTAAATGGCTGATGATTTATTTACCTATTCAGAAACATAATTAGGGGTCGGTGGAAGGATGGTCTAAACCGTTGGTTTTCGACCACTATGACCTGGGTTCGATTCCCACATTGGGTACTTTTTTCTGATAAAAAAAAAATGCTCCAATGGCCCCTTATTCTTGCAAAAGTCCAACCACACCAGCGGTTTTTTTTTTTTGCTTATCCCTAGTACACATGGTACAGGCCATGGTAATCATGGTGGGTAGAAGTAGGCGACTGCTTTTACTGTAAGTATACATGTCTACACATGTGAAAAGCAGTTCGACTTTGTACTTACAAATGTGCCAGAGCCCCGTTTGGTTACTTGCACTCGCTGGTGGGGTTGGACTTTTGCAAGAATCAGGGGCCATTGAAGCATTTTTTTTTTAATCAGAAAAAAATGCCCAATACGGGAATTGAACCCGGGTCTTAGCAGTCGAAAACCAATGGTTTAGACCATCCTTCCACTGACCCCTACTTACAACACCTTATTCTATTTTAAAGTACATTTTAATTTAGATGTGTCATTATTACTGTCTTTTAAAAAATAGAATTATTTGAAAGAAAGTTAGGCACACATGCAAGCATTTATGTGCACCTAGTGTTTCCTCTTTTAAATGAATGTATTTTTTTACTCAAAACATTTTTATTTATTAGGCCAGTTGAGAAAACCTTTTGGTCATACCTTGTTGAACACACCCCAGCCAGATGACACTCACAATGTTGTGCAAATAAAAAAAGTAATCTGGCAGAGGTTTGTGCCTCTTCCTTTACTAAATCTACATTAAAATCAGGTTCACATACAAGGCAATTTTGTTGTTGAGGGATTAAGGGAATTAAAACAAAATGACCACTATTCAGAAGCAGCCTCTTCCTGTGTGTATGGCTGTCCTTCAATTCTATGGTCTAAACATTTTGAAAAGCAAAAAAAAAAAAAAAAAGCCAAACCATGGCTATAGTGAACCAAAAGCTCTGTCCAATTAGGGTTCATTATATAGGGGTTTTACCGCATATGTATATATTTCAATTATTTTATATATTTATATTTATTTATCACATATATTTATATCATTATATAATCTTATTTATTCATTTCAGTATTTAACTTTATACTTTCTTATCTCCACTCAATCATATTAGACTATCAAGCTTGTAAGGCTTTAGAATTTTGATGGTTTCTGCTGGGAATGAGTAGAGATTATCAATGGATGATTCGATACAGTCAATAATGGGAGGGGTTGTAACTTTATACTGTCTTATTTGAACTTTGTAATAAAGTAGTTTCAATATCAATCTCTCTCTGGAAGACAATTGACAATGGAAGGCTGGGTAAACCGTTTGGTTTTCGACCACTAGGACCCGGGTTCGATTCCCGCATTTGGACACTTTTTCTGTTAAAAAAAAAAAATGCTCCAATGGCCCCCGATTCTTGCAAAAGTTCAACCCCACCAGCGAGTGCAAGTAACCAAACGGGGCTCTGGCATCTGTAAGTGCAAAGTCGAACTGCTTTTCACATGTGTAGACATGTGGTGTGCTTATAGTAAAAGCAGTCGCTAACTACCCACCATGATTATCATGGCCTGTACCACGTGTACTAGGGATAAGCAAAAAAAAAAACAATTTTATGTTGTTGTTTCTTATCCCCTTGTGTAAAGCTTACACGAATTCCATGAGTTCATGCTCCTCAAGCTGTTTTATGATAAACAGCGGCCTCTCCCAAAGGTCCTGTCCAATTTTGTTCTGAAGTTATTTAAATGCAATTAGAAATTTAGGGTGGGATTGGTGAATTATGGCTTAGCCATAGGGTATAACACAACACACACAAGCCAAATATAACTACTAATAAAATAAATTTATTTTCATCTATACAATTCAAGTAATAAATATGCTACACATCAGGTTCACTTTCATCTCATAAAAAAGGACTGTACAGGTTCAAAAATACATTTGAGAGTTTTTTTAAAAAGTCTTCTCTGTGGGAGGAACACCACAAAGTTGGGTTTATTTACATTTAGTGTTGGAAGGTAAAGTTGGGGTTACCTCTCATGCTTTTTATGAGACTTCTTCTTTTTATGCTTATGTTTCTTCTGTTTCTTGTGCTTGTACTTCTTGTTGAGCTTGTGCCGGAGGTCGTCCGGGTTGACACGGAGGGGGGAGGACTGGCTGGAGCCACTGCTGTCTGAGCTGTGGTCCCGGCTGGGCTTACCTACCATCTCATCATCACTGTCTGACTCACTAGTAGCATCGTAGTTGGGCTCAAACTTGGCTTCGTTGAAGGTGGAGAGCCTCCGTTCTATCTTGGCACGCCTTCTCTCTGAGCTATCTTCCTCTTTCCTGTCCTTGGTGGGGACATCACTGGAGCTCTCTGTCTGGTGGTGGGGCGATGTGGAGTAGTCCTTCTTGGCCACCTTCTTAGGTTTAGCCTGGGAGGGGCTGCGAGATCTGCTTCTCTTTGACCTCAGCTCTTCCTTCAGGCTGTTCTGGTGCCGTCGGCTCTTCTCCTGCTCTATTTGATTACGACGTCGCTCTGGAGCTGCCTTGCTGCGATGGTCTGTCTGCCTCTCCCTTGAGTTGCAGTGTTCCCAGGAGCTGTGCCTGTCTTTAGAAGCCCGTCTCTCCCTTTGCTTCTCCCGTACAACAAGGCTTTCCTGGCTGACATGTCTTTCCCTCCCTCTTTCCCTTGATCTCGGCCTTTCCCTGGACCCAGGCCGTTCTCTTGAGCCCATTCTTTCTCTAGAAGCAAGTCTCTCCCTAGAACTAGGCCTCATGATATGTTTTTCTCTTGAATCATGTCGATCCCTAGTGTTCTCTGGGGTCCTAGACCGCCTCTTAATGCGTTCCACCTCCCGGCTTAGAGGTTCAACTTTGACATGCCGGGTGACTGTGACTGGTTTCTTGTCTGACTTCCTATCATCGTGCCGCTTGTCAAAGTGCCTGTCTATAACAACAGTCTTTGGCTGGACTGAGCGATAATCCTTATTGGAGGAGATGGTTACTTGCAGGCCTGAGGAGTTGTACTTGTCTTCCTTAGGTTTGGTCTCTGCAGGCTTGTAAGGAGGAGACACCCTTACTGCTTTCAGGGGCTTCTGAAGGATAGCCTTCTCAGCGCGCTTTATAATCTCTGATGAAAGCCCGCCTTCCTTAGGCTTATTTCCTCCCCCCTCTGCTTTGTCCGAGGTTTTGGAGCGAGAATCCTCTTCCACTTCAAAGTCATCCCTCTCCCACCGTGAGAGCTCTGGCATCTCAATATGGAGCCCATCATCTTGGGTCGGGGTAGGACTCTTCTCATGGAGATCTAGATCCAGCTCCTCTGCAGGCTCAATGAAGACACTGTCTGCTTCAGGCTCCTCCTCCTCATTCCTTTCGAGAGGTGGGGGAGTAGTGGGCTGCTCCTCCACAGCCACCGTCATCTCTTTTGGCTTAGCCATCACCTCCTCTTTCTGTTCTTCTTTTTCAGAATCTTTTTTCTCAACGGCTGGTTCTGAAGTTAGCTTTAGTTTCTTGTGGGTGTGGCAGCTAGATGCTGATCGGCTCTTGTTCTTGGGTTTCTTGACCTTTTCTGCTTTGGCCTCTGCTGGGGGCTGGCTGCTTTCAGAGTTAGCTTCTTCCATGACTAACTTCCTCTTCTTCTTCTTGAGCCCATCAGAATCCTTGCGTTTGTGCTTATGGTGCTTTTTCTCCTTATGCACAACAGGTGGGGATTCTGGCCTCTCCTTGTCATCTGTGGAGGCAGATTGCCTTGTGTCTTCCTCCTCCACCTCAATTCTCTTGACGGTTATCTTATCAGGCTTGGAGTCATTCTGGATGACCCTGCGGATGATGGTCTTGTCTATCAAGGTGGGAAGGGAGTCCTCCTCCCTCCGGGGTGGGCTGTCTGCTTCCTTCACCAGCTGAATGACTGAGGAGGGCATGTCCCTCCGGCTGCTGTAGTACTCCCCCCTCTTCTTCTCTGGGTGGGACTTAATCTTTCCCACATAACTCTCACCCTTACTGATGCTGTAAGAAGTATCATTTCTCTTGGTTTCATATCTAGAAGGTCTAGAATTCTTGTAATCATCGTAGTAACCACCACCGCGGCGGTAGTCCGAGCGGCTAGGTGAGTAGGGAGGGGAGCGTGAACGGGAAGAGTATCGGTGATAAGAACGGGACCGTCTTCGCCGGGGATGGGGAGATGGGGACCTGCTGTAGCTCCGAGACCTGGACCTGGAGTAGGACCTCTGTCTGTACCTCTGCCGCTCCCTGCTACCACTTCTGCGGCTAGGACGGTAGGTCTTGGCAGACTGGATGAGGAACTCATCCATGTTGTTTGGCCTGCACACATTGGTCTTTTAGCACTCTGTGCAAGTTTTATACCAGCCACCACTAGTAAATATATAAGTACTTTACTGAATGAAATTTTCTAGGAAAAAATCTATCATAAAGACACTACTCCCATAAAAATAAATACAAAAACCATGTGCCACACACAATTATATAGACAGGTATAATGTCACACAGAAGAGAAATATTTTTCTTTTTATGATAGATTTTATTTTAAATTTCTATAAATATAACGATTTTGCCAACTAAGTACCTTTCTAGCAAATTCAGATTTCATGAGTCCCTTGCAAAAATAACATGAAATCAAAGCCATTCTAAATAAGGGCTATACCCAAAAAACCATTAATCCCTATACCAATTCAGTCAATTTGGGCTGAGAGTAGATTGGGGTCTCAGGATACCAATTTGGTACCATATTAAGTTGTAAAGTATAAATGATGTATAATCCATGTAAGTAAACCATGTAGCAGGACAGTAGCAATAATGTCTTCTCCATCTGGCCAAGGCTTCTTAATCCTTTACAGACCAAGTGTCTAACCCTTATTCTCCTTCAGCAGGACCAACCATTAGAATGTTCACTATGTAAAATAACACCATATAAGATAGGTTCATCAAATTAACAAGTATTTTTCACACAAAGCACAAGGATAGTGTTGTAGCTTTGTCGCCAACCCAAGACTGCTAGTTTGCACAGATGATCTGAAAATGGGGCATAGTTTTTGTGTCTTTTTTGATGAAGAATATATATATATATATATATAATACAAACACAAGGTAATAAGACCAAATAAATAAATAGAGTGTGATGTTTCGGTAAGAGCGTTGTTACCATCTTCATACAAAAGTACTCATTCATTCATCATTCATCAAGTACTCATTCAGTACTTTTGTCTGAAGATGGTAACAATGCTGAAACCTCACACACTATTTATTTATTTGGTCTTATTACCTTGTGTTTATAATCTATAATCTAAATTGTGCATAATCATATATAATACAAGTAAGTAACTTGAAAATGTGAAACCATAATTTTGAGAGTGTGGCAAGAATTTGTAGGCTCACCTATAGGCAGTATGAGGTAGGGTCTCCCTGGCTGGCTGAGGGAGGTAGAGGTGGGGCAGGGTGGCCAGCTGAGGCGGCATGGCCACTCCTGGAGGTGGAGGCTGTTGACTCAGCAAGGTCTCTCCTGGAGGTGGAGGTTGGGGCGGAAAAATGAGCACAGGGGCTGGGTACGTAGGAGGGGCCACAGTGGGTTGGGGCTCATACAGGGGTACCGCCATCTCAGCATATCTATACTCCGGGTGGGTGGCCTGGTACTTTGAGTAGTCCACAGAACTGCTGCTGAATAACAAACACACCAACTCTAGTGAGAAACCATTACATACTCATGTCAGTGGCGGCCATTTCTTTTGGAGCTAAGTCGGCCTACTACTGAGTAGTGCTCCCAGTCTTAATGACAAAGGCAGACGCATTCTACTCACCTAGTAATGATCTCGAGCTCTACAAGCTAATATGATAGAGTGGAGATAAGAAAGAAGACATTACATACAGTGAGTTAAAAAACACAAAAACTCAGTATTTTACCTCAATAGTACATGGGATTGTGGGGGTCCACTTACCTCGACTTGTAATTTGAAGTCCTGTTGTCATAGTTTCTATCCCGTGAGTGATGATAGTCATCCCGCCTGCGGTGGTCGTCACGGTAGCGACGATCGGGAGACCTCCTGTACAACAACTCCGCTGTCAGTTCCTGCTCACCGGGGATGGTGCAGCTTACAACTCACCTGGAGTAACCACGGCGTGGAGAGGTCCTCCTCTTGCTGCTGTCATAGTGGCGCGAGGACCCTGAGGTGACAGCTCATGTTAGCCACAATACTGGGAAGTAATCATCTTGAACATACACTACTCCCATTTCTTCATTCACTGAATAACAAGATCTGATCTACAGACAAGAGATCTAATATGATACTGATAACATTACTAGTACTAAAAACATTCATATTTCTAAGGAAAATAGACACTAGGCCAGTTAGAGTTTTTTATTTATAAAAAAACTCTAAATGGCCGAAATGTCTATTTTTAATAGAAATATAAATGTCGGCCAGGCAACCTCAGAAAAACATACATGCCAATGTCTTTAATTCAACACCCCAACAAGAATCATAATTTTCAGTTGGCTTAAAGCGAATCTTGAATTAAAGTCGGTTGATCACAACATTCACTGCTAGTATTTTATATTGTCTCAATTTTAGGTGTTAAAATGGAAGAAATTAATGTTTGTGGGGTTTTAACAGTTACCCCCCATTTGGAAATTTATATATTAGATAGTTTTAGACGCCAAAATGTGTAGGAGAGTCACAACTTACTTTCATAATACTTGTCGGAGTAGTTATCAGAACTCTGCACACCAACGCAGGGATTAGAAAATAAATAGTTGAAATAACCAGGGAAAAAATGAAACCTTTATTGTTGTCAAATATGCAGAAAGGCCTTTTTGATGCTCCTTTTTCACATCTTACATCACATCAACAACAAAAAGCTTTATTAAGACCTTTTAAGCTTACTGATTAAGTCTTATACATATTCACACCAAGCAGAAATGTAGGATATATGCAGGAAAAAAGTAATAGTACCTTAATGGTAATATGATATTTATATACAGAAAAAATTATAAAAGACAATCAAGCTAATAGATTAGTCTGGGTAAATTGGAGGAAAAGAAATTTATTATACATGGATTTACCACGGAGATTCACAGCAAATCACATCTTATATTAAAATTGAATACACTATGCAACACTACTATAAAAATAATATAGATACAAGAAAATAAGACCTAATCCAAATAATTTAATTGTGTGCGACGTTTCAGTAACAGCATTGTTACAAAATACTATTAACTGTGATATTTTTCTCATTTACTATTTTGTCTGATGGTGGTAACAATGCTGTTACCGAAACGTCACACACTAATAAATTATTTGGATTAGGTCTTATTTTCTTGTATCTATAATCCAAATTGTGCTTTATCATTAAAAATAATATAATTTTACAGTTTAAGAAAAATGTTTTGACTCAGTAGCGCCGCATTGATAAAACTTGTCTCCATATTGTATTTCAATTAAATTAGGCTTAAACTACAGGTAATATTTTTTCCCCTAGTAAAACTTTTATATTTTAAACTATATAAATTGTTATGATAACATCACTTGGGGCTGTTAATATAACCATTTAGTTGATAAGCCACAATTTGGATTATAGATTAACACAAGGTAATAAGAACCAAATAAATAGTGTGTGACAGCATTGTTACCATCTTCAGACAAAAGTACTGGGGGGAAGAGTCTAAAGATGGTAACAACGCTGAAACGTCACATACAATTTATTTATTTGAATTTGGTCTTATTACCTTGTGTTTATAACCATGTAGTTGTTAGAAGAGGGTTCCTATGGCTATGTTGACATAATGACACATCGAAGGATAGAATTACTAGATGAATTACATCAAACTTTATAACCATAATTCTAAAGTCCCAAATGTGGCTATAACAACATAAAATCCCATTTATCCCACATGATGTTGTTGTAGTGAGATTCAACTACATATTCTGATAAATGAGTGTTCTTATGGGGGTCGCTGGAAGGCTGGTTAAACTGTTTGGTTTACGACCACTACGACCCGGGTTCGATCCCGCGTTGGACACTTTTTTTCTGTTTAAAAAAAAATGCTCCAATGGCCCCCCGATTCTTGCAAAAGTCCAACCCCACCAGCGAGTGCAAGTAACCAAACGGGGCTCTGACACATTTGTAAGTGCAAAGTCGAACTGCTTTCACATGTGTAGACATGTGGTGCGCTTACAGTAAAAAGCAGTCGCTAACTACCCACCATGATTATCATGGCCTGTACCACTTGTACTAGGGATAAGCAAAAAAAAAAAAAAAGTGTTCTTATGGTTGTTGATAAATTCAGAGATAGGGTTACCTGGTTTCCATGTGATTTTTCTTTTTTCATGCTTTTTGAATATATTAATAAGATCTCTCTCTCTCTCTCTCTTGCAAACTTTTGGTTTATAAATGGCAATGTGATAAATTTGGCTTCTAAAGTGCAAAAACAAAAAAGCCAAATTTATCACATTGCCATTTATAAACCAAAAGTTTGCAAGAGAGAGAAATCTTACTAATATATTCAAAAAGTATGAAAAAAGAAAATTGCATGGAAACCAGGTAACCCTATCTCTCTGCATATTCTTATATTTCTATGATAGACAACATTCTAGAGGCACACCCGCGGATTTCCGTAAATAGATGTAAATATTCAGGTAATAAAATACATACAAATAAAGATGCACAATCTAGAAACAAAACTCAACTAACAGGAACTCCTCATATTTCACATAGCAAGACTCATACCATTAAAAAAAGTCAACTTAAGGGCACAAATCTGAAACATAATAAAATTAAGATCGAAAAAATAAAACCAATGATTGACGTAGTTAAAAACGAACGATTCATGTATTGGAGATTTGGTTCACTATTTCTTCCAATGCCCTCTCTTAACAGAAAAACGTACTGAAATTTTCCCAAGCCCTAATTTTGGTCAATTTAGAACCCATCGCATTGTCAACTTCTCTCTTCAGCTCTGGATGATGAATAACTGATTGTTAGATACTTTAAGTTCTGCACAGAAGCTGGGCGCATGAGAAAGAATGCAGGGCAAGGGATACTGGAGGATGACCCACTGTAAATAGGTAACTGAATGTGAGACAACTTTATTTTGTTGTAAATGCTTCCTCTTCCCGGCGAATCCTGTATGGGGCGGAATGCCCTAAATAAAGGCTTTTGTTGTTGTTGTTGTTGATAGACAACATTCAGGTGGTTGGCAGCAGTATTTACTGCTGTATTCGCTGTAATTTCTATTTCCAGGTGTTCAAAGGGTCAACTTTATTTGAAAGAGTTAAAGCTTGGAGAATGATTTCAAAAAATGTACTAGAAACATTTTTCAAGTAAATGCAGTATTATATTGTAGTAAGTATTTATTATGTGTTTTTTTTTTTTTGCTACTCTGGAAACTTCCCTCATATGAATAGTTTTTTATTGTTTATATAGTATCTTATAAAAGTATATTTTATTTTTAGCCTTAAATAAATTGCCGTGTCATCCTGAAGTTTGTCTTTCCTAATTTTATACGTTACATTTTGGTGGAGATGCTGGGTAGATTAAGGAAGACAAACTTTAGATTGCCAAGAAGACCTAGAGGCCATGGGTGCTGTGATTTACATTTTCCAAGACTGGCTCCAGGATTCCACCGCTGTGTCAAAGTCAAGACTTCCTTACAAGAAGACGATGTCCCTATTGATGATACAAAGCCACTCTTCACACTACAAGAGAAAGGACGCGAAGCTACTAGGGACAAAGTTTCAAGACTCCAAGGGAATCCTTGGCAGAAGCACGTCAGACCCATGTCAGTATCTACAGTAATTGCAAGCTGTGGGTCACAGCTCCCATAGGGAAGGAGCTACGTAGCAAAGTATTTATTCTATGAACTGATTATTAATTTTTGTGTTATTGCTTATCTTGTATCTTATAAACATTGGTGTTGTTTTTAGCCTTAAATAAGTTGCCATGACATTCTGAAGTTGTCTTTCCTAATTTTCTATGTTACAATATAATATGATAAATGTTCCAAAAATACTCTTATATCTTTGCTTAGGATTTGTCTTAACATGTATGCAAATGATAGGAAAAACCTATTATCAAATGACTTCTTTTGATATTCAGCATTAATGTAAGGAAATAGGTCAATTTAGGAAATTAAAACAAAGTGACTATTATTAAGTGGCTGCCTGTGTGCATGGCTGTCCTTTAGTTAAATGCTCTACGAATTTTGAAAAATGAAAAAATAGCCAAACTGTGGCTATAGTGAACCAAAAGCTTTGTCCTACAGGGGTTCACTATAGAAGGATTTTTTCTGTATATAATACACTAACAGAATTTTCAGTTTTAATATTTTCTCCAATGTTATTGAACTATACACAGCAATCTAAAAACCAAAATTTTCATTTTTTTTTTCTTTAATTGTCACACTTATATATAAATTTTAATTCTCTAAATATTGGTAGTTATATTTATTTTAATTTATTCAATTTTCCAAACGTATAGATTTTTTGCATCAAATTATATTTTATAAATATATCACCAAATAGCTTTGTTTTAAAACAAGTGTGTGTATGTATTATTGAATTTTATTAATTTCTAATGATAGATATTTTGTGTTTCTTTGGAGAGGCAAGTGCATTTGTTTAGTTATCTATTCTAGTTAGGACCATTAATCCCTATATCAATTCAGTCAATTTTGGCTGGTCCTGAGAGTAGAGTTGTTGTTGTTTCTTATCCCCTTGTGTAAAGATTACACGAATTCCATGAGTTCATGCTCCTCGAGCTGTTTTATGATGAGCAGCGGCCTCTCCCAAAGGTCCTGTTTAGTGCATCTAATGCAAGCCAAAATGTGTTCTGGAGCTGCAGGTGACAAGCTACATTTTGTTATTATTTTCTATCTTCAATGGCTTGAGATGGCCTGTTCTAAATCTTGTTAGTGTTGTTTGATGCTGTACTCATGTTAGAGTCGGCAGCAAAGGCGTCTGCTTCCATGTTAGGAACAGCCTCAAACTACAGGCAAAGTCAGACTTTCACCAAAGTGTGCCTGGATCATAATGCCATGATCAACGAAAGCTGCACCCCTATACCCCATTCCATGAGATCAGATGTTGATTTGCATGCTGCATCGCCCGTCGTGCAGAGAGTAGAGGGAATAGATAATTAATCTTCGTGTAAGTAGTATAGTAATATTTGAAATTTTCCAATTTGCAGTAATTCCATGCACTTTTAGAAGTTCTTGTTGAATTTTCGAAAATATTTCAGTTCTTTATTGTTATTCTTTGAATGCTTTTTAGATAGCAATATCAAACAAAACACAATCTGATCTCTGATTTGGCACCATATTAAGATGCAAAGTATAAATGATGCTTATATTAAATTCAAATAAGTAAACTATGTAGCAGGACAGTAGGAATAATGTCATCTCCATATAGCCAAGGCTTCTTAATCCTTTACAGACCAAGTGTCTAACCCTTATTCTCCTTCAGCAGGACCAGCCATTAGAATGTTCACTATGTAAAATAACACCATATAACATAGGTTCATCAAATTAACATGTATTTTTCACACAAAGCACCATTTGTACTACAAATCGTTATTTTAATGAAAAAAGGGGGGAAATTCATTAGTTTTATCACTAACAAAATCATTTTCATTCATAGCAAAATTGCAGCATTGAGAAGCAGCCCATTATAAAATAATAAAAAGAGGGAAGAAGAGAGATGTCTCTTGGTGGGACACCAGCCAGTAATTGGTAGCTAAGCTATGATAATTTGACAAGTTGAAATTTCAACACTTAGCCTTAATACCAAACAAAATTACTGAAGCCATCCAACACTGATTAAAGAACAGTAACAATGCATTCCTGCAATTATCCTTATTACTAATTCCCATTGCAGTGGGAAGTACCACTATAATCTAGGGTTATGCTGCTAGTGAAACTTTTGTTGCTAGTGGCTGTTGCTTTTGATAACCACATATATTTTGGGGAAAAAATGAACATTTAGGCCAGAAAGTTTATTTTTTCATCTTTTCCTGCAAAAACTATTGAGTCTTCTCTTCAGGATAAAATATATGAAAACTTTTCAAAAAGCTTTAGATGTTTTTGGAGAGGTCTTGTTTATAATTTATATATATCCTGTGACATAAGACAAAATAATTTGGTTGAAATTATTGAAAAATATCTTTATAACTTTTTTTTCCCACAAAAAAATTGGTTGTTGACCAGGCAAAAAGTGCAAGATACAGTAAAACCTGTCTCTAAAGGACACCTAGTTGCAGATCTGAGTGTCATGAAAGAGGTATTCTCTTACCAGAGAACTGCTAAAAGGTAAAAAATGGTAATTTTAGCAATGAAAACTGTCCTTTATAGAGATGTGTTTTCTAATGGGAGATAGTTTCTACTGTAATCTTAAATAGATTTTAGACTTTTTCTGTACACAAGTAAATGTGTTGGGATCACATCCTAAAAGCTCTTGTTGCAGATAACCAAAAAAATGCCTTACCTTTCCATAGGAACTTAGATTGGTCCGGGTCAAAATGGTAGAAATGGAATTCGGTTCTTCCTCTGTACACTTGGCAGCTTTCTCACTGCTGGAGTGGTTGGAAGCTTCGTCACAAGGTTCATCTGCTAGAGGGGTGCCCGGTTCCTTAAGGTTATCACTAGAAGGGCAACAACAGGTCTAGGTTATACAATACACCGGCGGGCGGAGCAAACACGGAAGTTCCTTGATCCCAACAACCAGCTGCTGGATGATTAAATCTACCGCCAACCATGCTCTACTCTGTGGAAGCATTGTATGGAGAGAGAGAGAGAGATAAATAGTGTCACCTGAAACACCATGGTGAGAACTGGATAGAAGGAAATAGAAGTTTTGTGGATGTTTATACAGTACACACAGACATAATACCCTGAATTTATACTTTAGGTAGTTCTAACATTAGGGAAAAAACAATTGAGAATGATGGTGGAATCATGCATGTTGTCTGTGCAAATGTATCGAAGCATGAGAAACCAAGCACTCAGGGAGGATATTACAGCAGTGCATGGACACAGCATCTCTCTCTATATATAAGTCAACATAATGTATGTTTATTTGCTTACTCTCAATATTAACCCTTTAAGCACCAGGCAAGCCGATGTATCGGTTTGATGTGATTTGATACTTCTTTTCTCCTTAAAAAATCTAATGAAAATTAATTAATTGTATTTCAAAGTGCATATTCTGTTGCTTTGTGTTTCATAGGTTTGTATGAATCATAAAAGCGTTCATTTAAAAAAAAAAATAGTTTGACGTCTTTTGAAGGCTAACAATGATCAGGAATGACCTTGAAAACGGCCGGCACCTAAAGGGTTAAACAAGTTTTGCTGATATTTTAACAGTATCTAGTTTATTTTTTACTCTGAAAATAATGATAATAATATTGATGCATCATGTTTGAAAGAAAACAAGATTATTTCTGGCAAAACATATGCAGTATATATATATATAAAAAAGAAAAGTTCATTTGTAAATGCAACCATTTGTAACCAAATGGGGCTCTGGTACATTTGTAAGTTCAAAGTCAAACTGCTTTTCACATGTGCAGACACAGCGCACTTACTGTAAAAGCATTTGTCTACTTCTACCCACCATGATTATTATGGCCTGTACCATGTGTACTAGGTATAAGCAAAAAAAAAAAAGGAAAGTAAAAGGGCACCTTCAATCTTTTCCATTGAAAATCTTATTTAAAAATTAACAAATAGGTGTATAGATGAAATTGCAGTTTACAATAAAACTACTGTTCAAATTAAACCAATAATTATTTACATATTTTGGGATATTAAAAAAAAAAAGTGGTTAGAACTGGAAGACCCCAGAATTTGAATCTTTTTTTGCCAAATATCAGCCCGACTTGCTTATATTGGGATAAGAAAATGTAATACTAAAATTGCTACATTATGTGATAAGGCACAATTTGAATTATAGATTATAAACACAAGGTAATAAGACCAAATCCAAATAAATAAATAGTATGTGACGTTTCAGTAACAGCGTTGTTACCATCTTCAGACAATTCATTCAGCACTTTTGTCTGAAGATGGGAACAACGTTGAAACATCACACACTATATTATTTGGATTTGGTCTTATTACCTTGTGCTACATTATATGTTTGTTATATATTCTTATAATAAAAAATTAGAATATATGCCAGTTCTACTAATTGGCCTAGAATGACATCTAGTTTTTAAGCCTTTTTAAAGGCCTTGTCTTAAAAAAAAAAGCTACAAAACTAAATTATATATGGACTATATTTTTCACTAATGAGATTTTTAACTCGACCTAATGTGTAATTTGAAAACTGGTTATCATGGAATATAATGTATCACATATCTATTCTCCCATTATGATAAGGCACAATTTGGATTATAGATTATAAACACAAGGTAAATAAGACCAAATCCAATAAAAAAATCTTCAAGTGATGGCTTAGTTTGATTGGATTTGGTCTTATTACCTTGTGTAAGCTACCTTTGTGGTTTATTTAAACTTTCAACCAGATTACTTCTGGAAAGGAATATTTAGGAGCTGCCTGTCTCTTAAAAGTGATTCCATTTGATGGAATAATAAAACTTGTCCTAATTTACAGATAAATATATCAAAAGTGAATAATTTGAACCCTAGGAAAAATTACATATGGTAAGATACCTAGTTGCAGAACCAAAGAAAGATCTCCTTTTCCAGAGGGAAGCTAATTGGTGAAAAATAGTATTTTTGGCAATGGAAACTGTCCTTTGTAGAGGTGTCTGCTAGTTGGAACGTCATCTTATAATATCTAGGTAAAATACCTCTCAAATCCCATTTAGAATGAAGAGGGCATGTGAAATAATTTTTGATTTATTTACACTATTACACTATTCTAGTCCCTCATTGCTGCAAAAGTAGAAACATTCATTTTTAAATTGTGTGAAACTTCCTAGAAGTATTTATTTAAAATTTGGGTTTGGGATCGCTGATGGTAAAATGGCAGCCTATATCCAAATAATGCTGTGTGGTAATAATTATCATTATTTAACTGCAAGGTTGCTGTTATAATCACTGATATGGCATTTTAAAAATCATATTAACTACAGTATTTCAATGATAAGGCACAATTTAGATTATAGATTATAAACACAAGGTAATAAGACCAAATCCAAATCAATAAATAGTGTGACGTTTAGGTAACAGTGTTGTTACCATCTTCAGACAAAAGTACTGAAAACTTTTAGTAGTAATAAGTACTTTTGTCTGAATATGGTAACAAAGCTGAAACGTCACACACTATTTATTTGGATTTGGTCTTATTACCTTATGTTTAAGTTTTCCCACTATGTACTAAGTGCAATTCTCAGCCTGCAACCCCAAGACATATTATTGACTGTATTGACTCATCCATTGATGAGCTCTACTCTTCCCCGGCAGACACCATCAAAAATCTCAAGCTTTACAAGCTTGATACCTTAGTGTGATTGAGTGGAGATAAGAAAGAAGAAGAAGACCTTATGTTTACAGTTTTTCAAAGAACAGGCCACTTATCGTTCTCAAGGCTGAAACCCTCTTGGGCGGCCTCTGCCAACAACATGATCACACGATGCCTGAATCCACCCAGCCTTGTGTAGTCAAAGACCAATCAGATAGGTGGCTTTCTGTTTTAAAATTTTAAAAACAATGTAAACATTATTTCAAAAGAAAAACCTTCAGTTAAATTTATTATGGATTGTTCCATTTTATTAAAGAGAGTTTACTCATATATATTCTTGTTACTTTTAACAAATTAAAACAATGTGAAAATATAGTACAAATGTGATAAATATTTCATTATGTAATAGTCCTGTAGAAGGGTGGTTATGTCCGAAAGCTTGATGTGTTGGTAATAAAATAAGACATTTATCCTTGGAAACTTGTTGTTAAATTCCTGTAGAAGGGTCATTATACCCGAAAGCTCGAAGCTTTGTTAATAAAAGAAGACACTGTCCATAGTTTTCTTCAAAACCATTTCTAAGATTCCATCCTTCAGTGCTGCGTATATAAGCAGAATCGTCCAATACAGTATTAGAGCTCTGAGAAGCGGTCTGGTGGATTAAATTGGCGAAACCGCTGGGAGGGTTCACCACTGATGAGCCAAGCCCTCCCAATATATTTTTCATCGCAGTAAGGGCAGTAGAAGATTGTATTATGTATAAAAGAAACATTCGTGCTTTTAAATCCTTTCATTTTATATGTATAGATGACGAGTTATTGCTTTGTGTTAATTTATGCCTAACTGGCCTTGTCTTTATTGTTTGCGGAAGAGCATTGCTCGATGCAAATATTTGAATGTAATTCTACTGTCCTATAAGCTTATGTCCATAGTTTTCTTCAAAACCATTTCTAAGATTCCATCCTTCAGTGCTGCGTATATAAGCAGAATCGTCCAATACAGTATTAGAGCTCTGAGAAGCGGTCTGGTGGATTAAATTGGCGAAACCGCTGGGAGGGTTCACCACTGATGAGCCAAGCCCTCCCAATATATTTTTCATCGCAGTAAGGGCAGTAGAAGATTGTATTATGTATAAAAGAAACATTCGTGCTTTTAAATCCTTTCATTTTATACACTTATGAAAAGGATACTTGTTAATTATGATTTTCAATGATGTAAAATTTGTTAAAACACCAACAGGTAGAATAATTATCATATTAAAAGAAAATGGTATAAATTACAATACTTTCAACAGTCTTTAAAGAATAAAACAACAATTTCCTGAGTGACCACCACCTTTATAGATTACAAAAATGACCGACATGTCTCAGCATACACACATACTTCTGATAAGAGATTTCTTCCAGGAAAAAAAACCTGGAATTTGTAGGTAGTGTCTCAAGGAGTGTCTTAAGGAATAAAGAGAGAAGTAAATCAATAATCTAATATAATGCTTTGTAATTATAAAATACATAGAAGTGAATGGCACAAAACAGTGAAGACCATTCAATGATGATAATGAGCATAATGTTACTAATAATATCTGTTATTGAAATTTTTCATGAGTACATTTTTCACTAAGTAAAATACTATAATAATACTGTTGAAGAGTTACAAGAGCTCCTTGGACCATTGTAAGGTCAGAGTGAAAAGGTTGCCAAAGCTACCAATATGCTTTGTAATTATAAAATACATAGAGGTGAATTGCACAAAACAGTGAAGGCCATTCAATAATGGCTATGATAATGACCATAATGTTACTAATGATATCTATATAGATAAACTTCAAGAGAAAGAATCGCCAGACATCATCTTCAAGAAGGAATCAAAGTTTACGGCGACGAGTTTATTCACCGTAACCTTTGATTCCTTCTTCAACAGATAAATTTGCTATTTACATTTTTCATAAGTATTCTTGTAAAATCTTTTCACTAAGTACAATACTATAATAATACTGTTAAAATTATGAAGCTACAAGAGCTCCTTTGACCATTAATAACCCTTGTAAGTTCACAGTGAAAAGGTTGCCAAAGCTACTTATGCTAATTTTACAATGTTCAATACATTAGAAAAATTGGAAATTTTATTAACATTGTTTATGCATTTTAAACATTTGAACAATTTAGACGCTTACACACAAATTCAAAAAGAGAATTCAAACTGAATTATTCATTATAACTTTTTAGATATACAGGTATATAGACTTCAGGTAATAAGCAATTTACCATGCCTAAAACTTCCAATAGCAGACCTCAAAAATCAAATAACAAACAAATATTATTCCTTAGGAATTGAAAGATATTCATCAGGATGGATCTACTAATGGAAAATATACAGTTAAACCTGTCTATAGCGCCCCCTCTTGGGACTCACCAATATAGGGTGCTAGAAACACTTCACTTTTAATGTAAATCGCATCGTACTACGTATTTAAAATCAGGCGCTATAGAGAGGAAAGTGCCATTTAGAGGAGGCGCTATAGACAGGTTTAACTGTATATTGTTAGACACAAATTCCTGCCTAGGTATATAAACTTTTTAAGAGGCTATATTTGGAATTCTTGGTAGAAAGTGCACTATAAAGCAAGATAGTAAACACAAAGTAATAAGACCAAATCCAAATAAATAGTGTGTGACGTTTCAGCATTGTTACCATCTTCAGACAAAAGTACTGATTCATTCAGTACTTTCAGTACTTTTGTCTGAAGATGGTAACAACGCTGAAACGTCACACACTATTTATTTGGATTTGGTCTTTTATTACCTTGTGTTTATAATCTATAATCCAAATTGTGCCTTATCAAAGTAAGATAGTGTTATATTCAGAATTTTGAAAAAGAACAAGGAAAAATAATCTGGCGAAAAAATAATGAGGTTTCACTGAAAACAATGGCACTATAATTTATCCAAAACTCATTCATATAGAAACCAATAGTTCTGATATCATATGGTCAAAATGAGCTTTTGTATGTGACCATTATGATGATCCAAAAGTATAATGATGATTGGTATAGGAAAGACAGGAATACAGATGAGTATTTAAATATTGGGAAAATATAGCTCAGTAATACCTCTTTAATTCAAACCTCAATAACTTTTTTTTTTTCATTGATTTTTTACCAAGTATTAATTTTTAATCAAAAGTTTTTATGTTTTTAAAAGTAAATATTTACAGAGAAAATATATGTATAATTTCATTTAATTTTAAAAACTGTAAATTTTTACATTGCCATAGCCCAAATTAAATACAGTTAAACCTGTCTATAGCGTTCAATCTTGAGACTCGCCAAAATAGGGTGCTATAGACAGGTCACTTTTAATGTATATCGTATCGTACTACGTATTTAAAATTGGGCGCTATAGAGAGGAAGGCAGTATTTAGAAGGAGGGCGCTATAGACAGGTTTAACTGTAATTCAAAATATTAGCATTTAAAAAAAAAAAATCTGATATGCACACTAATGCAGATGATGTTCAATGATTCCTTGAAATTCAAATTGGAGAGGTGTAAATGCTATATAATAATGGACAACAAAAAAAAAAACCTTTTAGATTTCTCTGGCAGAATACCCTGCCATTGATGTGTAACTGATGCCATCAACTAGATAACTTTCTTCAAATTAAAGATATTTCTGCCAGTAAATCTCGACAAAAATCCTGATGTCCTGACAAGGGAAAAGATTTTTGTCGAGATAAAAACTGTATGATAAAAAAATATTTACTGGCCAAAGTATCTTTAATTTGAAAAACAATTAATTCCGGCCAGGCAGCCTCATCTTTACTATAGATAACTTTGTTTCAATCCTAAAGTCAATTGAGTTGATACTTCTTTTTTAAAAAAAAGTGGTTTTCAAAAATGTCGGTTTGTAATACTCTCCATGAGACAAACATGCAGGAGCCTAATTAAAGAATTATTCTACTTATAATCTTTAATAATATATACAACTTGATTGACAAGTGAAAATCTGAGACATTCCATCTTCAGACAATCAGAGCCTGCAATGCTACATCCATTTTATTGTCTTCATCTTTTGAAATGTATTTTTATTACAGATAAATGTGGGCTCCAATGGTGGGCGAAATGTTGTAATACACTGTAGATAATATGAAGTGCAAGTGAATGCAAGCAGTGAGAGTACTTACAACTGTCTTGCATTGTTCCCAGTGTTACGGTAGAAATAGGGCATGATGGTGGTAGATTTTAATCATCAGCAGCAGCTTACCTTTCATCACCACAACTGGAACATGGCAGTTAGAAACAACACAAACGTGGGATCAAGGACTTCCAAAGTGAGTAAATGTAGGGAGAATAAATACAAATTTGGAGAAATGCCAACCTAGTTTAAATTGGGGATAATCAACTTTACCAATATAGCATTTTTTTTAGACAATCTGCAACTTTAAATACCAATAAAGCTTGCTAACACATTTCCAAAAATTTTAACAACTTTTTTCTTGTCTCATAACCAAATCGTGAAATTTCTCTTTAGACCATCTTTATAAAAATCAGGTAATGATCATGACCAAATGTTTAGTAGTTCTTTCCAAAAATACTCAGAACAATTATTCCCACTCTTTAGAAATCATTTTAAAGTTGAAAGCCTTTGATATAACTTTAAAAGTTTATTTTTCCAGTACATGAATGGTTATTTCTTCATTTTGTAGTTAGTACAATAACAGATTATTATTATTTGCTATTCCCATCAATTTCCAGGGCCATTCCAAATTTCTAGTTGCTAAAATCAAAGTCAACTAAGTGCCTCCATCCTCTAGATAATATCTTGTTACCACAAAACTTGGGAAAGCCACCACCTTTCTCTTTAAAATTTAAGAGACAGAATGAGGGAAATAAATGTGGATTTAAAATACAACCATTGTCATATGAAAGTAAATGAATTTCTAAGGTAAAATAACTATGAGAATTTATAATGCAAAATAGTGTTTACCATAAATTTGACTATACTATAATTAATATAAAACATTGCTCACATTTCTTAGAATAGGTGGAAAAGCTGA
This sequence comes from Cordylochernes scorpioides, assembly GCA_030710605.1. Classification (NCBI taxonomy): domain Eukaryota; kingdom Metazoa; phylum Arthropoda; class Arachnida; order Pseudoscorpiones; family Chernetidae; genus Cordylochernes; species Cordylochernes scorpioides. The sequence goes on from CP092874.1 coordinate 70,505,930, forward strand.
TATAGAAGGTTAGAAAATTAATGACTGATCAAGACATCAATGGAAAAGGATAGAGAAACTGATGAATGAGAGTTTTTTTTTTACTATTTGATATGAAAGTTGGTTATGAACTAATAGAGAGAAATGAGAAGAACCAGTAAATATAGAGAATTGATGTGAAAGTTGGTTAAGAACTAATAGAGAGAAATGAGAAGAACCAGTAAATATATAGAATTGATGTGAAAGTTGGTTAAGAACTAATAGAGAAGAACCAGAAAATATAGAGAATTGATGTGAAAGTTGGTTAAGAACTAATAGAGAGAAATGAGAAGAACCAGTAAATATAGAGAATTGATGTGAAAGTTGGTTAAGAACTAATAGAGAGAAATAAGAAGAACCAATAAATATAGAGAATGGATGTGAAAGTTGGTTAAGAACTAATAGAGAGAAATGAGAAGAACCAGTAAATATAGAGAATTGATGTGAAAGTTGGTTAAGAACTAAGAGAGAAATGAGAAGAACCAGTAAATATAGAGAATTGATGTGAAAGGATAATAATGACAATACCTGAAAAAGACAGGCCTGAATAAACCCATAAACTAATGAATAAGAAAGAGGAAGAGATGACAAACCAAAATGGCTAAATATGAAATAATAATTAATATAGAGAAATAAGATGTCTATGAAAGAAGAACCAATGAGTAGGAATGTTAAGATAAGGACGACAAATCCATTTATAAGAAAGAAAAACCAATGCAGATAAGAAAATGATGAATAAAGATAGAGAATGGGTAGACAAAAGTTGTTAACCCATGCATAAAAAAAATAACTGATAGATAAGAAATAAACTGAAACTACTGAAAGAAAAACCAATGAAGAAAATATAAAGGATGAATACAGATGGAGAATGGATAGACAAATGTTATGAACCCATGCATAAAAAAATAACTGATGGATAAGAAACTCTGACCAGAAAATGAACCAACAAATAGGAAAGAAACCTAATAAATAAGGATAAAGAAAGCCAACTTCCAGTTTTATCCTAGAAAAAAAGAGTATCTATTATCAGATTTTAAAAAATCCCCAAATTTGGATAATGAAATTATGTCAGTTGTGCGCAAAAATAATAACAAAATAGGGCTCATCTAAATTGTTTTATTAATCTTTTTATAGTAGAGTTTATGGAAGTCGGGAAGAGCATTGATGAGAAACTTTTTTTAAATAAAAAAAAAAAATAAAAACCACATCATATATACAAGAAGACATATGTTGGCGTAACAAGATAAATGGTCTTACCACCTTTTATATGTACAAGACTAACATAGCACTCCTCTATTATTACTAGTAGAATTAGGAGAAAAAAAATTAAGTTTATGTTACACTGGGGTAAAAAGGGAAGAGAAAAGAAAAAGCTATAATAAACAATAGCTAAAAAAAATAGTAAAAAAAAACCAATTGATGTGTTACAAAATAGACACAATGTTGATTCAATAATAACATACATTTTGTTATGCAGTAAAACCTGAGTTTTAAAAAAATATATATTATTACCCAAATTTTTGTATACTGTAATAGAAATTTGATCTGTTAAATGATACAAAAATGTGCACATACACACAGTTTGTAGAGAAGAAACAAGTAACGGCAACAATATGGGTTAAAATATTACAGGATTAGTTAGCATATCAACTCCGCCTTTGCCAGTCCCAAGCCCGGATGAAAAAGGAGGAGAGGGAGCAGTAGCAAGCTCGCTAAAAAACCTTGGCTCAGCTGGCCTGGCTGATAGTACCCTGTAAGGGCTCCTAATCCAGGGATACAGGATGAGCAGCGTTTGTACTCCATGTTAGGAGCGGCTGTACATGGTGTCTGTTCTTCATGTCAGAGTCGGCCATTTCTTTTGGAACTAAGTCGGCCTGCCACTGAGTAGTGCTCTCAGTCTTAATGACAAAGGCATTCTACTTCACCCAGCTATGATGGTTGTCAAACAGACACCATCAAGGGTCACAACTTGATACCCTAATATGATTGAGTGGAGATAAGAAAGAAGAAGTTAACATTTCAAAAGTATCTCTATAATTTGCTGTACAAGATTAGATTTTCTTGTTAATTCCTTTTGGATTAGCAACTAGATCCCTAGTAGTCAGAACTACAAGACTAAACAATTGGATTGCTCTATAGACCACAATCCATCATGACAATGACATCAGCAAAATGTCATCCTATACATTCAGGTTAGTCTAATTCCTCTTCACTGAATTTTACCAATGAATTTTTCTTAAAAGGCAACATCAAAGTTTTCAAATTTCTTTATAGCCTCCCATTTGGATCGTTTTGCTTTCTCTAACTCAATTTCTTTTGGTTTTTGTTGTCCTGTTTTGCTGTCCATACCCCTATAACGTGTGAAATTTTGTTTCTAATATATCAACTAGAGAAAACTTATGATCAAAGTTTTTGGTATAATGAAATAACTTCTAAACAACCAATTTAATTTAACTGACAAGTTTCTCCAATTCTATTACCTTAGCAACGGAGAACACACAAAAGTCCAAAAGAAACAAAGTAGAAGATGAGATACAAGAAAATATGATCTAATCTAAATAATTTAATAGTGTGTGGTGTTTCTGCAACAGCATTGTTAGCATCATCAGACAAAAGAATTTTTAAAAAATAAAATTATTCTTTTGTCTGATGATGGTAACAATGTTGTTGCCTAAACGTCACACACTATTAAATTATTTGGATTAGGTCTTATTACCTTGTATCTATAATCCAAATTGTGCTTTATCAAATAAGTTGATATGTTCTTTAATTATACCAGCATTCCAAGCAGCAGACAAAGTTTTTAGATTCTGGTCCAATAAATATTGGTAGCATCAACATCACACAGTTTACTTTTTCCAATTCTATCCTATCATAGTTGACATGGACCCAGAGCAGCAGCTTTACACACCCAAGATAGTGGACATTGCTGCTGCTGTGATAGAGATGAATGGAGACATCTGAGGCTCTTCATTGGACACGACAACAACACCATCCTATCATAGGGCCACCACAAGATACGAGATGATGTGATATGGACCATCTTTCCTACTGAGGGCCCCCACTGGCCATGGTAGAGGCAGAAAAACCAACTGTCCATTACAAGCATTTTCTATAACACAGTTTTTTTCTGGCGGCTCTACAACCTTACATTTCTACGAGTCACTCACTACAAATAGGAAAATGATATATCTAAATTTAAAAATATACAGTTAAACCTGTCTATAGAACCCCCTCTTGTGACTCACCAAAATAGGGTGCTATAGACAGGTCACTTTTAATGTAAATCGCATCATACTACATATTTAAAATCGGGCGCTATAGAGAGGAAGGCGCTATTTAAAGGGGCACTATAAACAGTTTCAACTATAATGATAAAGCACAATTTGGATAATAGATTATAATAAAAGAAAATAAGACCTAATCCAAATAATTTATTAGTGTGCGACGTTTCGGCAACAACATTGTCACCATCATCAGACAAAAGAATAAATTTATTCTTTTGTCTGATGATGGTGACAATGTTGTTGCCGAAACGTCACACACTAATAAATTATTTGGATTAGGTCTTATTTTCTTTTATTAGTTTCAACTATATATAAAAATAAAATGATAGAATTATAAAGAAAATGGTGTTTATTAGGTGTTCAAATATAATGCCTTTTTAAAAATTATTGACGTGACAACGTCTTAAATTAGGTTGCGGCTGGGAGTCACTTATGAAAAAGTGTAACGCCCGGTAACGTTACGATGAGTCACCGAACGAGAGTGCTGCGCGCGCAGCGCTAGAGAATTAGGCGCATTGAATCGGCGCATGCTTGATCGGCGCATGTTGATAGTGTTAAGTAAATTATTAGTTTAAAATTAATTAATTAATTATTATTTTACATATTTTAAATAGTTTCAAATTTATTTAGCAAAAATTTGAACCTTCGATCTGAATAAATGTTTTGATATTCGAATTGATTCTTTAAAATTACAAATATTAAGAAAAAGTGGCAGATATAAGAAAACTTTATTTAAACTGTGTTGAGCAAGAATTTTAACATCTAATTTAAGTAAATGTTTTAATTTTCAACTTCATCATTTACAATTACAAATTTTATTTAATTTCAAATTTATTTAGCAAAAATTTGAACCTTCGATCTGAATAAGTGTTTTGATTTTCAAATACCAACGCAGCTGGTGGAGTGGCGATCTATCGTAAATTATCATCGACATCTACGGCGGAAGTGTTCCAAGTTGCGATTACAGACGTAACTCGTGTCATTAAAACCAAGGGTGACATGTGCATGACTGAAGTTACTTGCTTCGCCGCTAATACTAGCTTCAAGTTTATACTCGGTGCTGTATATATTCATCCAGGAGCTAGTATGCAGGATATTGGAATGTTACTATGGCAAGGACTCGGTCCGTACATTCACAACAGCCAGTACGTGCCACCGTTCGTGCAAGTTGATTCTAGTATACCGATTCTTCTGTGTGGTGATTTTAACAAAAACGTAAAGCCTGACAACTCGTTTCTTAATTTCATGAAAAATACGTATAATCTTGATTGCGTATCAAACGTTTCTAAGTCAACTACGTTAAAAGGAACAACTATCGACTTGACTTTCGCAAGACACATTACAGCAGAAACACTTCCTTTCATTTCATATTTCTCCTATCATCGTCCTATCCTCAACAAAATCACTCAAATAGGAATTAGTTAAGTTTAAGTTTACATGTACAATGTTTTAGTAAACAAAATATATTTCTATAGTTAAAATTTGTGCAATTCTTATTTTCATTCAATTCCTTGTTCCTATTGTGCAATTTAATTATATTCATATCAATAAATATTCTACCGTTGTCACGTAAAATCTTCGCCCGTAAAACCGACTTTACAGGCAACCATTGTTTTTTTTTATTTACATAAACTAACTATTACCTATTGTTTTGTTTGGCATTGAATTCTAAATCTCAAATACTAAGCAATTCATATGTGATACTTTATATAAAAGCTTTGGAATAATTTTATTTTAAGCTCTTTAGAGATCTACTTTTGTGCCTGGAAAGTCTCATTTGCATAAAGTTTTGATTCAACTTCTCTTCTTCATATCAAGAAAGTACAAGCAAAGCTATTAAAATGATATATAGAGGCTATGGAAATAATGCTCCTTCATTAGGAACTTGTCAAGAGTGGCTTAAATGATCTAAATATTGAGGTTATAGTGTCAAAGACATGGTACACTGAAATTTGACAAAAAAAAAAGTTTGAGGATGAAAAACTTCAAAACATTATTGGATGAAAACAAAGCTCAAATACAAGGAAAATTAGCAGCTTCTTTCGATAAGCTGTTTTACTTCATTGGAATGTTATGAGAACAATCCAGAACTAAAATGGTTGACTCATTGAGTAAAAAAAAACAAGGAAATTCTGAGAATGATATCTGAGATCCTGTTGGAAAGGTTTCAAAGAAAGTACACCTATCCCCCGATTTACACGGTACTTGTTTTACACGTTTTCGCTTTTACACGGTTTTCCAATAAAGTTTTTTTGTTGTTTTTTTTTGTTTTTATCGCACTATACTAAAATGCGATATTCTACTCTATACTACCTATGTTGAAAAGAATATTGGGAGGCTCTGATTCATGAGGGGCGAACACCTATTCAGATTTGACAATTTAATATACACCTATCCCTCGATTTACATGTTTTTCTCAGGAACGTATCTACCGTGTAAATCGGGGGATAGGTGTATTTTCTTTATCATATTGTGACTGGTGATGAAAAATGGATGTATTTTTGACAATCCAAAGCACAAAAAATTATGAGTAAGCTGAGAACAGCCAACAACTTCTGTATATATGTTAGAATGGGTACAGAATACTACAAATTTCTGCAACAAGGGAAATTATAAATCAGAATGAACACAATTACATTAATGAGAAGCCACAATTTGAATTATAGATTATAAACACAAGGTAATAAGACCAAATCCAAAAAAATAGTGTGACATTTCAGTAACAACACTGAAACGTCACACACCATTTATTTATTTGGATTTGGTCTTATTACCTTGTATTTACAATTACATTAAGAAATTTCAGTGAAACAACCAGAATGAGCAGAACAACACAACAAGTTGATCTATTTCATGACAACACAAGGGCATTGTTTGCACAATTGTTTTAAGACATCCTGAAGACTTCAAATGGGAAGTCTACCTCTACCCACCATACTCTCCAGATATCGCTTCATGTTGAAAATTCGATTAATGAATGAATTGCCTTCTTTTTTTATAGACATCCATAAACTACCCAATTATGGAGGAATGTTGTATCTAACACAATGCATATCTATATATATAAAAATGAATGTTTGTATGTTTGTTTGTATGTTTGTATGTCCGGTATACAAATTTGCAGTAGTTCACTAATTCAAACCAAAATTTCCATACATAGGTAAAAAAAATACGGGGAAGATGATAGGCTATTTTAAAATATATATAAATCAATTATTAAAACTATATATTCAAATTATTCTACTTAGCTCACGAACAGCGCCCTCTATCAAAGATTAGATTAAATTATGCTGATGCAAACAAATAGATAATGCTAATAACAAACAATTATTAAAAAATATCTTATCTAAATATATATCACTCGGGTAGATATGCACACGGGTCAATCCCGGGGCGAAGCCCGGGTCACCCGTCTAGTTTTAAATAAATGTCAAGTAGAATTTTATATTCAAAAAAGGACGTACCTGGATCTGTGAAAGGGAAAAAAAAGTTTGTCATAATATTTTGAGGAATTTCTCCCTCTTTATCAATTTACAGTACTCTCCTATAACGCGAGTTTTTACAACGTGATAAAAAAAATTGCGACAAATTTATTTATACAACGCAAATTTTTGTATAACGCATTATAAAATAAAATGCGGAAATTTCCATATTGACAACTGTACAATACATTTAATTTTTATGCACACGCGTTTTTCAATTTTTTTTTGTTTTTGAACGAAGTAGTGTTGTATACTTTGTCAATTTAATTGCACGTGTGTTTCTGTAAGTAAAATTTTTTAAATGGTGTTAAATTGAGTTTTAAAGCTTAAAATAATATTTTTAACGCATATAAGGTATTAAATTAGAATTTACATGTAAATATTTTGCAAATATAAAAAATTACGAAACTTGCTCCCCAGGCATGATGAATAAAGTTGGAAAAAAAGAAAAATTGAAAAGGAGATATACTGTATCATGTAAAAATGTATTGTATAAAATGATGTATATAGGGAAAATAATTATATACTAAAACAAAACTAAATGTTATATTATTTTATATGCAAATGTATATTAAAAAAATATATATTAAAGTTTATTCACTACATAATTTGTTTTTTAATATACATTTGCATATAAAATAATATAACATTTAGTTTTGTTTTAGTATATATTTATTTTTCCTATATATATCATTTTATAAAATACATTTTTACATGATATTTGTCACTAACAATTTACCCTAACAACATTCGCATTATATATACAAGTTTTATTTCGTACAACGCGAATTCCTATAACGCGCTTTCATACAACACGGAACACATTAATGGCGTTATAGGAGAGTTGACTGTATTACAATATATATCAAAAAGTGAGGATTCCCTCGTTGAAATATTAAGAAAGAAATTTTGTTTTCTTTCACAGATCCAGTTACACCATTTTATATAAATATATTCAATAGATCGCTTTTTGAGGTAGAATTAGTAGAATTTTGTTTATATACATTTTATAAATTTTCTAACTAGAAAAAAAAATGCCAAGTCATAATATATGATGTGTGCATAATATATTTAATTATAATTGGTATCCTATTTACAGTAGCTGTATAACTCACAGTCCAATATCTGTAAACAAGAGGAACAAAATTGTTAACCCAAAGCTTACCAAAATTATTAGAGATTGATTTTAAGTTGAGAATACAATTGCAGTTCTTGACTCACTTGTCCTTTAGCGTGGGGGTTAAAGGTGATTACTGAGACTAGATTCAGAAAGATTTGCTGTCGAAATCATGATTTCAACGTTGATATCCATAAAAATGTCTTCTTCTTTCTTATCTCCACTCAATCATATTAGGATATCAAGTTGTGACCTTTGATGGTGTTATTACAACCATCATAACTGGGTGAAGTAGAATGTGTCTGCCTTCAAATGCCTTCTTGATTTATTTCCAATTGAGATCTCAAAGTATTCTATTTTTGTCTAAGGTGGTAGACATAGGTTTGTGATGATAGTACCACATGTAGAAGTAGTTCAACATTTGCAGTCTTCACATAGTGAATTTCTGGTATCAGGAGTTGTCAGCTTTGTTGAAATTTATTTACTTTCACCCATTCTCATGTCTCAACAACAACTTGATGATAAATCATCTTTATGATACATCTTATTTATAGGATCCTTAAAAGACAATTCATGGTAAAATGTTCTTTTTTTTTTATCAGTGCATTTTTATAAAAAAAAAAAAAAACAGCACACCTCCATTCTTTGTACCCCAACCCTTATCTTCAAGTTTTTACATTACTTTATGTTTACACAATGCTTGTACTCAAAAGGTCAGTCACATGACATGGAAGCAAACACAAAAACACATACAATCTTTGAAACACCTATGCTGGATCAATTTAGTAAGGTAGGCATTTGAAATGTCAATCACATAGCGATCTTTAGTGTTCAAAATAGCGCTAAAATGTAATAATAACTATTTATACTTTAAGGAGGTATGGATCTCAGTGATTAACCTTTCCGGATTGCTCTTACTGTAAGTGCACCACATGTGAAAAGCAGTTCGACTTTGCACTTACAAATGTGCCAGAACCCTGTTTGATAACTTGCTGCTGATGGGGTTGGACTTTTGCAAGAATTAGCGGCCATTGGAGCATTTTTTTTTTTAAACAGAAAAAAAGTGCCCAATGCGGGAATCGAACCCGGGTCATAGCAGTCGAAAACCAATGGTTTAGACCATTCTTCCACCGACCCCCTTAAATGTCTTATTTACAGTATTAAGGAACTTCTGTAGTTCATTGAAGAAGAAAATCTGTAGAAATAATTTCATATTTTACAAATTAGCATTATGTCAAAATTGTCTATGCTAAAAGTATAATACACCTAGGTAGTAATACCAAATCCAAATAAATAAAGTGTGTGACATTTCGGTAACAGCATTGTCACCGTCTTCAGACAAAAGGCTGTATGTGAGAAATCACAGCATGTTTTAAATAGTTACTGTTATCAAGTGTGTAAACAAGATAGCAGATAAGAAGATAGTTTTTCTGAGAAACAGAAATATTTAAAACATGCTGTGATATTTTTTCTCATTCAGCACTTTTGTCTGAAGATGGTAACAACCCTGAAACATCACACACTATAATCTATAATCCAAATTGTGCCTTATCAGAATAATACACCTCAATATAACCTCTTTAATTGATACAACTACAATTTTTGCTATAATTCAACTGGCTTTCAATCCTAACCAAGTTGCCTACCTCAATTTACCCTACTATCATTCTCTGAATTTAATTTTATTTGTAGGGTCGGTGGAAGAATGGTCTAAACCGTTGGTTTTCTACCATTACAACCCGGGTTTGATTCCTGCAGCGAGCACTTTTTTTCAGTTTAAAAAAAAAAAAAAAAAAAAAATGCTCAAATCCCCCCCCATTCTTGTAAAAAGTCCAACCCCACCAGCGAGTGTAAGTAACCAAACAGGGCTCTAGCACATTTGTAAGTGCAAAGTCAAACTGCTTTTCACATGTGTAGACATGGGATGCACTTACAGTAAAAGCAGTCGCCTACCTCTACCCACCATGATTATCATGACCTGTACCATATGTGCTGGGAATAAGCCAAAAAAAAAAGAAGTCTCTATATCTAAAGTCAAGCCAATTGTGAGATGATGAATCTATCTAAAGTCATGCCTATTCTGTGAAATAAGCCCTATTCTAATTAATATCATGTCTGCTGAAGATATGAAGTATCATTCCACCTTGTCAGACCCAATGCTATGAACTTAAAAGCTAAATTAGCCCATTATCAGACAATCTACACTACACAGTAAACAAATCCACCAATTGACAACCCAAATCTACCCTAGAACCAATTGAAAAAATATATATACAAAGCCATAATTAATTAAAAATAATAAAATCAAATCATTCTTAGATTAAAATCTATGTTAGGTGATAAAGCACAATTTGGATTATAAATACAATAAAAAAGACCTAATCCAAATAATTTAATAGTGTGTGACGGCAGCAGCATTGTTACCATCATCAGACAAAAGAATAAATGGATAATAAAAGAATAATTTATTTTTTTGTCTGATGATGGTAATAATGATGTTACCGAAAAGTCTCACACTATTAAATTATTTGGATTAGGTCTTATTTTCTTATATCTATAATCTATGTTAAGATTTTTTTAAAATATACTAATATTGTTAAGACCAAAATATAATCAATGTTAAAACTTATCCGTTGCTAAGACTACTTATTATTAATGGGAAAATCTAACCATTGGTAAAATTAAACCTATCTATCTAAAACAATCTTCTTCCCATTGTTGAGAACCAAATTGAATTCATACTCACATCTATCTATTGTTTCTGTATGCAACATATAGCCTTCTTTAATAAAACATGCCTCCAAATAAACAAATCGCAACTATATTATGAAAAAGGCATCTCCTTATCGTGCAACTGAAAGTTGCTAATGGCTTGCGCCATCTATCGGAATAAATATCAACTATTCTCATTGATTTTTAATTATTCCAGAATTGGCCAAATACCCATTCTTGATTAATCAAGAAAAGCTAACTACGGACGTGTTTCGGGCTGTTGGCCCTCATCAGCGTGGTGCAAACTGTACCTCAACGACCAAAAAACTGGTTATTCTGGAATCCTGAAAAATCAGGAAACGGGTAGTTAAGGCCAGAATTGCATGAGACCACGACACAATGTGAAAAAATAGTACAAATGCATGTACAAAATATATCAGCTTGATTTAAATTTGATAGTGTACATTATTAACAATTTAATTAATTTTTGAAAATCCAAGAGAGACAATCACTTGCACATGGTACAATGGTGGGAAACTATATAGTTAGTCCATTGTTCACTAAACACCCCTAAGCTACCTTCCATAGAAAATACAGGGTATATCCCAATCCAATCCAATAGGCTCCAATCCAATCCTATAAGCTTATGTCCATAGTTCACTAAACACCCCTAAGCTACCTTCCATAGAAAATACAGGGTATATCCCAATCCAATCCAATAGGCTCCAATCCAATCCTATAAGCTTATGTCCATTGTTCACTAAACACCCCTAAGCTACCTTCCATAGAAAATACAGGGTATATCCCAAACCAATCCAATCCAATCCTATAAGCTTATGTCCATAGTTCACTAAACACCCCTAAGCTACCTTCCATAGAAAATACAGGGTATATCCCAAACCAATCCAATAGGCTCCAATCCAATCCTATAAGCTTATGTCCATTGTTCACTAAACACCCCTAAGCTACCTTCCATAGAAAATACAGGGTATATCCCAAACCAATCCAATCCAATAGGCTCCAATCCAATCCTATAAGCTTATGTCCATAGTTCACTAAACACCCCTAAGCTACCTTCCATAGAAAATACAGGGTATATCCCAAACCAATCCAATCCAATAGGCTCCAATCCAATCCTATAAGCTTATGTCCATAGTTCACTAAACACCCCTAAGCTACCTTCCATAGAAAATACAGGGTGTATCCCAAACCAATCCAATCCAATAGGCTCCAATCCAATCCTATAAGCTTATGTCCATAGTTCACTAAACACCCCTAAGCTACCTTCCATAGAAAATACAGGGTATATCCCAAACCAATCCAATCCAATCCTATAAGCTTATGTCCATAGTTCACTAAACACCCCTAAGCTACCTTCCATAGAAAATACAGGGTATATCCCAAACCAATCCAATCCAATAGGCTCCAATCCAATCCTATAAGCTTATGTCCATAGTTCACTAAACACCCCTAAGCTGCCTTCCACAGAAAATACAGGGTATATCCCAAACCAATCCAATACAATAGTAGAGCGGTCTAGAGATTAATTTGGCGAAACCGCTGAGAGGGTTCACTACTGATGAGCCAAACCCTCTCATTCAATAACTCATATCATTGCAGTAAGGTCTGTAGAGATAATATTTGATGATATTATTTAAAAGAAACACATTGGTAGTAAATTAATTTGTACAAAATTTTAACGATAGATGGCAATTAAATTTATAAAAATAACTATCGCACTTAACATTGATTAAGAAAACTACCTATAGTTTCTAACTCCTTTGAATGAAGAGATAAAATGTCTAACTAGATCTCCTCTTATATGGTCTGAAATATACTAAAAATCTGCCTTTGTATATACATATATAAATATATTAAAGGAGCCAAATACAATTTTGTTTTGTAGAATTTAGTGTACTTAACTGCAAAATGTAGAAACAACCATGATTTAAATCCATGTGCGACATAATGTGTCATGGTAGCAGCCAGATGGAGTGAAGATGCAGAGAAGCCTTGAAGTTCCTTAGACATCCAATGGCATTCATTTTTTTTTCTTATTGCAAGTATCCATCTTGATAATTCATGTTCTTTCATCATAACTTGGTATATATCCAGATGGGATATAGCGTGTCTTGTTTGCAACTGGTAAATAAATAGTTTGGTATTGTAAGCTTCATCACCAAGGTCAGTTCAAATGATGCTCCAAGGAAGTTTTTTTTTTTTCAAAATCCATATTCCAAAATGGCAGGTCAAATTTGCCTTCAGGAACTTCCATCCAAGCTATTTCAATATTGAAGGTTGTTTTTTTTTTAATGAGGTATTTTCTATTTGAAGAGGATTTCCTTTGTAATTCCACACAGCTTGGTATTGTTATGTGCAATGATAAGGGTTAAATCTGTTGTGTATACACATGAATATAGAGTGTTCCAAGCATATTGCTGAGCAAATGTTTTTTTAAATAAATAAATAAGAGCAGTACTTACCCAAAGGCGCTCAAAGACAATAACAAAAAAAAAGGTGCCCAGTATTAAAGTTAGGATTTTTTTTAAATTAGTGTTGAAACTACTGGTTTTAAAAAAAAAATTGAAAATCCCCACAACTATCTTTTTTTTTTTAAATGAAGGATTGGCAAACAGCATGCCGAATCCAAACTTAGGTCAGCAAATGCTCCAAAGAATTAAAAAAAATAATAATATATTTTTTATAAAAGATTTGGTGTTTTAAATTTATATAAAAATGTGCCCACACGTATACAAATTTTATTTTTTTCCATCCATTGAGGGAGAAGTGGCCAGAAAACTCTAAGATCATATGAACTAGGCACCTGGTATATTCATCCGTATTTCTAGGAGGTGTCGTGGTGGCTTGTTCTGTCTTGATGAGCTTGGCACTGTCCATGGGAGTGTTGTAGTGAAGCTGGGTTTCCCTGGCGTGATACTTGGCCACTTGGCTGCGCAGGTAGCGGCACGGGACTAGACTACTGGGGGAAATCTCTGTCTTGCCACACTTGTAGCACTGGGCATTCTCTGACTCCACCAGGATCTGCCTGATACCTACACACATCCAGTGGTGGTTAGAACAGAGGTCACATCACTCACTTGGGTCATAGCTTAGAAAAATGTGATATGCAACTGTGCTCTATTATAAACACAAGTACTGAATGATTCCTGTGTGCATATCTACCCGAGTGATATATATTTAGATAATATTTTTTTAAATAATTGTTTGTTATTAGCATTATCTATTTGTTTGCATCAGCATAATTTAATCTAATCTTTGGTACAGGGCGCTGTTCGTGAGCTAAGTAGAATAATTTGAATACAGTGGTACCTCGACATACGAGCGCCCCCAACATACGAGTTTTTGAAGATACGAGCCGACGAGCAAGTGATTTTTTGCTTTTAGTTATGAGCGAAATTCAAGATACGAGTTCGGTTCGGTAGTAACACGAAGTCGCGCCATCATGTGCACACCCAGGAACTGACGACTGAGGAGATACAAGAGTTACAGTCACAGCAGCATACTGAGGTTATGCAAGTAATTGGTTTTGAGGAGTCAGAGGAGGAGGTTATTTCTACAAGTGAGATAAAGGAGATCTTAGGAATGTGGGAGAGAGTTTCACAGTTCGTGGAAAAAAAATCCCAGAAAAAGTTGCAACAGGTCGTGCATCTGACCTTTTTAATGACACTTGCCTAACTCATTTCCGGAACATTCTGAGAGGGAGGAAGAAACAAACCTCCTTGGACATGTTTTTTTCTAAACGGCCTACAGGTGAAAGCGAGAAAAATGTAGCGAAAAAGGCAAAGACCAGTGAGGATATCTAATTTATTTTTTTACATTCACTTTTTTGTTTTTGTGCAATAAATATTTGATATTTATAAATACGTTTTTATTATTTAAAACCACGTAACAAAAATAACTGGGGTGACATTTTGGAGGTTGGAACGGATTAATGGTAGTTCAATTGTTTTGTATGGGGAAATTTGCTTCGAGATACGGGTAATTCAAGATACGAGCAAGGTTGCGGAACGAATTAAACTCCTATGTCGAGGTACCACTGTATATAGTTTTAATAATTGATTTATATATTTTTTAAAATAGCCTATCGTCTTCCACGTATTTTTTTACCTATGTATGGAAATTTTGGTTTGAATTAGTGAACTACTGCGAATTTGTATACCGGACATACATACAAACAAACATTGATTTATATATATATAGATAATCCAAATTGTGCCTATCATGTGCTCTATTATTTTTTTTAACTAACCTTCAATTCAAGCCATAACTCCCAATTCAAATTGCAGTGATACAAGCTTTCAATGAAACAATATAACAACAATATTCAATAAACAATGACCATACAGGTATGGTCTAGTCACTGGCCTAACAAATCATTATTCATGAAAATCAAAAAATACTGTAAACATCGTTAATTCGACACCTTATAATTTGACACTTGCGCTAATTCTCAACCATATTTTCATGCCCTGACCTCCATCCTATCAAACATTAATTTGGCTTAACAATACTTTGCCACTATTGATAATTTGACCAATTTTTAAAGTCAAATTCTGCCAACAGTAGTTATTTCTTGTTTAAATACAATTTATTGCTACAATATTTTACCACAGGAGCCATAGTAACATATTAGCACTGTACTTTGTAAGTGTTAGAATAAGTCACAAAATCAGCGCCGATGTGGTGTGTGATTTGTTTTCTCCTTGACGATGATTTATGCCTAAATTAATTTAAATCTCTTGGACATTAATTAAACAATTAAAAAAGGTTTCCGGAGATGAGTTTCTTTTATTTAAAACTAGCCGAATGACCCGGGCAACACCCGTGTTTTACCCCCGATTGAATGTTTTGATTCAAATTCTATTTGTTACAATTATAAATTGGCGCCTTAAATAAATGCATATTTTAGTTAATAACTATAGCCTATGTGCTTTATCTGTCTATGTACTGTTGGCTTCCGTAGGCGTCTCTTACTGAGAAAAAGAAAGAGAGGATTCCATTTAGTTATTAACTAATATATGCATTTATTTAAGGAGCGACCCGCTCCAACACAATAGTTACAAAAACCAAAAAGCGAGTGGGGGGGGGGGAGCAAAGTCAAAAACAAAGTGTCTCGCGTAGTGCCGGCGCCATCGTAGCCACGTGATCGTAGCCAACCAATAGGAGAGCGCCATTCCAAAGAAAAAGCAAACGGTGAAAGAGATGACGCATGACGCTCGTAACTGTATATAGAATACCATCTCGGGAATCTCTGCCCTTCTACAGGAGGAACATATAAAATGAATAAAACGCCGCCTGATGTTAAATTTGAAATAAAAAGAAACTGATCTCCGAAAACCTTTTTTAATTGTTTAATTGATTTATGCCTTATTTTTCTATCTTCTGTCTGCTATTACAAGACTAGAACCGAGCTTGCTGGATGCTCAAGGATTACAAAGAGGAGGCCTTGATGAAAAAAATGTGGTAAATCTTTTCAAATCTATATATTGAACCCTAACGAAAAAGTTGGGGTAATGGAGAGTAAAGCCTTTTGAAAGAAGTAATCAAAAAGAGCTCAAATCAATAGGTTTTCAGGATATGTACACCTAGAATCATTAACCTACTAACCATACTGGAGGGAATAAAGGGATAGGTAGATGAAATTAGGATTGGTTCAATGATCTAATAGAATGGTATGGAATTAAAAGGTTGAACAAAAATTTCTTTGACACTTGGAAAAAGATAAATACGATTTCACTGAAACTATTTATTAAAAAGATTTCAAATTGAAAACTTCAAGACTTATTAAAAAACGGTGTTCTGGCACATTTGTAAGTGCAAAGTAGAACTACTTTTCACATGTGTAGACATGTGGTGCACTTAAGAGTAAAAGCAGTCGCTTACTTCTACCCACCAAGATTATCATGGACTGTACCACGTGTATTAGGGATAAGCAAAAAAAAATATTTTTTCCATAATTATAACATTTGTTCTCTAACCACAAATCTCAACTTTCTCTCTTGAGCAAAACCCTCGGCAGTCATCGCTTTCCTTACATTGGAGCACTCAGTCTTTTAGCCTCTTAAGGTTGTCTTTAACATAAATCGCACTTTTTTTTTACATTCATTGAGATTAAAAAAATAAAATATCTTCACCCAATAGAACAATATGCTGAAAATGTTCGCAGCTTTACGATTCTTAGCAATTCTTAGGATAAGCAACAAAAAAAAAATGTAAAAAGATAAATGAAAATCCTATGGTAATAATTTATAATCTATAATCCAAATTGTGCCTTATCAGATAATGAAAATCATTCTTTAAAATACTGGCCAACATTATGATGGTTTGCCACCTAACTGCAAGGATTTGTCCAAGGTACCATGACTCGGGCTTGGTGATGAAGACAGACAGCTCCATCCTCATCTAGTGTCAAAGCAATGTCCCTGAACTACATGTTCCATCAAATGGATAAGACCAGAGTCTGACAGAGCAGTTCTTCAAAGCTATCAAGCTGTACAAGCTTCTATTGCGTCTATATAATAAGTAAAAAATAAATTTTTAAAAAAGCTTTTATTAAAATGTACTAAAAAGGAAAAAATATATCTTGCCATTGAGCAATTATATATGAACAAGTGAAAATAAAAGTGTGCAGAGATCATCATAAATTTCAAACCTAATGTGATTTAATATGCAGCAATTGATTAGAGATTTTTGTTAGTGTTTGCTTAATTCTCTTTTCTCTAAATATGATCATCCCCCCCCCCCCTAATTTTATTTTCACTCATATACATCTAATTGCTCAATGACAGGAGATGAAATATTTTATTTTTATTTTTAGTGCATTTAAATTAAGCTTTTTAAAAAACAGTTAAACCTGTCTATAGCGCCCCCTCTAAATAGCGCTCCCTCTCTATAGCGCCCGATTTTAAATACATAGAACGATATGATTTACATTAAAAGTGACCTGTCTATAGCACCCTATTTTGGTGAGTCCCAAGAGGGGGCACTATAGACAGGTTTAACTGTATATGTTTTGTCATGAGAATTTACAAAAGTTTAAATATATATACAAAATCTCACAAAAATATTTAAAATGCACACCAATATTAAACCCATTATATAAAACCATTCACACACTATGATATTAGAATATATATGTTAATTAATCCAGGTTCCTTAAGCTCTTTCAAAAGATCTCTCTAACCATGTGCTGTCAGTAAGACTTAGATATTTTTGGTTTATTTACAATGACTGTGGGAATCCAAGACATTAATAGTGTTGAACAGATAAATAATTCATAGAAGCATGGCCATTTGATTTCTTTGCTATCAGAAAGCTGAGCAGATGACCCACTGTTTGGTCTTCATTCTAGCAGTTGGGGTAAATCAATCCTCTTTAAAAATTTCGCTGAAAATACTTGCGTGTGGCCATGACCAATTTTTTTGGTCGTTGAGGTACGTTTACACCACGCTGATGAGGGCCAACAGCCCAAAATGCATATGTGGTTAGCTTTTCTTGATTAATCAAGAATGGGTATTTGACCAATTCAGGAATAATTAAAAATCAATGAATAGTTGATATTTATTCCGATAGATTTCAGTTACATGATAAGGAGATGCCTTTTTCTTAATTTATGAACCTTATCCCAGTACAATGTCACATTTGTATTTCACATTATATAGAAGGCTATTATTACAAAGTGGAATCAACTTTTGCCGAGATCCATGTCTTAGCTCTTTAGTTTAACCTAGGTTCTACATCTAGTTTAACCTAGGCTAAAAAAAAAAATTCTAAATGATTTTAAAGCCATAAATGGTTTGAATACCAGGTTAAAAACAAAACTAAATATATACTTCAAAAGAATATGTGGAAACTGGAAAAGAAAGAAAAATAAAAACTAGTGCCATGCCTCACGGGCCACAAACAAATCAACCTATAAATTCTCAAAAATGACCGGTAGTTATATTTTTATGAAGGATGCCTTGTTAGGTATATGACTCATTCAGGGTTTGCAGATATTCCTGCTGGCCACCCATTTTACTACAGTTTTTGTGTTTGCAATTTTGCAGGTCTAACATGGCGATGTATCAACGTGTTTTGCGTCGGAATTGGAAACTTTTAATTCATCTTCAATTGATTCAGAATACACGGAGCTTTATTTCTTTGATAGAAATAACAATATTTTAAGACAATTCTGATTTTCAAATTTGACTTTTCACTTTCATACAACAAGGTCATTAAAGACATTTTTTTAGTATTTAGTATTATAGTTTAAATTAGTATATTATATTTAGTATTTTTTAATATTATATTATTTGATAAAGATGTTCTAAAATACTTTTTAAAATATATAATCAATAAAGCTTTGCCTAGGGGAATTGATAAATTATACGTAGAGGTATATATATATAAGCATGTATGCTCAAGTAAAACTGAAAAATTGAAAGAAAAAAAGGCTAAACCATGGCTATAGTGAACAAGTCCGTCTCATTTGGGTTCACTATAGAGGGATTTTACTGTATTTCCAATAATTTGACTGTTTCTATTGGTGTAATTTCAGTTATAAACCTGGCCAAAATTTTAGATGGACAGTAATCTTGCATGAGAGACAGCCTAAAAAACATGTCATTCATCAGAGACCTGGCCATGTCAAGGTGGATTCTTTCAATCCATGTTTTCCCCTTAGATTGATAATAAGCAAACATTATTAAAATGCTACTTGTGCAATAAAAAATAAAACCAATATCTGTGGTAGTGGCACTTTTTTCCTTTACATGACTATTTTGAAATAGTTTGTTGTATGCAGCTTTGTAATCTTTAAGAGCTTGATTTAGCTTTTAGTCAGGGCGAAATGAAGATATTTTTCAAGATATTTCTTTGCTTTTGACACTAAAATGACTATCAGACCCTACTAGATGCAATCCTCCATACCATCAAGGCCAATGCCAAAAAAAAAAAAAAAAAACAGAAATCTGCAGCAGCAGCACATGACTGGGAAGGGACCTGCATCAATTCTATCCTCCCAAGGGAACAGCTGTTCTTAATTTTAAGAATCAAAGTCTGGTTATCTACGGACATTGACCTTCTTCGAATGGTTGCAATGATTCCCACCAAGTGAACTCTCAACTTGCAACACCCAAACTACATCACTGGCTGCAATAGCTCAATCATTGATGAGCTCTACTCATCCCCCGCAAACACCATCAAGGCTTTTACACCCTAATATGATTGAATGAGGCTACAACATGGGTACGGAAATTATTTGCACAAGAATATGCATCCCCCACCCCACCCATAAAAAGCCAATATAAAACATTTCTTCCTTTTGAAAGTGCAAAGTGCAAAAGAAATGATGTTCTTTTTGTCATCTCTGAACATTTGTGAATTACTCACAAAGTGGCATTAAATCTTTAGTTTTTTTTTTTTGCTTATCCCTAGTACACGTGGTACAGGCCATGATAATCATGGTGGGTAGTTAGCGACTGCTTTTTACTGTAAGTGCACCACATGTCTACACATGTGAAAAGCAGTACGACTTTGCACTTACAAATGCCAGAGCCCCGTTTGGTTACTTGCACTCGCTGGTGGGGTTGGACTTTTGCAAGAATCGGGGGGGCCATTGGAGCATTTTTTTTTTTTTTTAAACAGAAAAAAAGTGTCCAATGCGGGAATCGAACCCGTGTCCTAGTGGTCGAAAACCAAACGGTTTAACCAGCCTTCCACGGACCCCCAAATCTTTAGTTAATTGGACTAGTAGGAGTGATTATTGGTCTCTTCCTCAAGTACCATTTAAAGAGATATGTATGTAAAAACAATACAAGATAATGAAGAACCCCCCATGCAACTAGGTAATAAACTACTAGTGTAAGCATTACTTACATTCATCACAGAAGTTCTCTGCACAGCACGGAGTGTAGACAGCATCCTTCATGGGATCCTTACAGAGGTAGCACTGGATATCTAAAGGCACCTCAGGCCTGGGCTTCACCACCACTTCCTGCTCCTTGTAGAAAGGCTTCTCCTTCTTAACCTCCTGGTAGGCCAGGCTGTGGTCACACAACTCAGTTAGACTGCTCATCCTCCTGTCAGGGTACTTACTGGTCTATCAGGGGCACAGCATACTCCCCACTGCTGGTAAGTAGGGCCCCTTTGGCATTGGGGCCATCAACTGGCACCATGAAACTTCTGGGAATTCCTGTGCTCCTCTTGATATCCATCTGTGGACATGTCATGTCAGTGAGGTTGCCATACCTATCATGTCTTATATTCCTAGAGGTCACTTTTAATTTTGTGAAAATAGAGAAATGTTTACAAAAAGGGGGTCACTTTAGAGAAGTTTATTTTTTTCTTTTTGCTTATCATGTACATGTGGTACAGGCCATCATGGTGGGTAGAAGTAGGCGACTGCTTTTACTGTAAGTGCACCACATGTCTACACATGCGAAAAGCAATTCAACTTTGCACTCACAAATGTGCCAGAGCCCCGTTTTGTTACATGCACTCGCTGGTGGGGTTGGACTTTTGCAAGAATTGGGGGCCATTGAAGCATTTTTTTTTTTTTATCAGAAAAAGTGCCAAATTCGGGAATTGAACCCGGATCTTAGCAGTTGAAAACCAATGGTTTAAACCATCCTTCCACCGACCCTATTAAAGAAAGTAATATTAAGCAATCAATAATCTTAAGGAACTTCAAGACTAATATACAATAAACTTCCTATTTATAATGTTTCAGATTCAAAGGGTGTCAAGTCCAAAAGTAGTAACTTCTTTGGCACACAAAATACTTATCAAAAGTAAACATAAAACAGGTTGTTTTTTTTTAATTGTAAAATTCAATATACAGTATAATGTCGCAAATTTATCACTTATTTTGAAAGAATATTTATCATTTTTCCTTTGTTCAATTTTTGAACATTTTGTATTAATTCAATTTTATACATCACTAAAAGTTAATTAACATTATTAATTAAAATATTACTGGTGTCATGATCAACGAAAGCTGCACCCATACACCCCATTCCATGAGATTAAGCTAGAGGAACATGAACTCATGGAATTTGTATAAAATTTACAACACAAGGGGATAAGAAACAACAACAAAATATAACAGTATTTTCTAAAAATATTTTAATTATAAATTTGTGGCTATCCTAGGAAAATGTTAACTAGCAGTGAATGTTGTGATGAAATCATCTGACTTAAATTCAAAACTTTACCAACTAATTCACCCGAAAGATCTGATCCCTTGGGGTGTGGAATTAAAGAGGTTAGATACTGTTTGTAGTTACTGAATTCTCCCTTACCCTGGGGTAAATCAGGAGTCTTTAACTTAATGCAATGTTGGCAATTACAAATATAATTCCCTTGGCAGAGCTGACTGCTATAGGGCGCGTCCCCAGGTGGCGGATAGGGGAACGACCTTCAGATATGAAGGCCAGCTGCGAAACAAGCAGAATAACTGACGAATAAGCAGTCGCGGACCAACAGCAGCATTGTTAGAAGAGGAGTAGACCTCTTTAAAAATCCTTACTTCGACTGACCCAGTTGATAGACCTCAGCAAGGGTCCCACTCCAGGGATACGGAGGAGCTGCGTCTGTACTCATGTTAGAGTCGGCAGCAAAGGCGTCTGCTTCCATGTTAGGAAGGGCCTCAAACTACAGGCAAAGTCATACTTTCACCAAAGTGTACCTTGATCATGGTGCCATGATCAACGAAAGCTGCACCCCTACACCCCATTCCATGAGATTAGCTCGAGGAGCATGAACTCATGGAATTTGTGTAATCTTTACACAAGGGGATAAGAAACAACAACAACAACAACAAATATAATTGAAAATTATATGTAAATTCAAAGAGTATTTCTGTGGCTAGAGTGCACAAATATTGGTGTACTTACATTGTTGGTGGGGCAGTCCTTGATCCAGTGGCCAGGCTGGTTACAGCGGAAGCATGAGTAGTTGGGGGGCAGAGGACCCACCATGGACCTGGCCTTCAACCTGCAGTCACATATGTGGTCAATCCCACTGTAAGAAGGTACCAATGGTCACTCCATTCAGTCATTTTCTATACACCATGGGGGGGTTGGTGGAAGGCTGGTTAAACCGTTTGGTTTACGACCACTACGACCCGGGTTCGATCCCCGCATTGGACACTTTTTTCTGTTTAAAAAAAAAAAATGCTCCAATGGCCCCCCCGATTCTTGCAAAAGTCCAACCCCACCAGCGAGTGCAAGTAACCAAACGGGGTTCTGGCACATTTGTAAGTGCAAAGTCGAACTGCTTTCACATGTGTAGACATGTGGTGCGCTTACAGTAAAAAGCAGTCGCTAACTACCCACCATGATTATCATGGTCTGTACCACGTGTACTAGGGATAAGGAAAAAAAAAAACTATACAGCATTTTTTTTTCCGCCAGGATATTTATGCTAATAATTAGGATTTTATTACTTGTCATGCTGATGAAATAAGTATGATTTTTTTTTTTTTTGCTTTTGAAGCATGAAGCTCTGAAGTGGAAACAACCTAATTTGTTTGATCCTAAAATGTCAACTTTTGTACCAAATAATGTGTCAGAAGTGGTTTGCACGGTTTAAAAGTGGCAATTTTGATTTGGAAGATGAAGAAAGACCAGGAACGCCACTAAAGTTTGAGGATGAGTGAGCAACTGCTCCAATGTCAAAAGAGAAAGAGGTTTTTGCATCGAATTGTAACTGGTAATGAAAAGTGGGTCCATTGGTCCATTACGATACTCCGGGCAACGTATGTATACCCTGGCCAGGCCTCATCATCGACAGCCAAGCCAAATATTCATGATGAGAAGATTATGCTGTGTATTTGGTGGGACCAGCTAAGAGTGGTATATTTTGAGCTGCTACAACCGAACAAAAGTATCACAGGGGAGCTCTACCAAAGACAATGGATGTGTTTGAGCCGAGCATTGCGATAAAAATGGCTGCAATACGCCAATAGACGTAACAAAGTTATATTGCAACATGATAATGCTCAGCCACATGCTGCAGCACCCGTTAAAACGTACTTAGAAACGCTCAAATGAGAAGTCCTACCCCACCCGCCGTAAAGCCCAGACATTGTTCCTTTTTATTATGATCTCTTCCAATCAATGCAACATGGCCTGGCTGACCAGGACTTCTTCATTTATGATGCAGTCAAAAAATGGATTGATGAATGGATAGCGGCCAAAGAGCCGGCCTTTTTCAGCGATGGGATCCGTCAATTGCCAGAAAGATGGGAAAAAAGTAGTGGCTAGCTACGGGCAATACTTTGAACATTGAATATCTAACCAATTTTTTATAATGAAGCTTCAATTTTCAAAAAAAAACTACACAAACTTATTTATAGTCCTAATTCCCTCCAAAGAAAGTTGAAATATCAAACTTGGCCCTACTTTAGATTTTATTTACTTAGCAATAATTAATTTGGTTTCAAGAGTGAAAATTAATCAAAAATATTTCAATCAAGCATTGCTGAGGAACCATTCTCTAGATGCAAGGTTGACAGGAGAATACCAATTATCAGAGAGCTAAGATACAAAATATATTAGAAGATACAATGCCGGAAAATGCTGTTTCCATGTTATCTACAAGAATTTGTAAATTAAGTTTACTGTGCAATAAATTGATAAAAGAGGGAGCAAACTCTCGAAAATTTTTGAGAAAAAAAAATGTTTTTTTATTTACAGATATAGGTACGCCCTTATATATAAATATATTATGTACGGTTGGCCACAAGAAGACAATTAGACCTCTCACCTGCCCACTTCATATTCATGCCCAGATTGTCCAAACATGGCTTTGATCTTGTCACTCTCACTGGCATCTGCATTGGCCAGGTCTGCAGTCTGCACACACATACCTCAGCTGTAACCACATAACTTGATAAGAACCCACAAATTGGATAAAGTCACAACAACTACAGTGAAAACTCTCGACAAAAGGCCACAAAGTAGATAAACCTCTGTTAACTTACCACTAACATGACACAAATACCCATTTCTTTTTTTTAATATTTTTTATTATTTTTTTCCCATACTATATATATATATATATGCAGTTAAACCTGTCTATAGCGCTCCCTCTTGGGACTCACCAAAATAGGGTGCTATAGAGAGGTCATTTTTAATGTGAATCGCATCGTACTACGTATTTAAAATCGGGCGCTATAGAGAGGAAGGCGCTATTTAGAGGGGGCGCTATAGACAGGTTTAACTGTACTTCTATCATTGAGATGAGCCAGGAGAGGTTTAACAACGGTGGTGGCATTGTGCAAATGAAGCTCATTAAAAGTATTGTACATACATATGTAAATATATATATTACTCTCTCTCTCTCATTGGCTGACAAGTGATGGTAGGAAACCAATTAGGTGGCAAATGCCACCTTCATTAGTAACATACGTATTTTAAGCCTATGATTAAAAAAGATTACAGAAACAAGTGAACAAAATAAAAATGTGAACACTTAAGGCCAGATTCCTAAAAATAAGAGCGAAAATAAAAATAAGTAGTGCTCCCAGTCTTAATGACAAAGGCATACGCATTCTACTTCACCCAGTCATGATCTCAAGCTCTACAAGCGTGATACCCTAATATGATTTGAGTGGAGATAAGAAAGAAGAAGAGAGGGATGGCTGGATGACGGACTATAGAAGCCATCTAATTTTGCCTTTGGATATTAGCTTCTGTTTGTTCCTCTGTTGGATTATAGTAAAAAAAAAATTATTAACCAGATTTTTGCTTTCTCAGAGAGTCCACTATATTAATAACATATATTTTACAAAGATAGGTGATGTAAAAAAGAAGGCTTACTTTAGAGAGGGGATCATAGATCAAATGGGGTGGGGAGTCAATCTGCAAGGCACAACATAACTTGGTCAAACATCATGTTACAAGGAAATCTTGACAGCTTTTCACACATATTAAAACAGCAATTAATCAATTTCCTATTTAAAGAAAAATTGAATACAATAACATCTTGAATAATTTGGGCCTTGCATAACTTGCAAATTCTTTTCAATAGCATTCAGCACTTTTGAAAGTCCTTAATTACAACAAATATTAATTTACTTTACTAGTTTAGACACAGTAGAATCTCTCTCTTTATTGTAGAGACAAAATGTCCTTTAGAGAGGTACCCTTTTAACAAAAAAAAAAGAGGCAAATAGGCAAAAATAGTAATTTTGGAGAGACATGAATACTGCATTTGTTTCCTAGAATTCTATGGCCCATAGAAGAATAATTGCATATATATATCCAGATTTTAAAAGTTTTGTATTCTTTTTGCAGGATATTTTTCTGGAAAATGTGAGCCAAGAAACAAAGGTCTTCTTTAGTTGGAATGAGAGGGAGATGTATCCAGTACTTGACATAACTGTAGATAAACGTAATAGCACCTAATGAGTAAACCGTGTTATATTTTTACATTCTTTGAGTGCCCAATATATTGTAAAATTTTACTAATGGACAATGTTAGGTGTGAACAATCCTTTTTACTTTGAACACTATCCATTTTAGGGAAAATGTTTTGTTCTAGATAGAATAGAATCGGCTTTAATGAGTGTGTGGCAACCAAAATTTCTCCATCTCCAAGAAAATCCATATTATAAGGTGATACCGCAAAATGATGATAAGAGTAGAAAAATGAGAGCCATGGTAAACTTTCATATGGACTTGTATCTGGAAATAATATTATTTGTAAAGAACATCTCTCTTTTGATATCTAACTGTTACAATACATTTCTACCTGAACCACCAAGATAAAACCTCTCCTAGAATCTAGGACCAATTGGCATAAGGAATATAGGCATAAGATATAAGGAATCTTATAAACTCAAATGTGGTAGTATACTCTATGGTAGTATATGGTATACTACTATGGTAGTATACTCAAACTAGGCGAAAATGAACCAAGCCAGATCCAAAAATGATGGCCATCAACCCCCTACCTAAACAATATTTTGAAATGCTACTTTCATAGCATGCATTGGGAATGTGACAACCTCAGTTTTCAGACAATACTTCACATCAGTTTTGTCTTCAATATGCCCAGTAGACTAGCTGCACTTAGCTTGTATTATTTAAAAACCCTGCTGTATAAAGTATAATTGAGCATTGATGTATGCAAACCTTCTGTCAATAGACATATTGGTAGGCCAAAAAAAGCTGCCGTTATCAGATCCAGATTACTTATCAGATGATAGCAAAAATCATCAATTATATATGACTTTTAGCTACTAGCAGACAGCAACTTTGAAACAAGAAATTAGTTTAGCAAACAATATTGAATATATTGAATGAGGAGCATGAGTTCTGGTATGAATTATTGTTGAAGTCAACATGTTAGATGACTACCGTTCTACTTAGGTATTTATCGTGGTCATAATGTAAAGTGTAACATCAGCCTGCTTCATTAAGATCAGCTAGCAAGGGAAAGAATTGACATGTGAGCCACAACTGCGGCTGCTTATGTTGTTGGTGTTTCTTATCCCCTTGTGTAAAAATTACACAAATTCCATGAGTTCATGCTCCCCGAGTGTGGCTGCTTATGATTTATTGATGTATGTGGGGATATAATTCATACATTTTAAATATGAATTCCTAAAAATAAACAATCCATAAACAAACAAAATAGCTCAACTACACCGTGTCACTACATTGTTCCAATGGCCCCCCATTCTTGCCAAAGTCCATCCCCACCAGTGAGTGCAAGTAACCAAACAGGACTCTGATACATTTGTAAGTGCAGAGTCAAACTGCTTTTCACATGTGTAGACATGTGGTGCACTTACAGTAAGAGCAATCACCTACTTCTACCCACCATGATTTATCGTGGCCTGTACCACGTGTACTAGGGATAAGCAAAAAAAAACATTGTTAAAAGCCGTGGCACACTAAGTATACCTCACAACCACCCAAGACCACTTTCTAAGTGGGGTTTGATAGTGCAAGTGAAGAGTATCTGGACATCAGAATTTTTACTCCAACCTTTGTAAGCTGTTTTTTTTTTTTTTTTTAAACTCAACATTCCATAAACTACCCCCTTCCTTTTATTTTGTTTAATACTACCACAATGATGGTAATATATTTACCACATTCAAAACAAACTTTTAAAACACATCCAATACATATGTTACCCAATGGAATGGAACCCATCTAAGCACACCCATCAAAAAGGAAGAAATAGTATAGGCATGCCAAAGCTAGTTTTTAATGTAGTTCTTTGTAAATTGGGCCTCAAAGGGTGATAAGAAAGTGATATAGTAGTATAGTAATGTCTTTTAACATGACATGTAACCAAAACATATCATTTGGCTTCCTAAATGTATTTGATAAAACATTCTTTGTCCAAATATTGAAATATATAAACGGCATAACTCTACTATTTAATTAGGGTAAGTCTTCATTTTCCCATAGACTTGTAACATGCACTGGGCGGTGGCAAAATATATGTATTTATATAATATTAGCATTGTCAATTTCAGCAAAGAATTTTGATAATGTAAAACCAAGTCATTATTTTGGGCTTTTATACTAGCATGGGCTATATTTGGCCTTATGCTGGGTGATGGCAATGTGTAGTCAAAACCAATAAAATGTTTATAATAATCACAGTATCATCAGCACTGCAATTTAAATGCAATAATGTTTTACTACACCCAAAAGAAAAATATACATTCTATGTTGTAGATTTCAAATGACATGTCCAAAAAGTGCATCTATACTTGTAAATACTGGTGAAATATATTTACTTGATATGGCTTGTCAATCTTCAATCTAAATTTTGCATTTTTTTTTTTTTATCCCTAGTACACGTGGTACAGGCCATCATGGTGGGTAGAAGTAGGCGACTGCTTTTACTGTAAGTGTACCACATGTCTACACATGTGAAAAAAGAAGTTCGACTTTGCACTTACAAATGTGCCAGCAATCAAGTTTTGCACCGGTACCTAGCAAAACACATGTTGATCAAATGGAAAGAAGGGAGGGAAAAACAGGACAACATACACAAGCTGTGTCAACATTTCTTTATTAATAACTCCAGGTACAAACAGCAGAGTAAGGGGGATATATACATCAAACTATACAATGGTAGACAAGTTAGTACGACCACACTTCTATATAAACAACTACCAACCTTTTTTTAATGAAAATAAATAAATGGTGTCTTAACACATCATGTAAGATGAGAAAGACAGCTTATCACAACTTTTCTAGTGCCAATTTTCAGATTTTAAACATTAAAATTCTATACAAAATTGTAGATTGGAGTGAGTGTACACATCCTGGCCACTGAGAAAGTCAACAGTCTGTCTCTACTACTCAATTCTACGACTATTTGGATCTTTAGAAAAACCAATCTCTTTCCAATCGAAAGGAAGGTATAGCACATGGATTTCTCATTAATTTAAAATATTTTTACGTTCTATTGATATCACACTTTCCAGAACTCCGCCTTTGCCGGCCCCAAGCCCGGATGAAAAAGGAGGAGCAGTAACAAGCTCACTAAAAAACCTGGGCTCAGCTGGCCTGGCTGATAGTACCCTGTAAGGGCTCCTGATCCAGGAATACAGGATGAGCAGCTTAAGAGGGGCTGCTCATGGTGTGTTCCTCATGTCAGAGGCGACCATTTCTTTTGAAGATAAGTCAGCCTGCTACTAAGTAGTGCTCCCAGTCTTAATGACAAATGCAGATGCATTCTACTTCATCCAGTCATGATGACACTTTGCCATGGCAGAAATAAGTAAAATAAGTGAAACTAGTGGAATATGTACCACCTATATTATGATAGAAATTTGGCAGGGATAGCACCTAACTGAGAACCACTTTTGTCACTTCATGATCTCATCCAGTCAAGGTACTGTTGGGCAGCCATGGGGCTACAACTAAATGATATTAATCCACCAGTGTTGAAATAACATCACCACCCCCCCTAAATTTATCCCATAAAATATGTAATCTGGAAAGGAGTCAGAACTTGCGGCTGTCTAATGTAGCAACATGCTGTGTGGTTTATCAGAAGAGCATGAATCAACAACCTGACTATAAAATTAAAAGCTATTGGCCCAATTATGCCATTTTTGCCCTTATCACTCCTTATTTAAAATAGTCATCAATACCCAATAATTTATTATTAATAAATTTAAAAATAGACCCATGGTGGATAGTTGTGTGTTCTCTTAGGTTTTTTGTAAAGTATGATGGAAAAATAAAGCATTCAGCAGCCCTAACAGCATAATCAAGTCTGTATATGCGCCACACCACAACTTTAGGAAATTAGAAAGCCCACTTAAGTGCCCTCATTTCAGGTTCCCCAAAACTCTGCCTTTGCCAGTCCCAAGCCCGGATGAAAAAGGAGGGGGAGCAGTAACAAGCTCACTAAAAAACCTGGGTTCAGCTGGCCCCGCTGATAGTACCCTGTAAGGGCTCCTGATCCAGGGATACAGGATGAGCAACGTTTGTACTCCATTTTAGGAACGGCTGCACATGGCATCTGTTCTTCATGTCAGAGGCGGCCATTTCTTTTGGAGCTAAGTCAGCCTGCCACTGAGTAGTGCTCCCAGTCTTAATGACAAAGGCATTCTACTTCACCCAATGTGGAGATAAGAAAGAAGAAGTTCCCCAAAATCATATTAGAAGGACAAAAAAATGCTTCCACCACCCAAGCTTTGAATTTATTATACAAAGTGATGTTTGCCCGTTAAAACTATCATTTTAATGCAATAGATCTCCTATATATGAATTAAATAATGGGTTTGTGAAGATCTCCTGTGGCATTATTTGATCTTAAAATATTTTTTACAAACCTCCTCAAGTTCACTCTATGCCAACTGTGGATACACCAACCTGCCAACTTTCATAGAACAATCTTGGCATGGGGAAATACAGCGTTCAATAGTTTAATTATAAAGAATAGATAATAAATTGGTACCTTCAATTACAAATCTGTGTGATACTTCCAAAGTATTAAAACTAGAGTCCCCAATGAGGACATATTTAGTTACGATACCTAGGTAAGAGAACAAGTGGGGTGGAAGTATTCAATGGACCCATATACCCTGACAATACTGGCACTTACATTAACCAGACCCTCACTTAAAACTTCCACTCCACATGCAGCAAGGGGAGAGAAAGTGATTGATACATACGTCATGGCCATACTGGGGAAGGTCACTCCTCTCACTGGAACACATGCAAACCAACATGTTATGCAAGAACAGAAGCCTTCTGGTCAATTAGAAACAAGAGGAAATCAAAATTTATTTCCACATCATGAGACCAGTAATGACAATGGTCACCATTAGTGCCTGATAAGATAATGTGCAACTCCAATAGATAGGTTTTGATTACATTATTACAATCTATAAAGTTGTTATATGCTTGTTAAGCACATTCTGACATGTCTGACTAGCTGTCTGCTTTTTGATTACTTGGGGTATTAGTGTACTTTGCTCACCATGTGTCCAAAATACAATGTCATACTCAGTTCCTGGCTGAGAGGAGATTGAATGGCAACAATTCCAGTAGAAAAATCAAAGTTCCTCACAGTGCATCAAACCCCATGGCATCCAAGTAACTAAACCTCTGCATACTAACATTGTAGCTACTACATCCCTGTCTGCCATACACCTAGGTGTAAAATCGCATTGCTGTTTTAAGAATAATAAATTGCTTTTTAATTATTAGACAACTTCACCAGCGAGTGCAAACAACTAAACAGGGCATCAGATAAGTGATGAACATATATAATATATAAAGTATCAATGAATAAATAAGTAATTAATTAGTCTTGGTGGTGGTGGACTGTGTCTTCTAGCGATCTTTTTCATTTTTTAAAGATAAACACAAGGTAATAAGACCAAATCCAAATAAATAAATAGTGTGTGACGTTTCAGTAACAGCATTGTTACCGAAACTTAGCACACTATTTATTTATTTGGATTTGGTCTTATTACCTTGTGTTTATAATCTATAATCCAAAGTGTGCCTTTTTTTAAAGATATTCTCAGATTTTCTGCTGAACTGATAGTATAAGTAGACAAGGCTTTCGCTGGCCAATGAATCCAAGAAAAGTTTATAAATCATTGATAGGTTTGAGAAATTTTGCCAATTTTACACTAAGTCAGGAACAATGAGGAATACTAAGGGACATCCAATCTTGAATTAGGAAAGTCTTCTAATATTCTGACCAAGTATCCTTTTCATTTGAAATGAGAGATTAGAGAGCAAGTCTTTAGTTGTAAATGAGTATGTTAGATGAATGAGCAGCATTTGTGGACTCCAAAAAACTATATCATGGCCTGCAGCACTCTATTTTGAACCAAACTACCTTCCATATGTTACCTCACACACTAATGATATGCCAAATACCATTCTAAAAACTACTTTCTTTATCAATACTATAGCCAAAACTTATACACAAGTCATTCCGTTACCTTGTTAGCCTCAATTTCCAGGCAAAACTCCCTCAGCAATATATTCTAAACATTTGCCTATTCTTTCTTATATCTTTAGCTTTACTATAAAAATTTGTCTATCACAGTAACACCTCAGAAATTGAATTGTGTGGATATTTACCTATAGGTCCTTTTGGGTGCCATTTCAAGGTCAAATGCAATACTTTCTACTTTGAATTGTTAACACAAGGTAATAAGACCAAATCTAAATAAATAAATAAGTGTGTGACATTTCGATGGTGGTGTCTTGTCCATGGAGCGGATCAGATCAGTCCATGCACCCTGATGACAATACCAGCCAACTGAGGTGCCTAATTCAGTAACAAAGCTGTTACATGTTTATTTATTTGGTCATATTACCTTGTGTCTATAATCTAAAATCCCAATTGGGCCTTATCATTTGAATTGTTGTGTTCTTTTCAAAGATTACAATGAATACAAGTGATATCAGATCATGAAGATATTAACAAATCTAAATCATCATATGATAACTACTACTATTAAAAGTAATCTACATTTGTTTGGCTAGTTTGTATACAAATTTGATAACATGTGTACATTGTTGGCAACACCTCTCTCTATAAACTAATCGTTGAGTTTTTTTAATGAAATGGGTTATAGTAGGTCACACCCAAATGTTGAAGAAAAAAAAAGATTTGTATTCAAAATGCTTTCAACTTCTCCTTAATAAAACTTGGCATATTTTCTAATAATAGGATTGTCCTAATATATTAATGATACCTAGAAACAAACAACTTCAAGCACATTTAATTCTTGAATG
This sequence comes from Cordylochernes scorpioides, assembly GCA_030710605.1. Classification (NCBI taxonomy): domain Eukaryota; kingdom Metazoa; phylum Arthropoda; class Arachnida; order Pseudoscorpiones; family Chernetidae; genus Cordylochernes; species Cordylochernes scorpioides. Next base: position 70,538,796 of record CP092874.1, read on the forward strand.
GTGTCAAGCAGATTTCATCCGCCACCTTTGGAATTTGAATCCCGTGTTAACATTGTTTAATATTATTCACATATTAAACAAAATGTTTAATATATATAACGCAACCTTCACATATTATTCATTATTGCAAATATCATAAACTAGGTTTTTCTTGTTGAGCGGTACCTAATAAAGTGATTTTAGAACAAGAAGAATTCCTGAATGTACACCCAGCCAGGTCAAATAACAGCTGTAAAATACTAAAGTGGCCTTGTAATACTGATAGGGTATTAATAGCCTTTATACTTAAAAGAAAAAGGGAGGGGGGTTATACTCAGTAAAATAAAAAGATTTAAAAGCGTGAATGTTTCTTTTAAACATAAAACGAACTTCTACTGTCCTTACTGCGATGAAAAAATATATTGGGAGGGCTTGGCTCATCAGTGGTGAACCCTCCCAGCGGTTTCGCCAATTTAATCCACCAGACCACTTCTCAGAGCTCTAATACTGTATTGGATCATTCTGCTTTTATATGCTACACTGAAGGATGGAATCTTAGAAATGGTTTTCAAGTAAACTATGGACATAAATTTTTCATCGCAGTAAGGACAGTAGAAGTTCGTTTTATGTATAAAAGAAACATTCGATTTTTAAATCTTTTTATTTTATATGTATAGATGGCGCGTTATTGCTTTGTGTTATACTCAGTGTTTATATTACAAGAGAAAGAATCACCAGACAACATCTTAAAGAAGGAATCAAAGTTAACTGCGACGAGTTTCTTTTATTAATGCTGTATAATCGGCAAGCTTTCTGACTTTGACGTCCTTCAACTGGCAACTTTCCAAGAAACTAGAGGATAATAAATATTTACATCTACATAAATTAAGAAAAAGGCATCTCCTTATCGTGCAACTGAAAGTTGCTGATGGCTTGCGCCATCTATCGGAATAAATATCAACTATTCTCGTTGATTTTTAATTATTCCAGAATTGGCCAAATACCCATTCTTGATTAATCAAGAAAAGCTAACCACGGACGCGTTTCGGGCTGTTGGCCCTCATCAGCGTGGTGTAAGCTGTACCTCAACGACCAAAAAATTGGTCATTAAGGCATCCTGAAAAATCATGTACATATATATATTATACTCTAGTTTCTTGTATACTATCCTGTTGAAGGACGTCATAGTCTGAAATCTTGCAGATTAAACAGCATTAATAAAAGAAACTGTCGTCAAATACTTTGATTCCTTCCAAGTATATTGGGGATATATTTGTGCACAAGCTCTCTCTACATGCTACAATTCTATCAAAGTCATAATTTCCTAGCCTAACATGTTACAGACTGTACAACTTTATTGCAATATACCTCCCCTATTTTGGTTTGGTAGCATTCCTAATTGGACTGAGCAGCTTATGGTCTCGTTAAAGTTTATTACAAATAAAAAAAACACAAGGTAATAAGACCAAATCCAAAAAAAAAATAGTGATGTTTCTGTGACAGCGTTGTCACATTTGGTCTTATTACCCTATGTTTATAATCCAAGCCTTATACAAATAATAATAAAAAAAATAACAGAAAAAGTACATGATAAAAATAAATTTTGAATAAAAAAAACCCTATTTACCTGTGTGAAAACATTTTGGTCTGCTGGCTTTCTTGGATTTTTCTGTGTAAACAAAAAATAAATAAAATAAATGATAATAAAATAATATCATACAAAACATAAAATTAAGTAAAAGAGAGAGTAAACATAAAAATAACTAAAGAGAAGAAATAAAACAAGAATAAAAGGTAAAAATATAATTTTCCTGTAATCCCCACTATTCTCATCTGGCCCAGCTGATAGTACCCTGTAAGGGCTCCTAATCCAGGGATACAGGATGAGCAGTGTTTGTACTCCATGTTAGGAGTGGCTGCACATGGCGTCTGTTCCTCATGTCAGAGACGGCCATTTCTTTTGGAGCTAAGTCGGCCTGCCATTGAGTAGTGCTCCCAGTCTTAATGACAAAGGCATTCTACTTCACCCAGTCATGATGGTTGTCAAGTCTCAAGCTTTACAAGTTTGATGCCCTAATTTGATTGAGTGGAGATAAGAGATACAGGATTTTCTATTATAAGAAATAAAATGGAAGGCTATTAAAAATTGTTACAAAGAGGAATCAACCTCAACTTTTGCTGCGATTGTACGTGTTAGGGCTAAAAAAAGTCCAAATGTAATGCTTTACATGACAGGTTCAAAACAAAATCTATATTTAAGAAAAATGTGGAAAAGAAAATACAATTAACTTTATTTGAGAGAGGCAATACTTGGTGTTTTCAAGCATAAAGGTAGTAGAGACATTTTTAAAAGTAAACTTTGTATTATATGATAAAGATGTTTAAAACTAATTTTAGATATTTTAGCATATAATTAATAAAGCTTTGCCTAGAATGTGTCTCAATTTTTAAATTAGACATAGAGGCACAGGTATGCTAATGAAAAGAACCTATCAAATGACTTTTGATATTCATTATTAATGATTAAATGGCCCCTTTGTTTGAATTCCCTAAATTGACCTATTTTCTTACAACAAAGTGACCACTTTTAAGAGGTAGTCTTTTCCTGTGTTTATGGCTGTCTTTCAATTTATACAGTCTAAAAATTTAGAAAAGTAAAAAATAATAATAATAACCAAACCGTGTCTATAGTGAACCTAAAGCTCTGTCCCATTGGAGCTCATCATAGGGAATTCAAACAAAGGGGCCATTTAATCATTAATAATGAATATCAAAAGTCATTTGATAGGTTCTTTTCATTAGCATACATGTGCCTCTATGTCTAATTTAAAAATTGAGGCAAATTCTAGGCAAAGAATCAGTGTCTATAGTGAACCAAAAGCTCTGTCCCATTGGGGTTCATCATAGAGGGGTTTTACTGTGGTATATGAATTTTGTTAAAAAAAAAAAAACTTGAATTTTTGTTTAAAAAATAATCAACTTTATAAAGAAATTCTTTATAGTTATTTGCTTTTGAGCTAGAATCATATTCCTTGTACATTTTAGATTATCAATCTTCAAAAGGCATGCATGTATATTTCTCCTCCTGAGAACGTTATTCTTCAAGACACCTCATTTAATACAAGGTAATAAGACCAAATCCAAATAAATACACACTATTTATATATACTTATGGGAAACCTCTGCACAGGCATTTGCGACACCACTTTGTAACACTTTTAAATATGGTGCACATGCACTATGGCCACAGTGCGCCATGTTGCATTTTTAGAATTAAAAAGTGTATTTTGACCCGAGGGATGCAAATTCACGTCCTTGCCGAATTTGCATCAAGCCTGAAGGATGCGAATTCGCTTCCTAGATTTTCAAAATTAAATATAAAATCGCAGGTGGCCGATGCGAATTCGTGTCCACCAGGATCTTGTCCCACATCTTCTTGCCTATCTATCAGTGGTTGGGGGGGATTTGAGCTGACCTAAACACTCTGTGAGACCGCTGTTCTAGCAGCCCCTATTGCCTGCCTATCTTTCTTCCTTGTTTGTTCATTTTTCTTTGTTTGCACGCTTTTTTATAACTTTCCTATTAACTTTTTTCATATGAAACCTGCACCTAGTACATTTAACACTCAACATTACTTCAAATTTGAAATTTTATTAGATGATATAGAGTATATAATTGATGTTAAGTGCCTCTTTGTGTGAAGGCTGCTTCATAGTTTATCATACTAAGATTTCAAAGTCTATAGATTATATTAAAATTACATTTTTGAGTTTTTATTTATAAAAAAAAAATTTTTTAAAAACAACTCAATTTTCATACGACCCAGTGGACCATTAGACTGAGGAATTGTTTGTCCTCAAAGTGTTAAACAAGAAATATCTAATGTTGCCGAGTTTGATTTTAAAAAATGTTGATAATTAAAGTGTTGAATTAATTTTGGTCGAATTAACATTGATTATTTGTGAATATATATATATAAATATGTAAATAATCAAGAAAGACAAACTTCAGCAATTTATAAAATATAAGAATCAATATAAATATCAAAATTAATAATCTGTTCCTAAAACTACATAGGTGCTTCTCTATGGGAGCTGTGACTCACAGCTTGCAAATCTTGTTGCTACTGACATGGATTCACTTGTAGTCTTGGAACTTTGTACCTAGTACTTTAAACTTGAGGCGTGAAGAGCGGCTTTGTCGTTGTATCGTCTATAGGGACATCATAATCTTGGAGGAAGTTCTTGACTTTAACATGGCGGTGGAATCCTGTAGCCATTAGCTAATAATGTAGATCAAGCACCCATTGCCTCAAGGTCTTTCTCTGCCTTTTTCAATTTTTCTTCCCTAATTTACCCAGCATCTCTTGCCAAATGTCAGGTAGAAAATTAGGAAAGACAAACTTCAGGCTGAGGCAGCAATTTATTTAAGACACAAGCACTGACTAAAACTTATAAGATATAAGGGAAGTATACAGAGTAGCAAAATATTAAACCTGTCTATAGAGCCCCCTCTTGGGACTCACCAAAATGGGTATTAAAGACAGGTCACTTTTAATGTAAAAATATTGCATTGTACTACATATTTAAAATCGGGCGGTATAAGAGGAAGGCACTATTTAGAGGGGGTGCTATAGACAGGTTTAACTGTATATAAATCTGTTCATGAAAATAAATACTTCGCTACAATATATATGGCTGGAAAGTATGGTCCTCTTTATTTATGAACTTTAGAGCCATATATAAAGTGTGTGGGCAAGTGAATTTGTGGTGTTTCGAAAGGCCAATGTTAATAAACTGAGTGCCTAGAAAGTGTCCTTCACCTCATCATGCTACGATTGCACACCTAACCGATGAATGTATTTGCCCTTCAGACATCGCTTGCCGGCTAAAGACCAACGCCAGAATTGTTAGGAGGATTGTAAGGCAATCATTTGCATATTTTTTTCTTGAGCCTATCAAATAATCAACGTTAATTTGACAAAAAATAATTCAACAGTTTTTAAAATCAGCTACATTATATATTTATTGTTTAAATATACTTTTTATTGCCAAAAAAGCAACATGGGGCACTGCGACCATATTTAGTGCATGCGCACCATGCTTAAAAGTGCTGCAAAGTGGTGTTGTGCCTGCACAGATATTGCCCATAAGTCACGCACAATTTTTTTTCCTTGTGTACAATTTAGGTGCTGTTAATTTTATACTCTAAATTAAGCGGTGGCTGCAAGTCACCAGCATAAACAATCAGGTATTTTTGTTAGTAACAATCTGCTTCCGTTGTTGACCCACATCTTTGCCAACATCATCTAATAGCTGCATCAGTTCGACACAGATGTCGTGTGATTAGTCAATTTAACCAACCAGCCTCTTGCAATCCAATGGCACGACCTCTTTCAAACTATGACCTATGTTCATAATGAGCATGAAACTTTCGCCGAGACATTAATACAGTAGAAGTAGGCTTACTGTAAAAAAAAAAATTTGAAGTTTGAAAATCAGTTTATGCACACGTCAAATATTGGGTTTAGAATACCAGCGCTGGAGGTGCAGTTCAGATGCACTGTTTGGCATAAATTGCCCACAAAATTTGAATCATTAACATGTTTGGTCAAAATGTCTTTGTATACGATTTTTCAGACAACTCATTTTTGGTGCATCTATTATTTAGTTATTGTGTTTATTTACAACATGGGCTTAAAATCTGCATTTAAACTATCTTGTTTCAAACCTAGATTAAAAAGCTCTTTTACAGGAATATACACCTTTTTTAAAAAAAAAAAAAAAAAAAGGGTATTTAGCAAAAAAAATTACAATTGGGGGGGGGGGGGGGGGGAGAAAACCTGTGGCATAACCAGGCTACTAGTTTCCTGGTCAAAATATTTCTATTTACACCGGATTCTTTCTTGCTTGTTAAAAGTGAGAGCAATACTTGAGAGTTTTAAGAAGGAACTACTGAACTTACCTGGTCTTTTTGAGGGGCTGGGGCAGGGGAATTCTGGCGACAATGACAGAGGTGTTCTTGGGGATGAGGTCCTCTTCATTCCCATACACTGCATCAACAAGTGGGGATTGGTACACCCAACATTGGATAGTCCAAATACAATTCAACTACACACTATATTCTCCCAGTAATGTGTATATGTATGTGTGGGGGCCTGCTGGATGACGCACCGCGCCGTCAAGAAAAATAAACAAGCAGCGCCATAAATCAGGAGACGACGACCGCTGCGCCAGGGCGGCACAGCGGCGGAATCCAGAGAGGACCAGAGTGTGAATTCTAGGGTGTTGTGCTTTTTGTCTTCCCATATAAATGTAGCTAATAAGTAATTCCAATAAAACACTAACTTTGAGAGACTTTCTGAGCCATCGCTGGACTAATAAATCGACACACCACATATGTATGTAATGTATGTATGTAAATTCTTCTTAAAATTTGTTTTATTCTTTTGTCTGATGATGGTAACAATACCATTACTGAAACGTCACATACTATTAAATAATTTGGATTAGGTCTTATTACCTTGTATCTATAATCTAAATTGTGCTTTATCATTGTAATTCTTTTGAAAGTTAAGGATATTTGGAAGACTGGATCATTCTCCTCATTCACTCTATTTTTTTCTAAGTCAGTGGCCTGTTACTGAGTAGTGCTCCCAGTCTTAAAGACAAAGGCATTCTACTTCACCCAATCATTATGGAACTCTACAGGATTGATATCCAATATGATTGAGTGGAGATAAGAAAGAAGACCTTAATTTTTTCTTAACATGAATCTGGGTGTAATTTGAGTAAATCTAAGAGATGCTTGGAGAATGTCTTTCAATTATCTGATTGAATTGGAGATAATTAGCCCTGTAATATTTCCAAGAACTCTTCGTAAAAAAACTTCAGGAGGTAACTTCTCAGAAGCCAACCATGTCAAGTTTCCAATGGACCAAGATAAGATGCTTATCCATCCTGCGGATAGATACTATTTATACAGAAAATATGGGTTACAAACTGGTAAACAAAACTTGTATTCATTCAGTACTTTTGTCTGAAGATGGTAACAACACTGTTATTGAAATGTCACACACTGTTTATTTGTTTGGATTTGGGCTTTTCACCTTTTTTTTAAAACTTGTATTGAATAGCTGCTTTATTACTGGATTACGCCACTGAGAGTACCTGGCCCTATGAGCTGTATATATTGTAGGGAGAATTCATGGTGATGGTGTTACTATGGTGTCATATATAGTGACATATTTGTAGGCTAAACAATGTTGTGTCCGTTAGAAGGAAGCGAAAGAAAGCAATGAAAAGTCCCAAGAATATGAATCCAACCATCCACCAGACCATAATTAAAGATACACATTTAAAGCAGGCACAACATTGTCCTTAAGTCTGGTCATCTACGGACAATGACTTTCCAGAATGGTTGCAAGGTTTTCCCACTATGTACTAAATGCAATTCTCAACCTGAAACTCCAAAACACATTAATGACTGTATTGACAATTCCATTGATGAGCTCTACTCATTCCCAGCAGACACCATCAAAAATCTCAAGCTTTACCAGCTTGATAGCCTAATATGATTGAGTGGATATAAGAAAGAAGACAACATTGTCCATTTAAATAGTTGTTGAAACATGGTTCTGACATTCAGGATTTTAAGGGCTGTATATAACACAGGTTGCTCCGTTTTCACTAAGACAGGTTTAGACAGGAAATAGATCAATTTAAAAATTATAATAAAAACTAATACATGTGACTTTTCTTTTTTCACAAATAAAATAATTTTCTGTCTTTATTTCAATGATCAGGAGAGCCTGGCTCATTAGTGCAAAACCCTCACTTGAAATGCACTACAATAGAACTATATTGGGGGTTGGTGGAAGGATGGTCTAAACCGTTGGTTTTCAACCGCTTCGACCCGGGTTCTATTCCCGCATTAGGCACTTTTTTCTGATTTAAAAACATATGCTCCAATGGCCTCCAACCCCACCAGCGAGTGCAAGTAACCAAACGGGGCCTCTGGCACATTTGTAAGTGCAAAGTCAAACTGCTTTTCACATGCGTAGACATGTGGTGCACTTACAGTAAAAGCAGTTGCCTACATCTACCCACCATGATTATCATGGCCTGTACCATGTGTACTAAGGATAAGCAAAAAAAATAAAATATAATAAACAGAATAGCCCAAAACAATAATAAAGAAATCTGAAAGATTAAACTGCCAAAACTTCTGGAAGGGTCACTACTTTTTTTATTATTGTTGTTACAAGAAAAAATAGTTTAAGAGCAGATGCGAATAAGATGAATGACTGGGGAAAGAGATGAATGTATCAAATCTCATATAAGGATTAAGAATGGAAGGAGGAAACACCATGACAGCTAGTGCAATAATGACATGGATGGAAAAATGATAACATTGTAATATAGGTGAGCTATATGATGTGGTAAACTCCGCCTTTGCCGCTCCCAAGCCCAGATGAAAAAGGAGGAGAGGGAGCAGTAACAAGCTCACTAACAAACCTGGGCTCAGCTGGCCCGGCTGATAGTACCCTGTAAGGGCTCCTAATCCAGGGATACAGGATGAGCAGCGTTTGTACTCCATGTTAGGAACGGCTGCACATGGCGTCTGTTCCTCATGTCAGAGGCGGCCATTTCTTTTGGAGCTAAGTCGGCTTGCCACTGAGTAGTGCTCCCAGTCTTAATGACAAAGGCATTATACTTCACCCAGTACCCTAATATGTGGAGATAAGAAAGAAGATGAGGTGACAAACCACTTACCAAGATAGAGACGAACAAACTAATGTATTCACAAGTGATGGAGGTAATTCAAAAGATGCATCATAATGGGAACATCCTCAATGTGCAGAATACTACATCAAAGTGTTAGAAGAACAACAACAAGATAGTTTTCAAAGAACGCATTCAAATATATGAGACTCATCTAAATGATGAAATTTGGACATCAAATTACTTTAAAAACTTGCGGTAAGTCACTTTATTTAATCAACATAGTATGTATATCCCAAAATGGTCAAAACTTCAAACTCTTGTTTACTTGAATTTTTTTCCCTCCCTCCCACTTTGTTGTTTAAACTCCTGTTATTTTGAACTCTTGATAAATTTAAATTTATCTCTGGTCCCTTGAGTTTCAAATTATCGAGAGTCGACTGTATCACAACATCAACATCTTTTGGTAAAGGGACTTGTTATAAATCAAATAGTGACATATTTAGGTACCAGAAGATAGGTGACATCCACTGTGAAGATTACCAATATTACAGGCATCAATGGGGATTCTAAAAATTATCCATAATAGAATGTACTTATCAAGGAGATTGGACTACAACAAAACGTATAAAGAGAAAAGAAACTACTATTACAATACTGCGACTACTTATTGAAAAATGCTTGGATATGAACATCCATTTACTTAAAACGAATGAAGACATTAATATGCGCATAATTTCATCACAGTAAGAACAGTAGTTTGAATTATTTGTGAAAGAAACATTCACATATATAGATTATTTATTGGTTATATATAATGATAAAGCACAATTTGGATTATAGATTTAATAAAAGAAAGTAAGACCTAATCCAAATAATTTAATAGTGTGTGACGTTTCGGCAACAACATTGTCACCATCATCAGACAAAAGAATAAAAATTTTATTTTGTATTTTTATTCTTTTGTCTGATGATGGTGACAATGTTGTTGCCGAAACGTCACACACTGATAAATTATTTGGATTAGGTCTTATTTTATTTTATTCATTATATATAGATGGCGTGTTATTGCTTTGTATTGGTGCTGCCATCAACCATCTGGCTACATCTTCCTTGTGTCCATTTGTGAAGGCGAAAATCGCCCAATCCAAGAATCATGTCTAGAACCCTAAGAATCTTGCAGGCCAATGCCCACAGGTCTCCTTCCGCCATCTTGGAGCTTGCTGATCTTGCCAATACGACTCAAGCTGACATCGTGCTTCTTCAAGAACTCCCCGCTCGTTTCAACTGGCCGTCTCCGGGCTTTCCCAGGACGCAAACGGCTTTACTGCTTGGACAGGCAGACTTCGATTCCTTATCACTGGCCCGCCTACCAGAAACTCTGCCAGCATGGAACTTCCTGGTGGACTGGTTTAGCTCAGCAACCCGTACAGGACGTGACTAGTATTCTAAACTAGACTGCTGGACAGCCCGGGTAGTTGGCGTTTTGCGCTCCAGGAGCCCGGGTTACATCTATCTCTCTCTGCTTTGTATTAATACATTTACTTAGTGGATTTTTAAAAGCATTTGACTGTGAGGTATCAAAACCTTATTGAGATTTTGAAAAACTACAGAGATGGAGACAATATATAGGATATAAAGAAATGTTGAAGACTCAAAAAAGGGAACAATAAAGGAATTTGAAGCAAAAAGATGTTTAACAGGGTTGCATTATCTCACCTCTTGTGTTAAGTACAGTATAACCTCGTTGATTCGACACAAAAATTCAACACTACCTTAATTCAAACATATTCTGATGTCCCGACCTCCGGCCTATCAAATAACAAACCGTGATTCAACAGTATCGATAATACGACAGTTCCGATAGTCCGACCATTTTAAAATTCAAAATTTCGACAGTTGAATGTTTTTTTACATACAACTTTACCGCTAAAAAGATATTACGGCGGGTGGTAAGTGGCGACAGCGGGCGCCGATAGGATCGCGCATGCGCACTTTTGATTTCTTTTAGTTTAGGTTTCACTTTGCAGTGCCGTTGCGCAATGTAGCGAGTGATGTTTATTTTTTTACACAGGAATTTGATAATCGCGCGCTAATTAATAATATTATTTTCTTTTTAATTTTTAGCATTGAAATATTTTAGTTATTTTAAAATTTAAAAATAATTTCCTTTTAAATAAATAAATCTTCATAAAATGTAGCCACAATGATTATGATAACATTTTATTTCAATATTCCATTTCCATGTTATTATAAAAGATCTAAACACAAATCAATAACACCTGCATCAGCAGTGGATGTCTTTAATACAATAATTAAAACACATTCCAGAGGAAGAAAGACATGCATGTTTTTTTTTTTTTTTTAATATACCATCTGGAATACATCCTGAATAGGATTTCTGTGCAAAAACAGACATCTATAAAGGATTTTTTTTAAAAGATCTTCATGATTATTTTTAAATATTATTTTTAAATTTTCTTTTTATTTTCCATATTTATTTCCTTTCAACTGCTATATTCTTCAATTAGAATAAAATATTATTTGTAATTATTTGTTTCAAAAATATGTATTATTGCCATTTTGTCCCTGATATTAAAGTTAACCATGAAATTAAAAAATAATACAAATAAATACACACACAATGGTTTTAATTAATACGATCAATTTATATTACAAAGCTATTTTTTTTTAAATATTATTTTAGCGAGTTAGATGATTAGCTAATCATCTGAATAACTTTAATTCAACACTTCCTTTAATTCAACCGAAAGCTCTGATCCCTTGGGGTGTTGAATTAAAGAGGTTCGACTGTATACATAATGAAAGACTGATGCAAGAGAAAATCAGGTATAACTGCAAATAGCAATATATAAACAATATAAGATATGCAGATGATATTGGGTTGACGCGAAAATAATGGCAGATTACAGCAAATTTCAAACCCTGATTTTATTTCAACATCGTTACCTCGGCGCTTAAAGGGTTAATAGTCTCTTATGAGAAACCAAAAAAATTCTGGTCACTGTCTGTTCACAGAGATTAATGGAACTCGTTGTGGTAGGCTAAACAATGGAAATGTATTTGTGCTTTACAAGACTCATGGGAGACTACTGTATATATTATCATACAATCTATTAAAATTTTAGTATGGCTTTTCTGAGGATGGTAAGAAAGATGTTACCAAAACATTACATATAAAGGAGGACTAAACTTACTAAACTTGTTCAACATGAAAACGCTCTCTCTCTTTTTCTTTTTTTGCTTATCCCTAGTACACGAGGTACAGGCCATGATAATCATGGTGGATAGAAGGAGACTGCTTTTATTGTAAGTGCACCACATGTCTACACATGTGAAAAGCAGTTCGACTTTGCACTTACAAATGTGCCAGAGCCCTGTTTGGTTACTTGCACTCGCTGGTGGGGTTGGACTTTTGCAAGAAACGGGGGCCATTGAGCTTTTTTTTTTTTTAATCAGAGAAAGTGCCCAATGCGAGAATCGAACCTGGGTCGTAGCGGTCGAAAACCAACAGTTTAGACCATCCCTCCACCGACCCCCTCTCTCTCACTTTGATAAGAGTAAATTGAAGGTATAATTTAATCAAGAATAATTAAACACTTACTTTAATTCAAATCCCACCATTTCCCTTTCAGATTACCATTCAATCAGTTTTCAAATCTCAATCAGCCAATTTACTTTCATTTAATTTGCTATAATGCAACATAAGTTCTGACAGCAAAATTTCTTAGAAAAATAATTTTTAAATTATAAGACAATTCAATTAACACTTTCAACCCGAGTAATATGAATTCGCATCCTTGTCAATTTTGCATCAAGCCCAAAGGACGCGAATTCGCATCTTCAAATTTCAAAATTAAATATAAAATCGCCAGTGGCCAACAGGAATTTGTGTCCACCGAGATCTTGCCCCGTACATTCTTGTCTATCTATCAGTGGGTTGGGGGGATATCAGCTGACCTAATGTACAAGTAAACATACATGTACAAGTGAAAGTATTTTTTCCCTGCCAACATGACTTCAGTTATCCAGCTTATGACAAGGGGATCATAAAAAAAAATCTTAAACATTTGTACAGAAGGTTTTTAGTTGAGAACATATTGACTGAAAATTCTGAAGCCCTTAAAATCAAACTAGACATTTTTCAAGCCTCTCGATTGTATAAGAAAGCTTTGGACCAAGTAACGCCCCAAACAATCAAACACTGTTTTAAAAAAGCTGGTTTCATAAAAAAGGAGGATGAAGAAAATGAAGATGATATTATAGTGGAAACAGTGCCTTCAGTTGATGGCTGAGAGAACATGTACGATCACGACAAAAGTTGAGGTTGTTTCCTCTTTGTGACAATTTTTAATAGCCTTCCATTTTATCTCTTATAATAGAAAAGTTATATTTTCATATTTTAACATGTTCTGAAATGTTTTTCCTATTTTCTTTCACTTGAAAAAGTTTTGAAAATGGCCATTTTTTTTAGTGATAGCTTTTTTTTAGAATAGAAGCAATGTTGCTAAATTTATTGTTTCGAAATTGCGATCTGCGAGCTGAAAAATGCACAAAATTTTGTATTTTTGAAATTTTTTAAATTTCAATTTTAGGTTCATTATAAGCCTAGTATTTTAAATAGATTTAAATAGCTTTTAGTAAAAATATTTTATGTGGTGCATTGTTTAAAAGTTTACTATAGATTATTTTAGAAGATTTTATATTTAAGCCATTTTCTTATTTTGTTGTCAAATTCTGAATTGTATTACTATGTTTTAGAATGCTTCACATTTACCTTTTATTTGTATTATAACCATTTATTTCAAGCATTATTTGTGGAGCAAACATTCGCATGGGGTGGTCCCAGGTGAAGCCGGGTCATAATTTATAAAACAAATAGTATTTGAATTTAAAAAAAACACTTTTTATACATAGACACTCAGGGGGAAAAAACTCTTGGGTAAAACACAGTTGTTGCCTGGGCCATTGTGCTAATGTAAGGAATAAAAAAAGCCATTATTATTAAGAAGTGGCTTTTTTGTGTGTGTGACTATCCTTTAATTATGCCCTCTAAATTTTTTTTTAAATAGCAAAATCATAGACATAGTAAACAAAAAGTTCAGTTCTATTGTGGCTCACTATAGCAAGGTTTTATTGTATTAATAAACATACAATTTTACTCTATATGAATTACACTGCTGCTTCATTACATTGTTTTTATTATTATTTATTATCCCTAGAACATGTGGTACAGGTCATAATAATGGTGGTGGGTAGTAGTTGGCTTTTACTGTAAGTGCATCACATGTGGTGCTTCATTACATTGTTTTTATTATTATTTATTATCCCTATAATAAAAGAAAACAAGACCTAATCCAATAATTATCCCTAGAACATGTGGTACAGGTCATAATAATGATGGTGGGTAGTAGTTGGCTTTTACTGTAAGTGCACCACATGTGGTGCTTCATTACATTGTTTTTATTATTATTTATTATCCCTATAATAAAAGAAAACAAGACCTAATCCAATAATTATCCCTAGAACATGTGGTACAGGTCATAATAATGATGGTGGGTAGTAGTTGGCTTTTACTGTAAGTGCACCACATGTGGTGCTTCATTACATTGTTTTTATTATTATTTATTATCCCTATAATAAAAGAAAACAAGACCTAATCCAATAATTATCCCTAGAACATGTGGTACAGGTCATAATAATGATGGTGGGTAGTAGTTGGCTTTTACTGTAAGTGCATCACATGTGGTGCTTCATTACATTGTTTTTATTATTATTTATTATCCCTATAATAAAAGAAAACAAGACCTAATCCAATAATTATCCCTAGAACATGTGGTACAGGTCATAATAATGGTGGTGGGTAGTAGTTGGCTTTTACTGTAAGTGCATCACATGTGGTGCTTCATTACATTGTTTTTATTATTATTTATTATCCCTATAATAAAAGAAAACAAGACCTAATCCAATAATTATCCCTAGAACATGTGGTACAGGTCATAATAATGATGGTGGGTAGTAGTTGGCTTTTACTGTAAGTGCATCACATGTGGTGCTTCATTACATTGTTTTTATTATTATTTATTATCCCTATAATAAAAGAAAACAAGACCTAATCCAATAATTATCCCTAGAACATGTGGTACAGGTCATAATAATGATGGTGGGTAGTAGTTGGCTTTTACTGTAAGTGCACCACATGTGGTGCTTCATTACATTGTTTTTATTATTATTTATTATCCCTATAATAAAAGAAAACAAGACCTAATCCAATAATTATCCCTAGAACATGTGGTACAGGTCATAATAATGATGGTGGGTAGTAGTTGGCTTTTACTGTAAGTGCATCACATGTGGTGCTTCATTACATTACGTTCTATAGTGGTGTTAACATATTTATGGTTGTCAAAGTTTATTTTATTGCTGAACATAAATATATGCAGTGCTATTGTCAACTATTAGCAGCTGTTCCTAGACAGGAAGTTGTATCAAGAGCAGAAATCTAGATGGCTACTTAAGCTAATACTTTTTACAAAGTAACAACAAATCCAAATGAGTAATTTATATGTAACTTCTCCTTTGGTCTTGCTACCTTTTGATTCATATCTTTAATCCAAATTTTACCTTATTGTGACAATACAGTTAAACCTGTCTATAGCGTCTCTTGGGACTCACCAAAATAGGGTGCTATAGACAGGTCACTTTTATTGTAAATTGCATCACACTATGTATTTAAATCAGGCGCTATAGAGAGGGAGGCTCTATTTAGAGGGGGTGCTATAGACAGGTTTAACTGTACGGTGGTACCAAAGTCAACTAGGTCTTCACAAGTAATAAGACCAAATTCAAGTAAATAGTGTATGTCATTTTGGTAACAGCATTGTTACCATGATCAGATCTTCTCTCCACTCAATCATATTAGGGTATCAAGCTTGTAAAGCTTGTTGATGGTGTCTGCCGGGGAAGAGTAGAACTCATCAATGGATGAGTCAATACAGTCAATAATATGTTTTGATCCATGATCAGATGATGTTACCGAATCGCCATACTTTTTATTTGGATTTGGTTTTATTACCTTGTGTGTTTCTAATCTATAATCCAAATTGTGTCTTAATCAAGTCTTTTTCAACTTGGAGAACCCTGGTAAATCTGCACTACAATATTTGTATGGCTGGTGGGCTCACCTTGCTTGGTCTGGGCATCTGTAATTTGCAGGTCATAGTCTGTACTCTTGCCAATTTTCTTTTGGTGCTTGATGGACTTCTTCAGCTCCCCAGCAGAAATGTGAAGCCCGTCAAAACAGATGGTATCAAAGGAGACTGCAGTCTTGAACTTGTAGTGGACAGACATCTGAACACACCCATTATAGTTGTACTCTTCCATCACATAAAAATATCGTTGTTGTTGTTCAAATGATCAACTCTCAGTTTCTCTTACAATGTGGAGATGTCTAAAAATAACATAACTGACAACCATGGTACAGTTAAACCTGTCTATAGCACCCCCTCTTGGGACTCACCAAAATAGGGTGCTATAGAGAGGGGCTGCTATATATAGGTCACTTTTAATGTAAATCACATCGTATTACGTATTTAAAATTGGGCGCTATAGAGAGGAAGGCGCTATTAGACAGGTTTAACTGTACCATGCTAAGTATATTACCCTCCCCTTTCTGATGTTTACATTTGATTCAAGGCTGAAATTTGGTCATCTGACATCAACTAGGGTTGGTGGTCCACATGCAAGGTAATAGAATGAGCTAACTCTTTTAAAGAAGTGATTGATCAGTGATCCAGAGAAAAAGTTGGGATAATAAAAAAAATGAAAAAAAGTTGTTTATAAAAATTTTTAAATAAATAAAACTCCTCTCTTTCTAATAATTATGCTGATATGGTGGTGGTAATAGGTGTTGTTAGCACGTTTTCTTTGATGTTTCTTCTAGAAAGAACGAGCTGACTCAATTCGATTCAATTCGATTTATTTCACACAACAAAAGAGAATTACACTACGATTTAATGCGATTTAGTTGTATTTAACACAAAAGAAAACAGAAGAAAAAAACAACAAAAAGAATGATGATAAGTAAAAATAAAATTCTATGAATATGAATTATAATTAATAATTAATTAATAATAAAATGGAAATTTCATAAGTGGACATCACTAAAAACTTTCGTTACAATGCATCAATTTCAACCAAATTTTCAACATTTATGTAAAACGAGATGGAGCAGGTTTTGCTTAACATCAAAATATATTTCCTAACATTAACATGCGTAACTTCGCTGTTATCGATTAAATACAAAAAAAATCAACAGAGTTAATTTTATTTATATATAAATACAAAATTAAATTTCAACAGAGTTAATTTTTTTACATACTAGCTAATAATCTCAATCTAAAAAATATTCAAAACAAGCAATTTTAAGATAACACCATATGTAAAACAGTCGGCCAAGAAAACAACAACGATATTACATCTTTCTCACATATTCACACACAATCTTGATTAATAATTAAAACTAATCTTTAACATTGTTTATTATACGTCAACTTTTATTTCTACATTTGTTTTTAAATACCCAATTGTTTTATCATGTTTCTAATTTTGCCTAACAAATATACAAATTTATAGTGACCAACATATGCAAATTTTATCTTTGTTTTTATTTAACTTGATATCGTAAACATAACATCCATTGTAAGCATTTTTCTGTTCACCTTCCGTGGTTTCTCTTTTCTCTGATAGTTTTTAGGTGAGGTATATTTTCTTATTACTAGACGACAAACATTCCCTCGAGAAAAACCTGGGCGAAGCCGGGTACATCCGCTAGATAATTAATAAAATACAATAATAATAATAAAAAATAAAACCTAACATATAGATTACTATAATAATGATAATAAAAAAAAACCTAACAGGTGTGAAAAGGGGAGTCCAAGACCGACCAACAACAAACCCATCAACAGTGTGGTGGAATAAGTCACAATTTGGATTATAGATTATAAACACAAGGTAATAAGACTAAATCCAAATAAATAAAGTATGTGACGTTTTAGCGTTGTTATCATCTTCAGACAAAATCATTCAGCACTCTGGTCTGAAGATGATAACGCTGAAACGTCGCACACTGTTTGTTTATTTGGATTTTGTCTTATTACCTAATGTGGTGGGACTATAACTGGGTGAAGTGCCAAAATCATGTATGCCATTAAAAGAAGAAGCACTAACCGCTGAATCTATAATATAAGCGTTTCAGCAGCAAGGGTATGTTTTCCATGTTTGGAGCAAGCTTATCAGAAGCTAACACTGACTGCCAAATATTCACTAATCAAGAAATTGCCATGGGATAAGACATCTCCACACACAGCTGCAAAAATTTCTGGCATCACCTTCAAACTGGTGTAGTTCTGGCAAAACAAAACTTGGCAAAAATTCAATGTGCATACAATTAAATACTCTTTGTTAAGGTACAATTAAGGATTTGAAACACAAGGCAATAAGACCAAAATTAATGTTACCTTATAGGGGAAATCCAATAGCATTAGTGATGAAATCCAGAGAATCTCTCCTCATTTAAATATTTATCCACAGCCTGTGGCCCTAACAACAAGCCCAAAGACCAAGTTTGATGATGGCACCACAGACCTTACAGAGAGGAATACAGTAAAACCCCGCTAATACAAACCCGGGATATAGCGAACTTTTTCTTATAATGAACCAAAGGTAATCCATTCCATAGAAAATATAATCTTTATAACGAACTTTGTGATTTTTAAAATAGTGAACTACCCCTATAACAAACCTAATTTTCGTCCCAAAATAATAAAATCTATTTAAAATACTAGGCTTATAACACAAACTTTATAATTTAAAAAAAAAAATTAAAAAACAAAATTTTGAACATTTTTCAGCTCATGGATTGTGATTTCAAAAATTTCTTCAACATTGTTTGTTTTCATTTACATTCTATTTTTGCTATATTTTGTATAAATTTTTACACATTATACTTTTTATTAAATAGAATATCTTTGCATCCATTAAATTTGGAATAGAAAAAATGCAAACATTTTTGTTATTACTAAAACGAAAAAAAAAGGTCATTTCAAAACTTTTCAAAGTGAAACTAACACAGGCAAAATTTCAGAACATGTTGAAATATAACTTTTCTATTATAAGGGATGCAAGAAATTTGGATTGGATTGGGTCTTATTTTCTTGCATCTAAAATCTATAATCCAAATTGTGCTTTATCATATTTTAAGGGATAAAATGGAAGGCTGAAAATTGTTACAAAGAGGAATCAACCTCAAATTTTGCCATGATCGTAGGTGTTAGGGTAAAAAAAAAAAGTCCAAATAAACGGGCCTTTGATGCAACAAAAATTATTTTTTATGCCATGAACTATGGTGATTTTAAAGCCAGTAATGCTTTGCATGACAGGTTCAAAACAAAAAATTTAGACTTAAGAAAAATATGTGGAAAAGAAAATACTATTAACTTTATTTGAGAGAGGCAATGCTTGAAGAGAGTGTTTTCAAGCAACAAGGTATTAGAGACATTTTTTAAAGTAAACTTTGTATTATATGATAAAGATGTTTAAACCTAATTTTAGATATTTTAGCATATAATTAATAAAGCTTTGCCTAGAATGTGTCTTGATTTTTAAATTAGACATAGAGGCACATGTATGCTAATGAAAAGAACCTATCATCAAATGACTTCTTTTGATATTGAGTATTAATGTAAAGAAATAGGCCAATTTAGAGAATTAAAATTTAAGTCAATTAGGGAATTAAAACAAAGTGACCACTATTAAGAAGTAGTATTTTCCTGTGTGTATGGCTGTCCTTCAATTTATACCATCTAAAAATTTTGAAAAGTAAAAAAAAAATAGCCAAACCGTGGCTATAGTAAACCAAAAGCTCTGTCTCATTGGGGTTCACTATAGAAGGGTTTTACTGTAATTTGAATAGATGCATTTGATTTGAGTACGCTAGATTAGAACATAAGTTTTCATGTTTAATATTTTCTGAAGGAATTTTTTTCAGATCTCAATACAAAACTACTAGACAAACTTGAACAAATCAAATTACTCTAAATGATGAGGCACAATTTGGATTATAGTTTTTTCATTCAGTACTTTTGCCTGAAGATGGTAACAATGCTGAAATGTCACACACTATTTGGATTTGGTCTTATTACCTTGTGTTTAAAAATTACTCTTAAAGTTATTGGGCCATCCACGTTGTCAATTGGCTGATCTTAGTCTACTAGCAGTGAATGTTGCAATGAATTGATAATCATTTTAATAAACTACAACCAAAAATTTCTTGGGGCGTTGAATCAACTGAATATTTTAATGGAGGTAGTTTCCACTCTATTACCCTACAAACTTCTCTATTTGGTAACAATACTGTGGTGGCAAAGAAATAATTTATATTTAATTATTCAATGAATTTAATTATTTTATATTTGTAAAATTATCATATATGTTGTCTAGCTTGCTTGCTTATCTTGCTGTAGATAGTTTGGTTGATAACACTGATAGACAAAACTTAAGGAAGTTGTACCTTATAGCATATATATATATCGGGATTCAGAAAATATCTCTCAGAGTTATTTTCTGAATCCCGATATATATATATGCTATAAGGTACAACTTCCTTAAGTTTTGTCACAGTGATATATATCACTGTGCATCAAATATCTCTCAGAGTTATTTTCTGAATCCCGATATATATATGCTATAAGGTACAACTTCCTTAAGTTTTGTCACAGTGATATATATCACTGTGCATCAAATATCTCTCAGAGTTATTTTCTGAATCCCGATATATATATGCTATAAGGTACAACTTCCTTAAGTTTTGTCACAGTGATATATATCACTGTGCATCAAATATCTCTCAGAGTTATTTTCTGAATCCCGATATATATATGCTATAAGGTACAACTTCCTTAAGTTTTGTCACAGTGATATATATCACTGTGCATCAAATATCTCTCAGAGTTATTTTCTGAATCCCGATATATATATGCTATAAGGTAAAACTTCCTTAAGTTTTGTCTATCAGTGTAATTGTCAACTAGTCCCAGTGACGTAAATACTTTTACATCTTATGATATTCCAAGACTCTACGATACAATACTGTTGCCAAAACATCACACAGTTTAAGGATTTAGTTTTTTTTGCTTATCTCTAGTACACGTAATACAGGCCATGGTAATCATGGTGGGTAGAAGTAGGCGACTGCTTTTACTGTAAGTGCACCACATGTTTACACACGTGAAAATCAGTTCGACTTCGCACTTAAAAATATGACAAGAGCCCAGTTTGATTACTTGCACTCGCTTGTAAGGTTGGACTTTTTCAAGAATCTGGAGTTTGGTGCATTTTTTTCTTTTGAATCAGAAAAAAGTGCCCAATGCGGGAATCGAACCTGGGTCATAGCGGTTTAGACCATCCTTCCACCAACCCCCTGGTCAGATTCAGTCTTGCTACCTTATGTTTCTAATCCAACTTGCACCTTATCATCTCTCTCTTTAAGCCAAAAATAAAATTTCCTATAATCAAGTATTCTATTTATAATATTACACCATCTACAGGACCAGAGAGACCTCACCAGACCACCTCTTGGAATGTATGGGAGCCTCAAGACAGGACCTGTATTCCAACCCTACCAGGATTGTGAATTTGATCAATGAATATAGTCTCCATGACCTTGTATAATTATACAATGGAATAATCAAAAAGTTTATAATATTCCACTAAAAATACACAGTTCACAGAACAATTGCCACTCAAAAGGCTGGAGGAGGACTCTCTCAAGGTGGGAAAACCTTCCTTGCTGAAGAAATGTGTACACATACACAACTATATATATTTACCTACATTTTATCTACCCCTTATTTACTATTTTATTATTATAAATGTTTCCACCTTTGTAACAATTGATTAGAAGAATCAATAATGATAAGGCACAATTTGGATTATAGATTATAAACACAAGGTAATAAAGACCAAATCCAAATAAATAATGTGTGACTTGTTTACACACTTGATAACAGTAACTATTTAAACCATGCTGTGGTAAAATTTCTCATTCAGTACTTTTGTCTGAAGATGGTAACAACGCTGAAACATCGCACATTATTTATTTATTTGGATTTGGTCTTATTACCTTGTGTTTAAGAATCAATAATGTTCTTTAAATTGTCAATTGTCAAAAGGCATGCACAAAAACACATTCAATTAATCAGTAGACAAGAACAAATGGTTGTGTTTACTTATAGTTGAAATTTTAAAGAGGTTATGAAACAAAGTGAGATGAAAGCTTCTTTGCAGTGATATTCTATTATATTCCAACAGCCAATATCAAGATTTTTAACATTAGAATTGGATGGGAGAAAAGGCAGATCATTAAGCTATTAGTATCCATGCACAATTCTCAACCTGCAACCCCAAAACACATTATTGACTGGATTGACTCATCCATTGATGAGCTCTACTCTTCCCCTGCAGACAGCATCAACAAGCTTTACAAGTTTGATACCTTAATATGATTGAGTGGAGATAAGAAAGAAGAAGATATCCATGCACACACACACGTCTTTATTAAGACATTCCTTCTTATACAGACGATTCTCCTGTTAGAAATGGATCTAAAAAGAAATGAGAAGCAGGGGAAGAAATTGAAGCCTCGCTCAGAAAAGAGAAAAAGAAGAAAAGGAGAGAATATCTATGTACAAAAGACTATATACATCGTTTTTCATGCATAGAACACTGTGAAGAAGTAGATTATTAAGTTAATGGTTGCATCTGGTGAAGAAAAAATATGTTAGGTCTTTTTCCTCCTTGCAGTCTTGAAAAAAAAATAAAATATCCATGCATATAAAAATGATACTCATTTTATCACAGATATTGTATTATTCTAGGATAGGCCTTCCAATGTTGGCAAAATATTCTCAAATTTGAACAATCAATCTAACATATTGATACACTTAGCAGCAAATTACACCCCTGGCCGCAGAAATGAAAATATGATCTGTTTTTGCTGTCAGATTTGTAAAAAAAAAAAAATCACATGTGTAATATGGAATTATAGCAAATTGATTATTAGGTACAAATTGGATTATAGAGGTGAAAACCCAAACCAAATAATATATTTAGATATATACTATTATTTTCACTTGGATTTGGTCTTATTACCTTTTTTTTAAATGTATTTAAATCATTGTATTTCACTGATTAATTTACACCTTGAAAAACTTACATTGAATGTTATTAAAATAGTTTGGATATTAAAAATATTTTGTTCAAAATAAGCAAAAATATTTGTGTATGCTATGATAATAATAAACGAGTGCATTAATAATTGACATGGTAGATATTTAAAGATTGTTATAAACAATAGTTTTTGCTAAGGTATAAAAGTAATTTGTAAAATTTGTGCTCTTTAATTAGTAAAAATACAAATAAATTGTTTAAATGATACATAATTGACTATTCATCTTTTAAAAATATTATATCAAAAGTATATTTATAACGAATCAAAATATAAAATGGCGTTATTCAAAATCAACATATTATATGAAGGTAATAATAAAAGAATATTATTAAAATATTTAAAATAAAGAATAAATATAATAAGGTATGTTATAAATGCTAAAATTGGTTAGGATAATACTTTGAATGCTAACATTTTCAATTTCAAATGTTTAATCGGTATATTGAAGCCTTGTTTTCAACTTTCCGTAAAACGTGTCAATAAGTAAATCACTTACAGTATTTTGCTGTGTAGATTTGGAATTAGAAAAAGAAAATCTATACGGTTTTAAAAATTTGCAACTAAAAAAAAATAAACAATAAACACATCTTAAAATTAAATCTTATTAATAAAAAAATAGTGTTATCAAATAGAACATAATTTTTACACTTATGGCGCTGAAGCCTGGTAATATTTTGATGATGATCAATTTTTAAAGATTATTTTACAAATTTTTAAATAACTTTTTAAAATATATTGATTTTTTCTAGTAACATTTGTACGCTCCAAGAACCTGGTTAATCAACATATTGAATATATAGATAGATAATTATATTATATATAAGTTTTGTTCAAGTAAAAATCCCGAAATTTTTCTCTTTAAAAAATGCTAAAAATAAATGTCTTCTGTTAAAAATAAATATGTGGTTTGCACTTTTAAGACAACATTTTACACTTTAATGACAACATTTTACAATTTACGAACAATATTTTAATTTTTAAAAGGCATTTTTCGATTTTTAAAATATATTAACAATTTTTACTATAGATATAGGTTTCGAAATTTTAAGACATTTTACACATTAATGACGACATTTTAATAACATTTTTATTTTTAAGCGATAATTTCTATTTTAATTGAAACGTTAACCGAAGTGTTTCCTTTTTCAAATTGTTATTTGCAACACTTTATTTTTAATCAAATTAGTCTACTTTAGTACTGTTTTATCTGATTAAAAGAGTTATTTTTATTTATTTATTTTTTAAATCACATTTATTATTTTGAAAGGTTTATTTTTGATTTTAATAAAGTCATATTTTCTGTTTGTGAGTATATTGAAGGTTTTGAACTCTTAAGAAGCAAATTTAAAAGTTTAATAATGGCCTTTTATGTGATAATATCGACATTTTATAGTTTAATAGCGAATATTTTTTAAAAATTTAAACAAAATTTGAAATAAAACAACTAAATATCAAAAGATAATAGAAAAGTTCAAACTATTTGCAAAAACAACATTTACACTTCGAAAATAGAACTATTACACACACATTTATTAACAATATTATAAGTTTTAAAATAGCGCATTTTTGAATTGAATTGACATTTTATCATTAACACCTTCCTATTTATAATAACTTTTAAGTTTATTTTTATTCAATTAAAATCTTTTAAACTTGACATTTTGACACAATATTAAGTTGCAATCTTTTGTGGTAAATGTGAAATAGTAATCTGAATATGTGTCTAAAAGAATGTGTGTCTCTCTGTACTCGATATTTTCAAAAACCATATTTTCAATCGCAGAGAAACTTTGGGAAGTTGTTTACTATACTACCAAGAAGGTTTCTGGTTTGAAATTGATTTGAAATAAATATTTGTTGCAATTTTATTTTAAAATTTTCTAATTTCACTCGCAAGCAGCGCCTCTCGAGGGGTCTGGTGAAATTACATTTATACAGTGGACCCTCGGTTTACGAGCACCTTGGAGTACGAGCTTTTCGCAGTACGAGCAAAATTTTTTGAAAAATTTTGCCTCGGATTACGAGTGAAATTTCGCATAACGAGCAACTCGTGATGGTTGCATCGTGATGGATGAAAATTCACTGGGATCCCTCCCTTCAGATCAGATTCGGGAAATATGTAAAATGTGGGAAACTGTGCAATTGTTCGTAGCAAGAAGAATTGCCCGAGTTTCAATTATTAAAAATAAGAAATTAGTTTCGCACTACGAGCGTTTTGGAGTACGAGCATGGATTATGCTCGCAAACCGAGGGTCCACTGTAAATTTTAAAAATGTTAAAATGTGTTCTATAAGTATAATAAATTTAATATTAAGGATTTTTGTTTTTGAGGATTTAATAATATAATTTTCAAATGACGTTGGAAAAAATCTTGACATTTTAAGATTATCATATTGTTGCGCCAGATTGCAGCTTTGCAGGGTGTTAGACCTTTATTTCCTCTTTATTGGTATTTTATGTGTTTCCCGATCGTGTTTCCATAATAAAGGCAAATTATAAAAAAGTAAATAATGAAATAGTTACCTTCAGAAGTTGCTAAGTTTATTTATTTGTTGTGTTGTCCTCTGTCTTCCTTGGCGACCTTAGCTCTTGCCCCAAAATTCTTCTATCCTCGCTCTTATCTTTGAAGCTTGTGAATTTCCAGTGTTGCCAAATATACATAATAATAAAAATAAATACTCTGTCGGAATATAATACATAATCATTGAGAAGCTAATTTACATTATTATTTAAATCAATTATAAAATATTATAATTTTGATGAGACAAAAAATGTATATATATCATGATGCAGCACTTCCCCTCCTCAAGAGGTTGTCATGTCCTCATGCATGACATCATCAATTCTTTCAAAATAAGGTTTGAGTCTTGAAACATGTACTATCAGCGGATCTTTCCCGATTATCTTTCGGTTCTATTAAGTAGTTGACATTAGACATCTTTATTATTATATATGGGCCAAAATATCTTCTCAATAGTTTTTCACACTTTCCTATTTTCCTAATTGCTATCCACACTGCTACTAGTTTCCCAGGTTCATGGCTTCTTTCTGTGTGTTTCTTATCATAGTTCCTTTTTATTCTCTCTTGAGTCTCCACTGTGTTGTTAATGACTATTTTCCTTGTCCTATTTATTCTTTCCATGAAATTTTATACATTTTCATCATAATCATCTGTGCTGGGGTCCACCGAAATATTTTAATCATCCAAGAGGGACATGGGTTCTCTTTCAAATGTTAGCTTCCTCTGGTCGTCGTCTCTTGGTAAAATAAAAAAAGTATCACTTATATTGTAGGCGATAAAAATATTTATTTGAAAAATACAAGTAAACAAAATATACTGAAGGAAAATTAGAACGTGCCACGACGCCAGCGTTCCGTTCCATTCATATTTTGTGGCCTTGACATCTTCTGCCTCCTGATTAGTCTGGCCTCCGCGACCGTTGGGAGAAGCGGGGTTTCCGCCACCTGGGTTGCCGCGGGCGTCTGTTAGGAATGTCTCTTACACAAACAACAAGAAAAATGGAGAGTAGCCAGTGGTTTATTGAATCATAGTGTTATATGCATGGGTAATAAATAGTAGCACTTCGCCCTATTCTTCTGGTCTGTGTTCACATACATGCAGGTTGTGTTAATTTTCTATTTAGCCGTTCAATTAGTCCATTAATTTGGGAATGGTAGCTGTGAAATAGGGTTCAATCTTGCACATCTTCATTATTTCTTTCATCACATTACTAGTGAATTAAGAAGCTTTGTCGCTAATAAGGAACTTTTGAGAGAGCTGTGTGACTAGAAATATTTCTTCAGTTAAAAATTTGGAGACTTCCTTAACTGTCGCTTCTGAGATTGCCTTTGTTTCTGAATAGCTGGTGTAATAGTTTATCAGCACGATTATCCATTTTTCCCTATTCTTCGTAGATGGAAAAGGGCTAACAAAGTCAATTCCTATTCTCTAAAAAGGGTAGCTAGCTGGGGAATAGCCTGGAGTAGCCCGTAGGTAATTGATTTGAGCCTTTTCTAATTTGACAAAGGTGGCATGTCTTCACGAATTCTGAAACATCTCTCACCATGGAAGGTATATAGTATTTGTTCTTTATTTGGTATATTATGTGATATTTTCTCATAATGTCTTCCCTTCTCCTCTTTGGAACCACAAGCAACCATGCTCAACCTTCTGAGTTTGGGTTTTTATTATAGTATCTGGATAGGTTGGCTTGCAATCACCAAAGCTCTCTAGCAATTCTCCACACTGAGACTGGGGCTCGAGCTATCTCGCTTGTCCAGCGTGCTAGAGTCACTGAGGGCGATGTCTGCGTCCTCTAACAGTAGGCGGTGGTCATGTTGAAGGTTCTTGGACATCTTATCTTCCACGGTCAGCTCATGTGGATCAGGCATAGTGGGATCTTGGGAGGTCTGTGCTATTGAGACTTGGAAAGTCTGTGCAATTGGGACTTGGGAAGTTTGTGCAATTGGGACTTGGATTGGTGCTGCGCGGAAAGTTTGGGGCATCACTATTAGTCTTGTGATAGCTTGCTCGATGGGACGTATTTGCGCAATCCCGAGAGAAGACTTCTGCTCAGGGGTCTGTACCTGGCGGAGGAGAGCATTGTCGGCTACAAATGGTTGTTTACGACATTGGTTGTTGCAATGGTTCTGGTAAAAGTACCGACATGGTTAAGATGGCAGGCTGGTTGCACCGTGGGGAGGCCTGGATTGAAATCTCGGGGTGCTGGCATACGGTCCCGAGATATAAGGTGGACCACTGCTCCCTTGACGTGTTGTGGGCTGGATATATCCCCGAATTCTTTCTACCCTTTCATACCACTCGATCAGGGAGGTCAGTGGCACGATTCTCACCAACCGGTTTTCAGCGAGTGGTAGCCCTTCTGTTAAGGATTCCGAGATAGCTTACTGAGGCAGGTCTAGTTGTAGTCTCATGGCGGTCTTGGTGCGGTAATATTCTTCTAGGGACTGACCTTGTAGGCACAAGGCGAAGTATTTCGTGTAGGTGGCTTCGCTGGTTGAGGGGCAGAGATCTGTCTCGCCAAGTAGAGCAGGGGCCCAGTCGAAGCTGGCGGAAGTATTCCAAGGCAATTGTGAGTGGGGTTACCAGGTTC
Source organism: Cordylochernes scorpioides (assembly GCA_030710605.1). Lineage (NCBI taxonomy): Eukaryota > Metazoa > Arthropoda > Arachnida > Pseudoscorpiones > Chernetidae > Cordylochernes > Cordylochernes scorpioides. The sequence goes on from CP092874.1 coordinate 70,566,923, forward strand.
TCGTGAGTGATTGGGGCGGAGAGGAGCTCCACTTTCTCGTCGATCTGGTCTACCTCTGATGGGGTCTGGCTCTTCTCCTTGTTCATCATGGTGGCTGAAAATAGCCCTATGGTGATTTGTGAAGCAGTCGTGGTGGTTGTGTGATGTGTAACGGCAGCTGGCATGCCTATATAGTAAATGATCAGTGAACACATATTTACCACTGATGATACTCTGTGCAGTTGCCTTTTGCCAACAAGCAAGAACTACAACGTCTCTTAGGAATGATACAATACCTGAGCAGGTTCATCCCTAACCTTGCAGAGAAAATCAAAAACATGAGGTTGCTTTTGAAAAAAGATACACCTTGGCTATGGGACGAATCCCTAAATTGTGATCTCTTGGAGATCAAGACTTTGCTCAGAACTGCACCAACTCTGAAATTCTTTAATCCCAACGGAAATCTGACTTTCAGTAGACGCCAGTTCATATGCCCTTGGAGCGGTTCTGTTACAAAACGGAAGGCCCATAGCCTACGCTTCATCAGCTCTCAGCTCCACTCAGCAGAACTACGCTCAGATAGAAAAGAAAGCTCTTGCCATCAAATTTGGATGCGACAAATTCCATCAACTCATTTATGGAAAAACTGTTGACGTCGAGACGGACCACCGTCCTTTAGAAACCATATTCAAGAAGCCATTAAGCAAAGCACCCCCGAGGCTCCAGAGAATTTTTCTACAGATACAACAATACGATCTCAGGATCAAATACAAGAAAGGAAAAGAACTGCTAACAGCTGATCTACTAAGTAGAGACTGCTCATATGAAGACACCTACTCGGAAGAGAACTTTGAAGTACTGATGACCACCCCGACAAATAAGTCAAGCTATGAGGTACTTCAAGCTCTTACAAAAGAGGTCCAAGAACTACAAGAACTAAAAAACCTAATCTTATATGGCTGGCCAAACTACAAATCAGCAGTCCCTGAAAGCTGCAAGAAATACTGGTCATATAGAGATGAACTCTCGACAAATGAAGACCTAATCTTCAAAGGTAGCAGAGTCTTCATTCCCCTAAGGTGGAAAGCAAAGATACTCAAGTTAATCCACGAAGGACACCAAGGAACAAACAGCTGCTTGAGAAGGGCCCGAGACTCAATATACTGGCATGGCATGTCCCAAGACATCATCAACACAGTAGAAAATTGTAGGACTTGCCAAGCAAATCAGAGGAACAAGACAAAAGAACCAATGATCATAAAAGAGATACCGAGTCTTCCTTGGGAGAGAGTCGCAGCTGACATTTTCTCAATAAAAGGAAAAATTACCTGTTAATAACAGATAACTACTCTGAATTCATTGATTTCAAAGAAATGAAGACAATGAACTATACAGAAACTATTGAATCTCTTAAAAAATGGTTTAGCGTACATGGAATTCCCAGACTCCTGGAAACTGATAATGGGCCAAACTTTACGTCCAGAGACTTTAAAGACTTTCAAAAGAAGTGGTTGTTCGACCACCAGACATCAAGTCCTCTATATCCTAAATCAAACGGATTAGCAGAGAGAGCGGTACAGACAGCCAAGAACCTCATCAGGAAGTGTTTGGATTCAGGACAAGAAGTGGAACTAGCACTTTTGAACTTTTACAACACTCCTAGAGATGGTCTTCCTTCACCGGCTCAGTGTCTGTTCAGTCGCAGGACCAGAACCCTCCTTCCCACTAGCACTCATCAGTTGGAACCAGAAATCCAAAAGGGACATACACAAAACCTAAGAAATAAGCGGGAGAAGCAGAAAACACACCACGATAAGACAGCTAAGACAACGCAAAGCTTCAAGGAAGATGAAAAGATAATGCTGAAACAGCATCACCGTGAATGGATCCCTGCCAGAGTTACCCAAGAAGTAGCTCCAAGATCATATAAAGTGCAAACACCTACTGGTGAGTACCGCCGCAACAGCTCCTTCATGCGACACACAAATCTAGAGAGTCCAAAGCAACAGCGAAGGAGAATCCCGAGAATCCTGGAGATCCCCAAGTGTCAACTCTACCGGAAGGACCTGGCCCGAGCGGTGATAAGGAACAGGCTCAAGTCCCGAAGAACTCAATACTTCTCCAAGAGCATTCTCAGGCCAGGAACCCAGGAGTGATCACCAGAACGCGGAGCACAAGAACGGCACCCTGCCCATTACAACAAGGTCCGGGGGGGGGGGGGGGGGGGGGGGGATCATCAAGCCACCCAAACGATTTGAAGAATGAATTTCTTCAAAGGGGGAGATGTAACGGCAGCTGGCATGCCTATATAGTAAATGATCAGTGAGCACATATTTATCACTGATGATACTCTGTGCAGTTGCCTTTTGACTGATTGTAATATATACCACTTGTAAACTTATGTCTGATAATTAATATGCTATATCTGATGTTAGCCTAAAAGAAATAAAGTATTTCTTTTTAAACTTCCAAGTACTTCTTGCTGATTAACGTCAACTAACAAATACAAGGACGTTACATGATGGGTGGTAAGTACACACTGGAGACAGGATCCAGAGGCAAAAATCCGTGGGGAGTAAATCGGGGAGGAAAGAGAGAAGGTCTGAGCACTACCCTTTTAGAACAACTGGTGTCGAGACCACCTTGGTGAGAACTGTCCTTTGATCATCACATCCAACCGCTTTTAATCCGCTTTGCATTAGATAAATCCCCTAGGGGGGGGGGGGGGTGAATACTAGACACTTGTTTATCAAGAGGGTTGTTTTAACCCGCTATCTCCCCTCTTCCTCATACTCCCACTCTAGTATTTTATAATGCATAAGCGCGCCATCTGTTATGAAAATTCGAAACTATTATAGACGCATATGATTCTCTTAAAAATTAAGCAATATCTACTGCCCTTACTGTAATGGAAAAGTTAATGGTATGGCCTGGCTCATCAGTGGTGAACCTTCCCAGTGGTAGATTAAACTGGCGAAACCGCTATGGTAGATTAAACTGGCGAAACCGCTGGGAGGGTTCACCACTGATGAGCCAGGACATCCCATTCATTTTTCCATTACAGTAAGGGCAGTATATATATTGTTTGATTTTTAATAGAATCACATGTGTCTATAATAGTTTCGAATTTTGATACAAGTATTTTATTTATATATTTTAATGACATATATAGTCCCTGTAGTTGGTGTTCTGCGCTCCAGGAACCTGGAGTATGGTGGTGGGGTCTTCTCCATGGAGCAGATCAGATCAGTCTGTGCGCCCTGATCACGATACCAGCCAACCGAGATGCCTTGTCTTGTCCTGCCATATTTAGGGCTGCAAGGATGATTGGGCAACTGTATATATGGTCAAGAGTGAGTTGGGTGTTGTGACAGTTATTGCAGTTCCTATAGGATCTAGTCATGTTTGGGTTTATCTTCATTTCTTTAAAATGTCCTGTTCTGATTTTTGAAATTGTTGTTGTTAATTCTCTATTAATGTTGAGGTTGCATATTCTGGTTTTTGTAATGAGTTTTGCTTTTGCTATTGTATTTGCGTCTTTCAATGTTATTGAACTGGTTTCCAGTGCCTGTTTTCGTTCTTCCTTCAATAGGCCATCAGCCTGTTCATTGCCCTCTATTCCAACATGGGCTGGTATCCTTTGCATGCTACATATTTAGCCTATTGTGTCAATTTGCTTAGGATTTCATGTATTTGATGGTTTAGGTCTATTTCCCTTCTCTATTGCTTGTAGGGATAATTTAGAGTCTGTTAAGATAATAATTCCTGGGGGGGGGGGGGGGGGGGGGGAGTTTATTTTCTTCTAAGGAAATATAGAGGTTCAGACTTTCTTTGATAGCAGTATAGTTTGAAGATATTTTTCCTGTACTGATATTTCTGTATTATCTGGTAATAGTAGTACTATGCCTCCTCCTCCATTATTTAAAGTTTCTTCCAAGGAGCCACCCATGTAGGCTACGCTTGATCTTCTTTTTTAATAGGTTTATTGTTCTTGAAGCTTTTTCTTTTAGGTTGTTGGGTGGATCTTTCTTTATGCATGGTTAAATGAGATGTAAGGATGTTGTGATATGTTAAATAACCTAAATAATGTTGCGTAGTGTATTTATTATTGACTATGCCAAATCATGGCATTTATCAATTGTTTTAACTTTATGTAAAATATTTTCTCTTTACCTCTATTTTTATATTTTGTTTAAAAGGAGAGTACTGGATGAAATAAACATTCAATTCAACTTGTAAAGCTGGAACAAGTCTTATTCTGATAACACTTAACTATTGTTGGGACGTGTTTTTATCTATTTTATGCCCGGCTGTCCCCTTTTTTTTAGACTGCAGAAAGCCAACCTTTGAAGCTAATTGTCACAATATTTATTACAATTTGTACCCATTAGGTGTCAAGGTTGTGCATTGAATAGGCTAACATTTATTTCATCTGACAAAATTTATTAACAAAATTGATGTAAGAAAAAAAAAAGGGGGGGAATAATATTGAAATATATATTCAATAAAAAATAATATATATATATATACATAAAACCTATGATGGACTATTGCTGATGGTTAACTAAATATAAATGGGATAAAAAAAATGACTTACTGTAGGGGGAAAGCCACCGACCAAAAAGAAAGATGGCCGGCGGTACCGTCAGCTGCCTCCTTCCTTTCTTTTTATTTTTTTTTGCACCATCTGCCGTTCAAACCATGCTGCCCCCTATGAGCGAACTCTGAGAGCCTTTTAATAAAATAAAAAAAAATGCTTAATATTATTACGGTTTTACAATGAATATATATTACGTTCATTTTTTTTAACTCTAAATATTTAATAAAAAAAAAAACAAAGAGCAAAAGACAATTTCATGCCTGTCTCCATGGGTGATGGGATCTGGGTCCTCTTCTCAGTTGAAGGCCGAGGTTGTTGGTGGTGGTGGGGGCTCACAGGCTTATCCATTGTTTGGTCATCTCCAGGCTGCTGAGCGGGTCGGCCTCCATCACTGAGGGACTCTTGGCATCTCACTGAGGGGCTCTTGACATCTCACTGAGAGACTCTTGGCATCGGGGTGTAGCAGGTCACATGGCGAGTTTAGACCGTAGGATGGCCAGGGAGGTCTATAGGCCTTTTAAAATCTTCCTTCAGCCACACTTTCCAGCTCCCACACCAGGCTTGGTGTAGTTCCTCACGCACACTTTCTGGTTAGTGGTGAGCTCCTGTAGCATGCCACCTCCTTGAAGGTGTCCATGGGGTTCTGGACCTGGAGTAGGGTTGCCTTGTAGTCCAGACTGCATGCTACAGTAGTCAGTTGGCTGTCAGAATTGGTCCTCAGGGACTCATGCCTCCCCTGCCACAACACTCTCACATACAGGTGAGCTCCACTTTTTCTTTTTATTATTATTATTAACATTGCTCCCCCTACAGCAGACATCCTTTCATTCCATTTAAATTCATTTAGACCACCAGCTAAGCCATTTGCAATCAATTACAATATATTTGTCTTCCGCATCCTCAACACTATTACAACAGGGATATAGGGGTATTTGGAGGCAAAATTGATGCGTTTCAGGCTGTTGATAGTAGGTTTTGTTTTGGTGCGCTAAACCGATTCGACTTCTTATATCTTTGCCTTGTTGTAGTGGTGAGGAGTGATGTAGCCTATTTTTATTGTTCCATGACTTAAATGTTTGCTGTATGATGTGGTTTTTATTGCAGATTCTGATTTAGTTAGTGAATTTTATGGCTGGAAGTCGTCTTCTTTCTTTTAAATCTTGATGTACACTTTACTTTTCTACTTTCGAGTTGTTTGTTGAGGAGACTGCGCCTAAGATTAGTTTGCGGGTTTAGCTTGGACAAGATTTAGTTTTTCTTTGGCTGAGTTTGAAGCGTGGCTCCATATTGGAGAGGCATATTCTAATCTAGGCATGGGTATACTGGTGTAGGTGGTCCTGAGAGTTTGAGCTTTTGATCCCCATTTGCTGCTGCAAAAGGGTTTCATTAGTCTTATTTTGTTTTGTGCTCTATAGGAGGTTTCTGTGATATATTTTGTAAAAAAAAAAAAAAAAGAAATTAACGGTCCATGCTACTGCGTGAGGAAATCTGGGGTATAAATATCTCTTTAAAACATGGTGTGAAATAATAGTGAAATTTATTAAGTATAAATTGGGAGGGAGGGGGACGTGGGGTTGTTAACTACATAAAATATTGATATCATAATATACTGTTATGAATTATCTATTCGAAATATATATATATTTTAAAATATCAATATAGAAAATTAGATGTGAAAATTATTCAGATAAAATATATTTTAAATAATTTGAAATATATATATGTAACTAAATACTTAAATTTCTTTGCAATATTTTCAAATAAGATCTGGCACAAGTGTTGGCGCAATTTTATTGTTATTGTTTTTAAATTGGCTTATTGAAAATTGTTAACTGTGTTTTATATATTATCTTTCCTTTAAAGTTATACAAATATATTCATCAATTTATATTAATTGTGTTTATAATCGTATTTAAAAATGCCTAGAGAAATAATTATGCTTCAACTTGGCCAGTGTGGCAATCAAATTGGTTTTGAATTTTGGAAAAAACTTTGTGCCGAACACGGCATTAATCCAGAAGGTGTGTTGGAAGATTATGCTACAGAAGGAACTGATCGAAAAGATGTATTTTTCTATCAAGCAGATGATGAACATTATATACCCCGTGCAGTACTTCTTGACTTAGAACCTAGAGTAATACATACGATAATGAGTTCACCATATGCCAAACTTTATAATCCTGAAAACATATATTTGTCAAAGTCTGGTGGAGGTGCAGGAAACAACTGGGCTGTAGGTTATTCTCAAGGTGAAAAGTTACAGGAAGACATATTTGATATTATAGATAGAGAAGCAGATGGCAGTGACAGTTTGGAAGGCTTTGTACTCTGCCATTCAATAGCAGGAGGTACAGGATCAGGCATGGGATCATACATTTTAGAACGACTAAATGATCATTTTCCTAAAAAACTTATTCAAACTTACTCAGTATTTCCAATACAAGATAACAAAATGAGTGATGTAGTGGTACAACCATATAATTCAGTGTTGACATTAAAACGACTTACACAGAATGCAGATTGTGTAGTAGTATTAGATAACACAGCTTTGAACAGAATAGCAGTTGAGCGACTACATATCCAGAATCCAAGTTTCTCTCAGATCAATACTTTGGTATCCACCATTATGTCAGTCAGCACTGCTACCCTGCGTTACCCCAGCTACATGAACAATGATCTGATTGGTCTAATCTCTCCATTGATTCCTACGCCGCGGCTCCACTTCCTGATGACAGGTTATACACCATTGACAACAGATCAAGAGATGGTGAACATCCGCAAGACAACAGTATTAGATGTCATGCGTAGATTGTTGCAGTCAAAGAACATGATGGTATCTACCAGCCACGATCGCAATGCCAGTCACTGCTATATTAGCATCCTTAACATCATACAAGGAGAGATTGACCCTACACAGATTCACAAAAGTCTGCAGAGAATCCGTGAACGGAAGCTTGCACAATTTATACCCTGGGGGCCAGCAAGCATCCAAGTTGCATTGTCACGTAAGTCACCGTACATACAGACACCACATCGTGTGAGTGGACTTATGTTAGCCAATCACACATCACTCTCCTCACTATTTGACAAGACCCTGCACCAGTATGAACTCCTGCGCAAGCGCGAAGCCTTCCTGGATCAATTCAAAAAAGAAACCATGTTCCAGGACAGTCTAGAGGAACTGGATAACTCCAAAGAAGTGGTGCACCAGCTGATCCAGGAGTATGTCGCGGCCACCAAGCCAGATTACCTCACTTGGGGATTGCAGCAAGTGGCGCAAGGCTGAACATTCTCTTGTTCAAGGTAGGATTAACTGTGCAAGATTATTGTAATAATATCTACAATAAAGTTTACCTCTCACCCTCCATTTATTCAACTTTCTTGGAATGTCCTTTTTGAGCCTGCTCAGGTTCTTGTATAATCGACACCATTTACAAATCTAGTGTTATACATAAAAACTTATTTTAAGTGGGAACTTGTCTTATGTGGATGATACCATTAATACCCTTTGTTAAATGGGAACTTGTCATATGCCAGATAGCCTAGGTATGCTCACGTGTCTCACTTTGAAGTTCATACAAAAATAGATAATTAATGATTAGCCCATTTAATAATTCAAATGATATATCATTAACCTGTTGAACATACGCAGAGAAATTTGAGGTGAATATTTATACATTGGCTCTGAAACTTGGGTGTTGTCCTCTACAGAGAGTTAGTTCTACTGTAGCTGCTCTTCCTAAAGGACACATTGTCTCTGAAACTTGGGTGTTGTCCTCTACAGAGAGGTAGTTCTACTGTAGCTGCTCTTCCTAAAGGACACATTGGCTCTGAAACTTGGGTGTTGTCCTCTACAGAGAGTTAGTTCTACTGTAGCTGCTTTTCCTAAAGGACACATTGGCTCTGAAACTTGGGTGTTGTCCTCTACAGAGAGGTAGTTCTACTGTAGCTGCTCTTCCTAAAGGACACATTGTCTCTGAAACTTGGGTGTTGTCCTCTACAGAGAGTTAGTTCTACTGTAGCTGCTCTTCCTAAAGGACACATTGGCTCTGAAACTTGGGTGTTGTCCTCTACAGAGAGGTAGTTCTACTGTAGCTGCTCTTCCTAAAGGACACATTGGCTCTGAAACTTGGGTGTTGTCCTCTACAGAGAGTTAGTTCTACTGTAGCTGCTTTTCCTAAAGGACACATTGGCTCTGAAACTTGGGTGTTGTCCTCTACAGAGAGGTAGTTCTACTGTAGCTGCTCTTCCTAAAGGACACATTGGCTCTGAAACTTGGGTGTTGTCCTCTACAGAGAGGTAGTTCTACGGTAGCTGCTCTTCCTAAAGGACACATTGGCTCTGAAACTTGGGTGTTGTCATCTACAGAGAGGTAGTTCTACTGTAGCTGCTCTTCCTAAAGGACACATTGGCTCTGAAACTTGGGTGTTGTCCTCTATAGAGAGGTAGTTCTACTGTAGCTGCTCTTCCTAAAGGACACATTGGCTCTGAAACTTGGGTGTTGTCCTCTACAGAGAGGTAGTTCTACTGTAGCTGCTCTTCCTAAAGGACACATTGGCTCTGAAACTTGGGTGTTGTCCTCTACAGAGAGGTAGTTCTACTGTAGCTGCTCTGTCTAAGCTATGCTGGATGAGTCTCAAGTAGTCTCAGGTAGGCATTCAGAATTTGCCAATAGCTGGAGTGGTTATGTCACCAACCTAAGTCTCCCAGTTTGCAGAGGTTGTACCATAGATGGGGCCTAGTTATTTTCTTTTTATACAGAATTATAAAACACAATTTGGATTATAGATTCAAGAAAAAAAGACCTACTATTAAATAGTGTGTGATATTTCAGTAGCAACGCTTTTAACCAAAACGTCGCACAAATATTAATTTCTATTGTCCTAAAAGCTTATCTCCATAGTTTGCTTAAATATCATTTCTAAGATTCCACCCTTCAGTGTAACATATAAAAGCAGAATGATCCAATACAGTATTAGAGCTCTAAAGAAGCGGTCTGGTAGATTAAAAAAATTGGCGAAACCGCTGAGAGGGTTCACCACTAATGAGCCAAGCCCTCCCAATATATTTTTTTTTATTGCAGTAAGGACAGTAGAAGTTTGATTTATTTGTTAAAAGAAACATTCACGTTTTGGCTCTTTCATTTGTATTGTATAGATGGCGCGTTATTGCTATGTATTAATTTATTTGGATTAGGCCTTCTTGTTTTTAATAGAGAAAAATTGATCAAAATACTAATGTATTTAATTTAACCTAAAACAACCAGTACTGGAAACTAGGCTTCAGATCAATTTAAATAAACTGATGATAATGATGATTATATATAAAATGAAAAGAGTCTTCTTTCTTATCTCCACTCAATCATATTAGAGAATCAAGTTGTGTCAACCATGGTTTTGACAACCATCATGACTGGGTGAAGTAGAATGCCTTCGTCATTAAGACTGGGAGCACTACTCAGTGGCAGGCCGACTTAGCTCCAAAAGAAATGGCCGTCTCTGACATGAGTAACAGACGCCATGTGCAGCCGCTCCTAACATGCAGTACAAGTGTTGCTCATCCTGTATCCCTGGATTAGGAGCCTTTACTGGGTACTATCAGCCGGGCCAGCTGAGTCCAGGTTTTTAGTGAGCTTGTTACTGCTCCCCCTTTTCCTTTTTCATCTGGGCTTGGGGTATCAATAAATATTTAAAAGGAAAATTCGAAACTATTATAGACGCGTATGATTCTTTTTAAAAATGTAACAATTTCTACTGCCCTTACTGCAATGGGAAATTTAATGGGAGGGCCTGGCTCATCAGTGGTGAACCCTCCTAGTGGTTTCGCCAGTTTAATCTACCATACCGCTGTTATATTGCATTTTAAAATTTTTTCCATTGCAGTAAGGGTAGTAGAAATTGTTTTATTTTTAAAAAGAATCATACACGACTATAATAATTTCAAATTTTGATAACAGATGCCGTGCTAATGCATCATAAAATATTTTAAATGTTTAACGACAAGATTTAATAACAGAACTAGGCTTATAAATCGGCTTTGACACGTCATGCGATTATTAAAAAAAAAAACTGGGTTAATGAACCAGTTATTCTTTAATCAAAAAGAATAAATTGATAATCTAAAAAGAACTTTGAATTTGGTCTTTTTAGCTTATATTTATATTCTATATTCCTTCTTCTTCTTCTTTCTTATCTCCACTCAATCACACTAAGGTATCAAGCTTGTAAAGCTTGAGATTTTTGATGGTGTCTGCCGGGGAAGAGTAGAGCTCATCAATGGATGAGTCAATACAGTCAATAATATGTCTTGGGGTTGCAGGCTGAGAATTGCACTTAGTACATAGTGGGAAAACCTTGCAACCATTCTGGAAAGTCATTGTCCGTAGATGACCAGACTTAAGTCTGGAAATCAAAGACTGTTGTTCTCTTGGGAGGACAGAACCGGTGCTTGTCCCTCCTGCTCTGTACCAGTCATGTGCAGCATCAGATTTCCATTCCTGCAGGCATTGGGTTTTGATGGTACGGAGGAGGTCTCTTTCGTCTAGTTTGGGTGGTGGATTCTCTTGCTTCAGGTAGGCCAAGAGCTCCAGCCTTTGCCAGAGAGTCTGCCAGCTCATTACCAGGAATTCCAACGTGAGCTGGAAGCCATTGCACTGTGACTGAGCTGTTGGCTGGGAGTCGATTTACAGACTTAGCAATGCTCTTGAGGAGAGGTTCTTGACTGGCGAAGCAGCTTTGAAGGGTATAAATAGCTGCTCTTGAGTCGAAGTAGATTATTATTTTGCTTGGCGAGTTGATGTTGATGTCTTTTAGAGCCGTATCTATAGCAGAGAGTTCTGATTTATAAACTGAAAGATGTCTAGGGTGGGAGAGGGAGATTTTTTCCAGGATCTTATCTTTGTAGATAGCAATTCCACTGCCAGACAGTCCAGTTTCAAGTTGGCTACCGTCAGTGTAAATTGTGATGTCGAAGAGGGAGCTATTTTCCTCAATGATTTGGAGGCCAAGAGCTTTAAGTAATTCTGGCTGAGTTTCATGTTTGTGGGGATTGTCTGGTAGATGAGGGAAACAGATGAGTTTGTTGCGAGTTTTGTGTGGGGGATAGGAAGTTCTGTGTTTGGGATTAATTAGGATGTCTAAAAGATTAGAGTTGTGAGCCATGTTGAGAGGTGTGGGGCCTTTTAATCTTTGGTTTGGGACCCAATTTCTAATAAATTTTCCTGTAAGATGTTCTTTTAGAGAGTTAATCTTTTTTGTTATAAATTTTGAAAAGCAGATTTTTCTCCTTAGGTGCAGGGGAAGAAGGTTGGATTCGAGTTCAGCAATGCGATTTGGGCAGGATCCTCGAAGTCCGCTGATAATTTTAGCTGCGCTTGCCTGGATTCTGTCTATTTTGGATAGGTTAGTTTTACTTGCATTGATCCAGGCTTGTGTAGCATATTCCAAAATAGGTCTTACGAGTGCAAGGTACGTTGTGTGTAAGATATTGGCATTTGCACCCCAGTTTAAGCCTGATATTTTTTTCAGGATTTTGAGCCTATTTTTGGCTTTGCTTATCATGGTGTCAATATGTTTTTTAAAAGTGAGCGCAGGGTCGAGTGTGACATCAAGATATCTTGGGGAATCTGAATATTGAAGCTTTGAATTATTTAAGAAAATATTTGGGGTCCAGTGGCGAAGGTGGTTGTTGATGGTGAAGAGGCCGATTTCAGATTTGTTAATGGATAATTTCAGTTTCTGAGTTACCTTTTGTAGATTTTTCATGGCTTTATTCAGAGATTGTTCTGCATCGGAGAGGTTGTTTTTGGAGACCCAGATGATTATGTCATCTGCGTAAAGGGCAATTTTAGCTGGCGGTTTGATAAAAGTGTGTACATCATTTAGGTAAATATTGAAGAAAATAGGGCTTAGGATTGATCCTTGGGGCAGACCTTGGTAAATACGAGTGGTTTTTGATTTGATGTTGTTGAAGTTAACCTGTATGGTGCGTTTGGATAGAAAATTGCTGATCCAACTCAGCATACTTCCCTCTATTCCAAGTTCGTCGAGTTAGAGAATTAGCTTTTCCTTCCAGACTCTGTCGAAGGCTTGGGAAAGGTCGATGAAGGCTGCTATAGTGGATTATGTAGGTTTATGATGGAAGCTGTCCTGGATTTGTTGAGCGAAGTAAAAGATTGAATCTTCTGTGCTTTGATATTTTTTAAAAGCTCTTTGATGAGGGTCTAGTAGGTTGTTGAGGTTAAGATAAAAAGTTAACCTATTGAGAATCATGTGTTCCATGATTTTGCAGGGAATAGAGGTCAGAGAGATAGGTCTGTAGTTGGTTGGGTGGTTCTCAAGCTTGCCTGGTTTGTGGATGGGGATAATTGTGGCATGTTTCCACTCTTTAGGGAGGGTAGACGAGCTCCAACTGTAATTGAAAATGCTTAGGAGTTCTAGTTTGGCATGGGAACTGAGGTTTTTCAACATGGGTCCAGTGATGTTGTCTGGATCAGGAGCTTTTGTAGGGTCAAGATGACTTAAAGCTTCGTCCAGTTCATGCTCTTGAAAAGGTTTACTGAAAATGTTGTGGCTGGGTTTGGATTTTGCAAGGTTTCTGGTGAGCCTAGATTTTCTACCTATTATTTTATCCTGTAAATTAAAATTAAGTTTTGCGGTGGAGCTGTAATGGTGGGAAAAATGATTTGCTATGCTGTATTTGTCTGTGAGGGGATTTCCAGAATTATCTGTAGGGACACCACTCATTCTCAATAATTATTCTAGAAAATGTAAATTCAATTTGTATATTTTATTTTTGGTTATAATTGATAGTTTAGAAATTATAATCTTTTTGTAAAAAATATTTGTTATCATCATCAATTATATTGTCGCCTTCGAATTGTAAACAAACTTTGTATATAAAGACATTTTAGATATAAGATATTGATTTAATATGTGTGAAGAAAAATAAATTGTTTAATTATTCAAAGTTGTAATAATTGAGCCTCAAGAAATGCCCACATATCCTTGAAGGTATTTGAGCTGCTGTGAGATGGAGTGTCCTGATTGAGGGCATGTAGTAGTCTCCATAGTTTCGTGTCGCTGGTTTTTGGGTCAATTGAAGAGCAGAGTTCAATCCACTTATTCTGTTTGATTTGGTCGGCCTTAAGCTTAATTTTTGCAGCAAGGTGATTGTAATCTCTGATGAGGAGGGTGTTGTTGTTCTCAATGAGGTCTTGGTAAACTTGGTTCCTATCTTCTATTTCATCTTTCAAAAGATCTAGTACCTCTCTATATCCAGGAATGTAGAATTTTCTGTTTCCTCTGGGGATATTTTGTTTGGCAGAAATTAGGACTGCAGACTTCCAGTTCTTCCACCTGTCTTCCAAAGAGGAATTTGGTGGGATTTTGCTGAGAAGACTATCTAACAATGTTTTAAACGAATTCCAGGAGGCTTTCTTATAGTTCCAGAAAAGTCTTTGTGAAGATTTTGGGAGGGAGGTGGAGATTTCTGTTAGCAGAGGAAGATGGTCGCTTCCGATGCTTTTCAGGGTGCTGTTTTTTATGAACTGTTGCATAGATGGAGAGGTGATGGTGAGATCTAGTGTTTGCGGAGTTCCATAGGAGTGAGAGATGTAGGTAGGACCATGGGACACAATTGTGAGGTTGTTGTCATCAATGAAGGTGCTGAGCCCTCAGTGTTGTTGAGGGAACAGCCCCAAGATTGATGCTTGCTGTTGAAGTCTCCAAGGATGAGTATATTGGGGTCAAGTAGGTGTGAAACTAAGTCTAGTTCTGGGCCTGGTTTTTGGGGTGGGTGATAAGTATTCACAATTGTTAGGGGTCTCTGATTGGGTAGGTGTATTTTGAAGGCCTGTAGTTCAGTATGGGTTGTTGAAGGAGTGTCAATTTCTTCAAAGGAAAGGTCTTTGATGAGGGTCAGGAGCCCTCCTCCTCTATCTGCTGAAGGCCTGTCTTTTCTCAGTATTTTGAAGCCCTTTACCTTAAAAAGGTGGTTGGGCTTAAGCTTGGTTTCTTGCAGACAAATGATATTAGCGCCTTTGGAGTCCGCCAGTGATAATATCTCGTCCAGTTTAACCTTGCTCTTTCTAGTAGATATGCCATTGATGTTACATTGAAGAACATTCAATTTGGCATTGGGAGACTGTAGGGAATTTTTCGAATGAAGCCCTCTGCCTAAACTCCAGACGCGGCCCTGATTATTCTGCGCGACGGCCGATGCAGCATAGTGGGGAGATTTGACAACCATCATGACTGGGTGAAGTAGAATGCGTCTGCGGCTTGGGACCGGCAAAGGCGGAGTTAAGAATAAAACTTAATTTTAACATTAACTTCTCTTTAATTTATTTTCTACGCGACAATATTTATTAATATTCCAACTTTGCCGGTCCCAAGCCCGTATGAAAAAGGAGGAGGAGGAGCAGTTACAAGCTCACTAAAAACCCTGGGCTCAGCTGATAGTACACTGTAAGAGCTCCTAATCCAGGGATACAGGATGAGCAGCGTTTGTACTCCACGTTAGGAGCGGCTGCATATGGCGTCTGTTCCTCATGTCAGAGGCAGCCATTTCTTTTGGTCAGCCTGCCACTGAGTAGTGCTCCCAGTCTTAATGACAAAGGCAGACACATTTTACTTCACCCAGTCATAATGGGACACCATCAACAAGCTTGACACCCTAATATGATTGAGTGGAGATAAGAAAGAAGAAGAGACTTGTATTAGACTGATTGGCTTATATAAACTGTATTTATTGAGGATTACTTAGAATATATAAAAATCAAACCTTATAAAACAAGGTAATAAGACCAAATCCAAATAAATAGTGTGTGACGTTTCGGTAACAACGCTGTTACTGAAACGTTACACACTATTTATTTATTTGGATTTGGTCTTATTACCTTATTTTATAATCTATAATGGAACTCCGCCTTTGCCGGTCCCAAGCCCGGATGAAAAAGGAGGAGGGGGAGCAGTAACAAGCTCGGTAAAAAACCTGGGTTCAGCTGGCCCGGCTGATAGTACCCTGTAAGGGCTCCTAATCCAGGGATACAGGATGAGCAGCGTTTGTACTCCATGTTAGGAGCGGCTGCACATGGCGTCTGTTCCTCATGTCTGAGGCGGCCATTTTTTTTTTTTTTTTTTTTTTGGAGCTAAGTCGGCCTGCCACTGAGTAGTGCTCCCAGTCTTAATGACAAAGGCAGACGCATTTTACTTCACCCAGTGTGGAGATAAGAAAGAAGAAGAAGAAGATAATCCATAATCCAAATTGTGCCTTATCAAAAATCAAACCTTGTTAAAACAACATCATTTGTACAAAAATATTGATGAGACAAAGGCAGGGATGTACTACTCAGTTGGTTTATTTGGTGCAGTGCTGGGCACATGGTCCACTCCAGGAAGGTCATGATGTTCGGGGTCTCTCCAGGCCAGTTGTAGGAGGGGTTGGAGCTGTAACTGGACATTTCTATTTGCCGGGTCGAAATCCAAATAGAATAAAGATTTATTTATATTTATGGCACATTGTATTTAACACATTGCTGCGAAACAGTGGTCAATGGTCAAATACAATTTATCCCCATCATCTCTGTGGTGCTGTTTCTCTGATAAGAATAATTAATTAACAAAATGAACAAAAATCTAAATAATTTCTAACAGTCATGTATATCATTGGTCGGTTACTTGTTAACACACAACAATTATCTGTTGTTATAACCATGATTAATATAAAGTAACCTAAAACTTTACAATTATGATGCTATAACCAAGTTGTTGTTATAATGAGACTCCACTGTACATATGACAGATATGTTTTTCTTTCTATTATCCCTAGTACATGTGGTACAGGCCATTATAATCATGGTGGGTAGAAGTTGGTGACTCCTTTTACTCTAAGTGCACCACCTATATACACATGTGAAAAGCAGTTCAAATTTGCACTTACATATGTGCCAGAGCCCCGTTTGGTTACTTGCACTCGCTGGTGGGGTTGGACTTTTGCAAGAATCGGGGGTCATTGGAGCAATTTTTTTTATTAGAAAAAAAATGCCAAAAGCGGGATTCGAACCCGGGTCGTAGCGGTCGAAAACCAACGGTTTAGACCATCCTTCCATCAACCCCCTATATATATATATGTGATGAGATCCTGTTGACTCTTGTAGAATCCTGTCGACTGAAAATGTGATGAGGTCCTGTTGACTCTCGCTATACTGTGTTGACTGAGAGGAACAGTCAGGATAAGGAGTTTTCCAGTACCTCTCTGCACCTTGGAAGACCTTTTACAGTTCTCACAAAGTACAGGCAGTTGTGGTCGAGGCAGAGTGGAAAGCTTGGGAATGTCCATACAAAAAACGAAGACACAGTTGCACTAAGAAAGTTCCGTGAACAGATAAAAGTTGAACTAGGAGCGAAAGATGGAGATGGAAGAGTTCTTACTGGTCTACATGGTGGATGAGGTGGACCTGGGGTACAACCGACGAGGGCTCACGCAGATGGTGAAGTGACTGTCAAGTGACTGTATTTTTGGCTAAGACGGGGGCCTTTTATATACCTTTTCTGAGAAAAGAAGTATTGCATTACAGCAGATGCGACAGGGGCATGGATCGTCTGGTGAAATTGTACACTGGCGCCGTGGCAGTTTCCTTATTTAGACCTTATTGTTTTGGGACTGCTATATGCTCAATCTCTGCGTTAGCTCAACTCTTAATCTATTGCAGAGTTTTATTTATTTATCCTCAGTTTGTACAAAGTACATGATGATGTAATGACATATGTCAATAATGCGTATAATCATTTACAGATGTGTTTCAATTACACAACATGAAAACCTTGTTATAAGTTATATAGAATATGGGGTTGTTGGCTTAAATTACCATATATATATGTGACAAGCAGTGTTGGGCAAATATTAATTAAAATGATTTATTAAAGATTAACAATTGATTAATTGTTAAAGGTAATTTTCACAATTAATTAATTGTTAATCTTTAATAAATCATTTTAATTAATATTTGCCCAACACTGTCTACCAGGCCGCTCTAATATTCCATTGGAATGTGTTTTTTTTGTTTTGTTTTGTTTTTGTCTATCAGTGTTGGGCATTAAAAAATTATTTTTCAATTAAATTGTTAATTGACTAAGAAATTAATTGCTAATAAATTAATTGCAATTAAATCAATTGCAATTAATCTTTAAATTGCAATTAATTTATTAGCAATTAATTTCTTAGTCAATTAACAATTTAATTGAAAAATAATTTTTTAATGCCCAACACTGGTGACAAGTGACAATTAAAACATCTTTATTAACTTCCCAGTCAATATTTACAGAATAAAAGATAAAATTTACAGTTAGCCAGGCAGTCACTGCGATAGTGTCCTCCTCCAGGAGATGACCTCGATGGTCTCACCCAGTCCTACCTGGACAAAGGTAGATTCTTGACTTCACCGATGTGAGGATGGCCAGTTCGTCATCCTCCAGGCCAAATCATATGGAAAATATGTGTGAAAATGGTCTGACTGAAATTCCTATCCTGACACATTTCTGCTCCAGAATTTTTACTGTAGGATGAAAGAGGCATTTGATGTCCTATCCTCTTCTTCTTCTTCTTTCTTATCTTCACTTAATCATATCAAGGTATCAAGCTTGTAAAGCATGACAACCATCATGATTGGGTGAAGTAGAATGCGTCTGCCTTTGTCATTAAGACTGGGAGCACTACTCAGTGGTAGGCCGACTTAGCTCCAAAAGAAATGGCCGCCTCTGACTTGAGGAACAGACGCCATGTGCAGCTGCTCCTAACATGGAGTACAAACGCTGCTCATCCTGTATCCCTGGAGAAAATTGCAATTATACCGCGAATGTTTCTTTTAAACAAAAATCGAAATTTATTTTAAAGAGAAATAACGACTATTTCTAACTTTAAGGATGAAGTATGAAAGGGTGAAAATATGAAGAGTAATGGCGAACGGAAAAATTTCGATTTTTGTTTAAAAGAAACATTCGCGGTATAATTGCAATTTTCGTTTTACAATCATCAGCCGCGTTATATTGTATTTTAAATAACTTTATATAATATTTACGAATGGAAAGATATGTCCAGGGTAGCCTAGTGGACATGGCATCTGCCCGGTAAGCGGAAGGTCGTGGGTTCGATTCCCGCCCCTGGACACTTTTATTTTTCCGTTCGCCATTACTCTTCATATTTTCACCCTTTCATACTTCATCCTTAAAGTTAGAAATAGTCGTTATTTCTCTTTAAAATAAATTTCGATTTTTGTTTAAAAGAAACATTCGCGGTATAATTGCAATTTTCGTTTTACAATCATCAGCCGCGTTATATTGTATTTTAAATAACTTTATATAATATTTACGAACGGAAAGATATGTCCAGGGTAGCCTAGTGGACATGGCATCTGCCCGGTAAGCGGAAGGTCGTGGGTTCGATTCCCGCCCCTGGACACTTTTATTTTTCCGTTCGCCATTACTCTTCATATTTTCACCCTTTCATACTTCATCCTTAAAGTTAGAAATAGTCGTTATTTCTCTTTAAAATAAATTTCGATTTTTGTTTAAAAGAAACATTCGCGGTATAATTGCAATTTTCGTTTTACAATCATCAGCCGCGTTATATTGTATTTTAAATTATAAATTGGCGCCTTAAATAAATGCATATATTAGTTAATAACTATAGCCTATGTGCTTTATCTGTCTATGTACTGTTGGCTTCCGTAGGCGTCTCTTACTGGGAAAAAGAAAGAGAGGATTCCATTTAGTTATTAACTAATATATGCATTTATTTAAGGAGCGACCCGCTCCAACACAATAGTTACAAAAACCAAAAAGCGAGTGGGGGGGGCAAAGTCAAAAACAAAGTGTCTCGCGTAGTGGCGGCGCCATCGTAGCCACGTGATCGTAGCCAACCAATAGGAGAGCGCCATTCCAAAAAAAAGCAAACGGTGACAGAGATGATGACACTCGTAACTGTATATAGAATATGAGGTAGAAGAGGAAACAATTCTACAATTTACATTTTTAGATAATAAAGTCCCAATGGCCCCCATTTCTTGCAAAAGTCCAACCCCACCAGCGAGTGCAAGTAACCAAACGGGGCTCTGGTACATTTGTAAGTGCAAAGTCTAACTGCTTTTCACATGTGTAGACATGTGGTGCACTTACAGTAAAAGCAGTCGTCAACCTCTACACACCATGATTATCATGGCCTGTACCACGTGTACTAGGGATAAGAAAAAAAAAAAACCTCATCCCCAGCAGACACCAACAAAAGTCTCAAGCTTTATAAGCTTGATACCCTAGTGTGATTGTGTGGAGATAAGAAAGAAGAAGACTAACACAACATTCTCTTCACTCTCTATCATTGACGGATTCCTTCCTGGGGTGGAGCTGCTAATTTTTTTTTTGCTTATCCCTAGTACACGTAGTACATGCCATGATAATCATGGTGGGTAGAAGTAGGCGACTGCTTTTAATGTAAGTGCACCACATGTTTTCACATGTGAAAAGCAGTTCGACTTTGCACTTACAAATGTGCCAGAGCCCCGTTTTGTTACTTGCACTCGCTGGTGGGGTTGGACTTTTGCAAGAATCGGGGGCATTGTAGCATTTTTTTAAATCAGAAAAAGTCCCCAATGCGGGAATCGCATCTGGGCCATAGCAGTCAAAAACCAACAGTTTAGACCATTCTTCCACCGACCCCCTGCAAATTTTATAAAGGTATATGTAATTATTTACATCGAAGTTCCAAAATAATTTTATTAGGTACCGCTCGAAAAGAGCAACCTAGGTCATCATATTTACAATGGAGGATGGTTATCTTGGAAACCATGGCAAATGGCAAATGGTTTCCAAGATAACAAATCTGGCCAATATTTGCCTTAATATGGGCACCTTCACCTACAACCATCACTTCTATAGACAAATCAGAGGCTCCCCGATGGGAAGTCCTCTTTCAACAATAGCCGCAGAGATCGTTATAACCATACTTGACACTTGGATCAACGAAAAGCACTTATCTGATGTACTCATATGGCGCAGATATGTCGATGACATTTTCTGCATATGCAAAAACAGTCAGGAAAACCTCATTCAAAGTGATCTAAACAGTTACCATCCCGATTTATCCTTTACCATAGAAAAAGAACACAATCAGGCCATTCCCTTTTTAGACATCCTAATTTTACGTACCCCTAATGCCTTCCACACTACAGTCTACTACAAGAAAAACAGTCACCCTTGTTACACCCACTTTAGTTCTTTCTGCCCAATAGCACACAAAATTAACCTTGTAAAGGCCCTGACCAAGCGCATCCACACCCATTGTTCCCTCCCCATCTTTAAATCTATAGAAAAAGGAAATATAATCTCGAATCTCACCTTAGCAGATTTCCCACTTCCTTTTATTAATAGACACACTTACAAGCTTAGTCCCCCCAACCCTCCAACAGTTTACAGATCGAAATGTGTTTTACCCTTTTCCTCCCACACAGTTAACATCTCAAGATTCCTTTAAACATATGGCATCCATACATATTTCAGCAATGCCCAAAATTTATCCACACACCTCAGACATCCCATAACCACATCAGACTCGCCCCCTGATCTCCTCCATAGTACCAGCGCGGTCTACTCTGTGTCATGCACACAATGTACTGCCACATATGTGGGTGAGACAGGTAAAACGTGGCTCTTAGAATTTCAGAACACAAAAGGAACATTAGAAACAGAGACCCCCCGCTCCTTAATATACCAACACATGTCTTCCACAGGCCACACATTCAACCTCAGCCAGCCGACCATTCACTACCATCACGTCCCAAACCAGCACCAAAGATTGGTGTTGGAAGCTATAACCTCTCTGTCAATCTGAACAGTTTTAATAGAAAAATAGACATACCAGATATTTATAAAGTATTCCTGTCCTGATGTGTTTAATCTGTTTACTCTGTCTTCCCTTCACAGTGATATTCCGGTCTTCCCTAATGTGTCAGATTTAGAATTTACCTCATTGTCTTTTTCCCTATATTTGCATACCTTAATTGTAATTGCATACCTTAATTGTAATCGTAGTTGTATTTTGTTTCTCCGTCTATAAGAAAAAATGTAAATATGCTAAAATATTGCTTACCATAGTATAAATAGGCTTGTATCTCTTTGAATCTCTTAGCTTTTTGCCAGTAGAAGAGCGTGTGGCCCGAAAGTTCGCTCGTGTTTATTAAAAAGAAACTCATCTTCCTTCATGCTTTACTTTATTTGATTATCTAAACAGGAAGAGTTCTATAGATTAAAATATTATTTGTAATTATTTATGTTTCAAAAATATGTTTTATTGCCATTTTGTCCCTGATACTAAAGTTAACCATGAAAATAAAAACAAGGTAATTAAGACCAAATCCAAATAAATAAATAGTGTGACGTTTCGGTAACAGTGTTGTTACCGAACAACAATGGACACACACAATGGTTTTAATGAATATGATTAATTTATATTACAAAGCTATTTAAAAAAAAAATAATATTTTAGCGAGTTAGATGATTAGCTAATCATCTGAATAACTTTAATTCAACCGAAAGCTCTGAGAGATCCCTTGGGGTGTTGAATTAAAGAGGTTTGACTGTACAGTGGACCCTCGGTTTGCGAGCATAATCCGTTCCAGAGCCATGCTCGTACTCCAAAACGCTCGTAGTGCGAAACTAATTTCTTATTTTTAATAATTGAAACTCGGGCAATTCTTCTTGCTACGAACAATTGCACAGTTTCCCACATTTTACATATTTCCCGAATCTGATCTGAAGGGAGGGATCCCAGTGAATTTTCATCCATCACGATTACGGGCAACCATCACGAGTTGCTCGTAATGCGAAATTTCACTCGTAATCCGAGGTAAAAATTTTTAAAAAATTTTGCTCGTACTGCGAAAAGCTCGTACTCCAAGGTGCTCGTAAACCGAGGGTCCACTGTATTCTTATATATAAAAAAAAGTCAATGCCTGTTTAGCGATAAACTCAAAAACTACTGAACCAATTGGTATCAAATTTTGCATGTCGCTTTTATAAACCTGAGGAAAATTTTTAGCTACATTTTGATTAGTATTTTTGGCTATTCATTTTTTTCATTTGAAGAATTTTTTTTTTACGTAGAGTAAATATGAGGCGAAGTAACAACACCAAACCAATTAAGCGACCAATGAGCGTTCTGCATTTTTTTCAAGTTGCTTGCGTACTTTTTTTGAAATATATTTTTATACAAGTGTTTCTTTTTTTTTACAAATGTATTGAGTATTGAGAGAGAAATTTATATTTCTAAGTTACGGTAAGTGCACACAATGCAATTTTAAAAAACTTTACAAAATTAACGTTACTGTATGTAAATAATGGCTTTTGTATTCTTTATTAATTTTTATTCTGACCTTTGTTGTTTTTTTTATATCTTAAAAAAAAAAAAAATCATTTAAAATGCAGTCGCAGTCATTAGCAAATATGTTTGCTTAATTTCCATGTGCTCTTTTATTTTTTACAGAAAAATATTTACATGCTAGTATTTTGGATTAATTTTTTTTATAAACCTATTTTTTCTTATTCTTACTGAGAAGATGGGCATCGCAGTCACTCACTCAACTCAGGCAATTTCAAGGGTTAATGTGCTGGGGCGGGAACTTCGGGGATTGGGTGGAAAAGCTGCCATCTATTTAAACTATATTGATTTTGAAACAACTAAATGGATTGCAAAAAATAATTAAATAAAATACCTAAACACTAATATAATACAATTTTTGCCATCACACACACTTTTTGCCTGTGGTTTATGTGTTACTTGTGTATTGCTATTCTATATGGCACTTCTACTATTTATTATTGATGTACTTTCAGTATGAAGGAAATTGCACTCAGGGGAAATTCTCTGGCGAAGCCGGGTCATTCGTCTAGTATAAAATAATAAAGAAGCTCCACCAGGTTTCTTTAACTCATCTTCAGAGAAAAAAAAATCTCAATGGTATCAAATCACATTATTAATTAAAATATATTACAATAGTATTTTATAAAATTATTATTTTAACTAGTGGATGTGTACCCGGCTTCTCCCGGGTTTTATCCGAGTGAAAGTTTGCCTAACGAATATTATTGATATTCCGGAACACACAGAATATTATGACAATAATATTCGTTACATTTAATATTTACATAATATATAAAATATATTTTTAGAGCAAACATATCTACTCTCTCTACTGAATAGATTTTAAAAAATATATATATATAAATAAAAATATATAGAGGTATACTACATGATTCGAAACTATTTTAAAGGCGTAAGATTCTTTTTTTTTTTTAAATTAAACAATTCTACTGCCCTTACTGCAATGGAAAAATTAAAGGGAGGGCCTGGCTCATCAGTGGTGAACCCTCCCAGCGGTTTCGAATTTTGATAAAAGATGGCGCGCTAGTGCATCATACTACATGATCTTAGCCAAAAGGCCGAGAAACAATATTTTATATATAGAGATGACCTGGCTTTGTATGTCTTCTGCTCGAGTGAATGTTTCGCTGGTATAATTTTGTTCCTGCCTACTAAAAATTATTATCTGACTTCGCCTGTGGTCTGCTTTAGTGAATATTCCCCCAAAAAATTTTGTTTATGTCAATCAAGCATGATACAGCAATATTGTCATCATCATTTCTGACTAAAAAATATTGTTGCTCAGTACTTGGCTAATTATAATTTTTCTTGGTTAAAAGTGCGACTAAAAACTCGAAAAACTATTACCTTGTGTTTATAATCTACTAGCGGACGTACCCGGCTTCGCCCGGGTTTTACCCGAGTAAAGGTTTGTCTAACGAATCTCTCGAAAAAGTGAACATTTTTTCCCGGTCCCTTGAAAAATACTCGATAAGTTGAATAAAATCAATATTAATTGGTTCCCTCGGTAATCGGAAGTTAAAGGAATAGTATCTTGCCTTGGAATTGTATCATTATTCTTGTATGGACGTACCCGGCTTCGCCCGGGTTTTACCCGAGTAAAGGTTTGTCTAACGAATCTCTCGATAAAGTTAACATTTTTTCCCGGTCCCTTGAAAAATACTCGATAAGTTGAATAAAATCAATATTAATTGGTTCCCTCGGTAATTGGAAGTTAAAGGAATAGTATCTTGCCTTGGAATTGTATCATTATTCTTGTCTCAAATAAATTGCCCTGTCATCCTGAATTTTGTCTTTCCTAATTTTTTACATTACAAAATCATCGTATCATCATGATAATATTTAGAGCAGATTGTTGAATTATAACAGATAAATTAGAATATTTATCTTGATTATTTTAAAGCGAAAAGTTATTTCAAAAATTTTATTCTCTAGAAACCTTCCCAGTACTATACTAAATAACTTCCCAGGGTTTCATGGCGTTCCAATGAGTGGTTTGGTCAGGCATAAAGGACAAACAGACACACACACACACACACACTCGGGCGAGCGGCCACGCTTTCGCGAGCTCCGCCGTTTTCGCCTCTGGCGTGCGTGTAGATGTCGGTAAACATGCCGAATTCGGTACCGAAAGGTAGCCCAGGCTCTGCTGAACATGTGCCTGAAAGGCCCAGCATCCTAACTCAAGCGGGCGAGGAATTAGCCCCGAAAAACGAAAATTTGAAGAAATTCAATGAAAATTCTTCTGAATCTGAAAACTATGCAAATTCGCCGGCAGGCGGAAGGCATGTAAATCTGGCCGCCGAGCGTGGTGACATCACGGCGCCAACGACTGCTGCTACGACCAGCGCTACAACAGCCAGCCCGGCCTCGCTCAACTGGGCCGACAGCGAGATGGCGGAGGTGGATGACAACGAGGGCTTCATCGTCGTGAAGGGCAAGAAGAGGCGCCTCGGCTCAACTTCACCTGAGCACGCTGCAAGGCAGCCCAACAAGCCTGGAAACCAGCGCAGCTCCCAGCAGCGGAAGCGGCCAACAGGGCCGAGAGCAGTGCCGCCTCAGGAGATCAAGGCGACACGCGCCAACATCGCCGACGCCAGGGCGAGGCAGAACTCAACCAACCACGAGAACTACATCTTCGTGGAGCTGTGCCCTGACATCCCGGACTACTCCTACCTCAAGGCAATAGGCAAGCTGGTCGGAGGGCCAGGGAGAATAAGCCAGTTCAACAGGATGAACGGCCACTACGTCGTGGGCCTCGCGGGCAAGGACCTTGCGAGCCGTCTGGTGGAGGTGGGCCTTGACATCGAAGGAACCCACCTGAAGGTCTTCCCCTTCCGGAAAAGGGCAGAACGCATCACCATCGCAAATCTGCCTGGCTTCGTCGAGGACAGCGCCATCGTGGAGGCCCTGCGCAACTTCGGCACCGTGACCTCCATCGCCCCCATCATGATCAAGATGGGGAGTATACCTTCAACGACGGCCGCCGGGAGGCGTTCATCCTGTTCCGCGAGGGCGTGAGGCTGGAGTCGCTGCCCACCCGAATGACCATCAAGTCCAAAGGAGACACCCTGTCAGCCTTCCTCTCCTTTGGAATAAAGTGTTCCAAGTACGGCAAGCAGGGCCACCGCAGAGCAAACTGCCCATCGCTCGCCAGGCAGAACAGCAGCCCCAGGCAAGCAGCGTCTCCCACCGACGCAAGGCCCCTCCCCCCTCCTCCTCAGCAGCCAAGGAAGCTGGCACCGGCGTCCCCTGTCCAACCGGCGAATACATCAAAAGAGGCTCCGGCGATCCCCTCCGCGCCCCATCCTGCCAAACCGAAGGATCTTGCCCAGCCCGCCCCTGTTGCCCTCCCTGCTCCTATGGCTGCCCCGCGGCCCCTCGAGCCCGCGATCCTTCCGCTCGACATCGAGATGTCGGAGGAGGAGCGGACCTCAACTCCCTCCACGCCTTCCAAGGGAAAACCCGCAATCGTCCAGCTGCGGGAGCACCTCGAGAAGCTCCCCTCCATTGCCATCGACCACTCCGGGCTGCTCGGCCTAGACTGGGAGGACGCACAGAAGCTCCTCGCCTCTCCATCCAACATGAAGAAGCGAATGCCCTCGCTGCTAGAAGCACAGGTCACCGCCTTCACCGAGCTGGCCAAAACCATCATGGCCTCGTGCCCTAACTCAAGCACCCTTGTCTACAAGACCCTCCAGAAGACCAGGACGGTGCTGCTTGTAGGACGGCCCAAATGAGTTACCGCGTCGCCAGCATCAACGCGCGAGGGCTCGCCACTCGGGGAAGGAGCCTTGCCCTATGTCATCTCCTCAGGCAACATCGCGTTTGTCCAGGAGACAAACGCATATCATCTGGGCAGCGGCCAAGACCTCTGCCTCGGCTACAACGCTGTTGTATTGGCCCATCCCGTAGCCATCTCGGGATCCGGACTCGCCTGCGTCTTCGGGCCAGGCGTAGCCGTGCTGCAACAGCGCATCCTGTGGCCGGGCCACATTGCCTTGGCAACCATAGATGTCCACGGCGAGGAGATGACGGCCATCAACGTTCATCTGGCTCATGAACCCCGCGAGAGAAACCAACAACTGGAGCTCCTCGCGGCGACAGCGGCACAGGAGGAGGAGGGGGCCTGCTGGATCATCGGCGATTTTAACATCAGAGATCGGGGCCCCTCGTCATCATCATCGTCGGATGCCCTCGCCGCTCTTCTGGACCTGGCCGCGCTGGTCGACGTGGCCACCCAGTTCGACGCCGCCCACCTGCCCACCAGAGTCGCCAGGCACGGCGACCAAGTCGAATCCAGCCGCCTGGACCGGATCCTCGTCCCTGCTGGAGTCCTGGATCGCGTATCCATCTACGCGACCAGCCACTACCACCTCTCGGACCACCGCCTCGTGCTGCTCCAGGTGGGCCCGCCCACCACCGCCGTCTCCTCCCCCACCCAGCCTCGCTTGGCCGCGATGCTCCGCTCGGGCCTCGTTCTCGAACATCTGGCTGGTTACATCCGGGAGCTCGAGGAAGACACGGCGCACGATGACGACGACGGGATCCTATGGGACAGGTGGACCACCATCAAGGCGGGACTGCTGGCGGAGGCCAGATCCCTGCACGATCCGCGCCACGCTGCCAGCGACAGCTACATCTACAGGGCAAGGCGCTATATCGCGGCGCAGCTCGAGGCCTCCTCCATCCGGGCCGACTACCCATCGCTGCCGGACCTAGCACGCGCCATCCCGGTCAGCGTCATCAGGGACGAGCAGGATAACATCATCGAGGGCCCCGAGCTTCGGCGGAGGGCGTTCGCGACCTTCCAGCCCCGCTTCGCCCGTCCCACCAGTGATCCAGCTGCGGGAGCTGCCTTCATCGCCAGCAGCGCGCCCACCACCACCCGCGAGCTGAGTGAGGAGGACCCGCTCCACCGGCCGGACATCAGCCCCAGCGAGATCGCCAACGCTATCGAGCACCTCCCTCGCGGAAAGGCCCCCGGCTGGGATGGCTTGCCGTGCGAGCTCCTCGTCGCCTTCAGCGAGGACTTCTTCGCGGAAGCTCTGGCCCGGGTGTTCGCGGCATCACGGCTCCGCGGTGCCCTGCCTCCGTCGACGCGGCGCAGCTCCATCTGCCTCGTGCCCAAGGCCCGCGGAGGTCGCGGCCTTGATGGCTACAGGCCCTTCGCGCTGCCCTCGGCCGACTACAGGGTCCTGGCCGCCATCCTTCACCGGCGCCTCAAGCCCCACCTGCGGACCCTTGTGCCGGAATGCCAGACCTACGCCGTCCCCGGGAGGTCCCCGTCATGGAACATCGCCATGGTGACGGACGCCGTCGAGGAGGCCACCGCTCTGGGCTCGCCGCTGGCCGTCATGGGCGTAGACCTGGAGTCCGCCTTTGACTCACTAGACCGCGGCTTCTTGGAGTCCCTGCTAACGTCCTTCCGCCTCCCGCCGGCCTTCTTGGCATGGATCAACATCCTCCACGCCGGGGCGGACGCTACGATCCGGGCCGGAGGCTTCTATACCACCGCCTTCCCCCTCCTCAACGGCCTAAAACAGGGTTGCGCCGTGAGCGCCGCACTCTTCAGTATCGCCACGGGGCCGCTGCTACGTCGCCTGGAGTTGACCCTCGGCGTGGGCAATGTCATCGCCTACGCCGACGACATCGTCCTCCTATTCCATCGCGACGGAGACTTCGAGCGGGTGGCGACCGTCTTCGAAGATTACAAGCAGGCCTCCAGAGTTGGCGTGAACCTCCGGAAGAGCGCTGGCCTCTGGTGCGGCGCCTGGCGCAACCGCGGCGACTCCCCTCTCGGCGCCTCCTGGTCGACCACCTCCATCAGGATCCTCGGGCTCGACATCGCCCCCAGGAGCACCGTCGCCCACCGGGAGCAGCATCTCCTGGCCCTCCTGGAGACTGCGTGCCGCAGATGGACGCCCTTCACCCGCGGCCTCTCCCTCGTCGGACGAGCAAGAGCGGCGAACACGCTGGTGGGGTCCACGATCCAGCACCACCTGCATGGATACCGACCATCGCCAAGCTGCAGGCCCGACTGGCGAGGTTCGTCTGGGGGCCAGACCACACGGCGTGGCTTCCCGCCAACGTCATGGCGAGGCCAGTTGCCATCGGAGGCCTCGGCCTTCTCGACCTCGCGACCCAGCTCCAGCTCGCCTGCCTCAAGGGGGTACAGGTCGCGCTCCGCGGGGGCAGAAATGCCTTCAGCTGGCTGGTCGGCGGCAACAGCGGGGAAGCCTGGATCCACCCTCCACCAGACGGCACCCGTCTCCAGCCCCGCCGTCTCCGGCTGCTGAAGCTATGGGAGGAGGCCTCCAACATCCTGGGCCTCAACCACCGGGCGGTCCTCACGGCTCAGCTGCTGGACCTCCCCATCATCGGCGGCTGCCGGTTCCTCCGCCCTCCCGACCTCCTGGCCCCCGCCCGCTGGAGCGGAGCCCGAGTCCGGGACCTCATCGAGGAGGAAAACCTCATCGCCCGCCCTACGCGCTCGGCCCTGGCTGACGCCGCGGCCCTGGGCGCCTTCTGTCGGAGGCTGACCTCCGAGAACGCCGTGGGCTTCGGGGCGGAGTCCACGCCTTCATCCAGTTCCCTTGCTGCGGCCGTGGTGCTGCGTGGGACGGCTACGCCGTTCCTCAACGGCCTCACGACCCGCTCGGCCCGACGGGCCCTGGATCGCCCGCGCCTCGCCGCCACGCCCATCTCAAGGTTCACCTCGAGATGGTCGCCCACCATCGGTCCACCACCATCCAGGATCGACTGGGCCTCGCTGCGGCGCTGCGCCCACTCGGGCCACGAGGCCGACGCGGCCCTCAAGTTGGCCCTCCACGCCCTTCCCCATCCGGCCCATCCTGCCACCGTTACTGGTGCTGTCCCTCCATCAGGCCTCTCATTAGAGAGGCCTTCAACATCATAGGGCGGCCCCCTGACCTGCAGGCTTGGATCTTCGGCGGGTCCGGCCTTGAGGACGACGCCATTTCCATCCTGGCGTCGGCAAAGTTGCGAATCTACCGCTGCTTTGTCCAGGTTGGGCTTGGAGAAGCGGTGGAGGACCCGCTCATCGCATGGTCCAGGACCCTCCAGCGCCGAGGTCTCCTCCCTTTGTAAATTTGTACCATATATGTATATATTTAATTCTATATGTATATATTTTCCTCTTCTCTCTCTCATGTGAGATGTAAAATTGTCTAGAAGACAATAAATAATTTTTAATTGTCAAAAATTGTCACACACACACACACACACATACATTCATTTTTATATATATATATAATACAAATTGTGCCTTATCATGATTTGGTCTTATTACCTTTTGTTTATAATATATAATCCGAATTGTGCCTTATCATGAATTTGGTCTTATTACCTTGTGTTTATAATCTACGCCCGGCAACGCCCGGGTTTTACCCGATTAAATGCTTTTATTCAAATTCTATTTGTTACAATTATAAATTGGCGCCATGGATGTCATTCTTGTGAAACGTCCCGCTCCAAACTTTGTGTCTGAGAAGCGATATTTTTATAAAGAGATGATCTGGCTTTGTGTCTTTTGCTCAAATGAATGTTTTTCTGTTAGAATTTTGTTCCTGCATACTAAAAATGAACTGGCTTCACCCGTGGTCTCTGTTTTTTGGAATTTTTCCATATAATTTTGTATCTGATAATCAAATATGATACAGCAATATTGTTATCATCATTTTCTGAATAAAAAACAACTACTTTTTTCCCAGAACCTGTCAATTTATTTTTCTTGACTAAAAATCCAAAAAATATATTTTTCAGATTTTTCTCTATGTCCTGTTAAAACATGTTTTACATGTCCATTAGGTCAGCTGATATTACCTCCCATCTTCACTGCTAGAGGCGCTGCTTGCGAGCGAAAGGGCAAATTTGCAACGCAATTTGCAAATAACTTGTATACATACTTGTGTACATAGACCATAAATCTGTACATAGACAGGAAAAGCACATATATTTTAATAATATAAATGAGTTTTAAAAATTGTAAAAAAAAAAAAAAAAATGCATCGGGGGGGGGGGGGGGGGGGGGGGGGGGGGGAATCGAGCCCGCGTGGCAGGCGAGCATTCTACCACTGAACCAAAAGCAAACGGTGACAGAATTGTTGATGACTCTGATACTTGTATATTTTATAATACATATAAATTGTGTTTATAATCTATAGCGAATGTTCCTAGCTTCGCCCGGTTTTTACCCGAGTAAAAGTTTGCCTAACGAACATTTGTTAAAACGATTCTATAAAACATCCAATCCACCTATATATAGATTTATAAATGTATATAAATATTGTTATATGCGTTTATATATTTGAAAAACATAATTTTTTCAAAAGCATTTATTAAATTTCAAATAAGGTATTTTCTTTAAATATATATTAATATTGAAATGCCAAGTTTATTTACAACATCATTGGAATATTATATTACTAACTTCTCAAATTAAATATTAAATTTATTATAATTGGAACACATTTTAGCATTTTTACAATTTATAAATGTAATTTCACCAGATGCCGCTAGAGGCGCTGCTTGCGAGTGAAAGTAGAAAATTTGCAAATGAAATTGCAATGAATATTTATTTCAAATCAAATTAAAGCAGAAACCTTCCCAGTAGTATAGTAAATATAACTTCCTAAAGATTTACGGCGATTGGATAATCTTACCTTTTAAAAACATTCATCGTGTAAACAAACTAGGTGTAAAATTATTAATCAATCAAATTCATTTATTGTCGCAACCAGTGCTACGCCCAAGCGGTAAAAGACTGGAACTAACGCTTTTTGGTTTTACATTTAAAAAAAAAGCACATTCACCTTTTTAGTTTTTTGAATAGCCTATATGTTAAACGAAATCTTCAGCTACCTACATGTGAAATTTCAAAATGATTGATTATGTAGATTTTGCGCAACGCGATAACAAACATCGATTTTGGATTTCATTTTAGATATAAGGATTAGGGTAGACACCCAAGAAAGACCGCCCAAAAAAACGCTGCAAATCCGGTCTCTCAAGGAAATGGTCTTTTATCGGAGACTCGGTCATGATAAGTCAGTGATGATAAGTTATGATAGATTTTTTCAACACAAAAATTGGTGTTTTACTTTATCCTATATGTAACCTACATAGGTGTAATAAGTAAGCCTTCTATGGAAAACACCATTTTGCAGGTTGGCTCTATAAGCTAGTTAAGCTTTTTTTTTTTGCTTATCCCTAATACATGTGGTACAGGCCATGATAACCATGGTGAGTAAAGTTGGCGACTGCTTTTACTGTAAGTGCACATGTCTACACATGTGAAAAGCAGTTTGACTTTTCGCTTACAAATATGCCTTAGCCCTGTTTGGTTACTTGCACTTGCTGCTGGGGTTGAACTTTTGCAAGAATCGGGGGCCAATGGAGCATTTTTTTAAACAGAAAAAAAGTGTCCAATGCGGGAATCGAACCAGGGTCGTAGCGGTTGAAAACCAAATTATTAATATAATTTGCTTACAGCTGAACAAAATTGTGCATATAATTAAAAAAAAAAAACAAAGACTGAATCCCTATATATATATAAAAGTCAGTGTATGTATGTTTGTCGGCTATATATGTCCACAATACGTAACTAATCTGACTGAAATTTAACAGTGTATAGAGTAGAATCTGGAAAAACTTTAGTGAACATTTCAGGTCTCTATCCCGAATATTCTTAGAGTTATTTGCAAATTTTCCCTGTCACTCGCAAGCAGGGCCTCTAGCGGTGAAGATGGGAGGTAATATCAGCTGACCTGATGTACATGTAAAACATGTTTTAACAGGACATAGAGAAAAATCTGAAAGACACAAGTTTGGAGCGGGACGTTTCACAAGAGTGACATCCATGCCGCCAATTTATAATTGTAATGAATAGTATTTGAATAAAAACTATAATCGGGTAAAACCTGGGCGTTGCCCGGGTCATTTGGCTAGTAGTTAATAAGAAAGGATAATATAACAACCAATCAGCATTGTTCACTAAAACTTGCACCTGATACCAAATGTTGAGCAATGTGGTGAGAAATAAACCAGGATTAATTAGGGCAGCATCATTTTATTGCCAATTAAAAATTATAGACAAAACATATAAAAGAGGATACAGGGCGTGAAAAATATTGGAACACTTATTCATCGATAGATTGGTTGAGCTCTGCGATATAAGGCATGAAATTTGTGTCGGCCTGTGCCCTGGTGATTCCTCGCATCATTTCCCGGAGGTAGGAGAGGTTGCCTCTGGAGAGGGTAGCTAAGACGGCCAGATGGTGGTCATAAGCTGAGTCTTCCACACTGGAAAATGGGATCCTCACCTCTCGTCTCTCCCTCTCACTGTCCTGGTAGAAGAGAGTGAAATGGGGCAGTCCCTCTAAGTTGCAGTACAGCCCCGCTACCGGACCTCTCTCATCTCTCACCACGAAGGAGCGGAAGTTAAAAGCCAGGTTGCGTTTCTCTGACACTGCCACATGGCTAAGGAATCTCTTCTGGACATAGATGAGGTTGGTCCACTGATTCACTTTGCCATTGCGGGTGTCTTTCACTTTCCACGCCAGGTAGCCGGTGGTCTGGTACTCGTAGCAGTATTCCTTGCGGCTCTTGGAGGTCTCACACTGCAGGAACCAGCCAGTGTGTGGAGCCTGGCCATCTTCCATTACCACAATGGGGATGCCCACGTGGTAGCCCGGGTCTAGCAATACGTATCCGGCTCTACCTTCTATCCTCACTCTTAAGGCAACTAGCACATGCTCCTTCACAGCAATCTCCTGGCTAGGTGGGGAGTGGTCTACATAGGACTCCACATCGGTGATCATTTCCTCGCAGGACACAATATAGAGATGTTCCTGCAACTCTGGGTACTTCAGCCCCAGCTCCGAGTTGATGGCAGCATTCAGGAAGGAGCAGCTGAGTCCTACACAGGACAAGCTGTATGGGAGAATCCTAGCATTGTATTGTTGGAAAAAATTTTTGACAGAAAGCTCGCCATTTTGGTTGATAAAATCATGGTAAAAGGCAATGAAGCTGCCCATGGTGTTATAAGGATGATCCTGAAGCTCTGCAGCTAGAATCTTCCTTGTGTGGGTCAGGAAAACTTCAAACACTGAGAGAGAGCAGAAGGTCATCTCTGAACCCACATCACTCCACCTGGGCGGTGGGAGGAGGGCGTCAGGTGGGAGGACCCATTCCTTCGTCGCAGCCTGTGAACCCACCTCACATTAGACTCACACATACTGCAGCAGCAGTTCACAAGGACTTACCTCTTCCACGTGGCCCAGGTTCAAGACATGGTCAAGAAGAAGTGGATTGGTGGCGAGCAACCAGTCATTGAGCCTGTACAAAAATATACATCAGTCATCCCGATGGGTCCAATTATTGGGGTGTAATCTTGGAGATCATTAACAATTTGTTCTTGGAGCTTACTGTCGATGATACACAACCAGACTGCCTTCATTATGGGGAGGGCACAAATACCAATTAAGAGTCCTTAATGTCTCAAAACCCTAATTTCAATATCCTAAATGGTCAAATAAATAAGATGATATAACCTTCCCTTATAACAAACTTAAAAAGGGTCATTAATGTCTCAAAACTCAAATTTCAATATGCTAAAAATGATCAAATAAACAAGATTAATGATAAATCATGGCAAAACCTAGTTATATTGAAATGTGAACCTTCCCTTAACTTAAGGTTATTCCCAATTCCATTCCATTGAAAAAAAAAACTATGGTTATAACAAACTTTTTAAAAAATAATTAAGTCCTCAAATATTATATTATAAAAATATAATGAACTTTTGATAAAACGGGACAATTTTGTGCAAGCTTCAGCTCACAATTCAAAGCAATGAATTTGGTGACTATTATACTATATGGGGCCAAAGCTATAGAATTTGTTCTACAAAGAGGAATCAACCTAATTTTTGCCACTTGACTGCTTTTTCTTTTTAGAAAAAGTGCTCTCTATCAATCTAGTTCAAACTATGCCCCAATAAATGGCCTCACAATACAACACAAAAGGCCAGTTTTATGCTATTAAAATAAACCATGATAAAGCACAATTTGGATTATAGATTATAATACAAGAAGACCTAATCCAAATATTTTAATAGTGTGTGATGTTTCAGCATTGTTACCATCATCAGATAAATTTATTTTATTCTTTTGTCTGATGATGGTGACATGCTGTTGCAGAAACATCACACACTATTAAATTATTTGGATTAGGTCTTATTTTCTTGTATTAAAATGAACCATGATAATTTTAAAGCTGGAAATGGTAAACGGTTCAACTTTAACAAGACAAAATTTTGTCTTCAGAAGAATATGTAGAGGGAAATGGAAGAAGAAGAAAAAAAATCAACATTTATTTGAAGAGAACATGTTTTCAAGTAAAAATCACTTTTTAAAGTAAGATTTGTATTATAGGGTGTGAAATATGATTATAAAATTGTTTTAAATTATATAAAAAGGTGTAATTTTATGCAAATTCAATGAGATGGCAAAATCTAGTTATGCAAGTAACTACTGCTAAGTAGCTCATTTTGAGCTACTTGGAATAAATATCAAAAAAATTCATGAGATTTCATATAAAATATTAGCTTTTTACCTGACAAGTCAAAACAAGCCGTGTATACTGGCCTTTTTATTATTTTTTAGAAATCTTTTGCCATCGCTTTGTTGTCTCGTAAAAATAAATTCTATAACAACGTTTAACAAGTTTTAATGCAAATGTTTCTTTTTACAGAACAAAAAATTGTAATTTTAATTATTTTAAGGAGAAATAACGACTATTCCTATCCTCAGGAATGAAGTATGAAAGGATGAATTGTAAAGAGTATTGATGAACGGAAAAATAAAGTGTCCAGGGATGGGAAACGAACGAACCCACAGTGTTCCGCTTACCAGGTAGATGCCATGTCTACTAGGCTACCCTGGACATATTTTTCAGTTTGTAAATCTTCTTATATATAAAAGTCAATGTCTGTTGTCTGTTTCGCGATAAACTCAAAAACTACTGAACCAATTGGTACCAAATTTTGCATGTCGCTTTTTATAAACCTGAGCAAAAATTTTGGTTACATTTTAATTAGTATTTTTGGCTATTTATTTTTTTCATTTGAAAAACTTTTTTACGCGGAGTAAATATGAGGCGAAGTAATAACACCAGGCCAATTAAGCGACCAATGAGTGTTCTGTTTTTTTTTTTTTTTTCAAGTGGCTTGCATACTTTTTTTGAAATATCTTTTTATACAAGTGTTACTTTTTTTTTTTAACAAAAGTATTGAGAGAGAAATTTATATTACTAACCAAGTTAGGGTAAGTGCACACAATGCAATATAAAAAATTAACGTGACTGTGTGTAAATAACGGCTTTCGTATTTTTTATTAATTTTTGTTCTGGCCTTTTTTTTTTTAATCTATTAAAAAAAAAAATCATTTAAAAAGCAGTCGCAGTCATTAGCAAACACACATGTTTGCTTAATTTCCATGTGCTCTTTTATTTTTTACAGAAAAATATTTACATGCCAGTATTTTGGATTAATTTTATTTTATAAACCCATTTTTTCTTATTCTTACTGAGAAGATGGGCATTGCAGTCAAGATCTATTGCAATTTCAAGGGTTAATTATCGGAGGCGGGTACCTTGGAGGTTGGGTGGAAAAGCTGCCATCTATTTAAACTATATTGATTTTGAAACAACTAAATGGATTGCAAAAAATAATTAAACCAAATACCTAAATACTAATATAATTACAATTTTTGCAATCACACACACTTTTTGCCTTTGGTTTATGCGTTACTTGTGTATTGCTATTCTATGGCACTTCTACTATTTATTATTGATGTACTTTCAGTATGAAGAAATTGCACTCGGGGGGATTCTTGGGTGAAGCCAGGTCATTCGTCTAGTATTATATAAATTAATTTATAATACAATATAATGCGGCTATAAAAAAAAGTTATTATATTGTTAAAGAAGAAACTTGGTAAAAACAAGTCGGTTCTCCCTGTCTCCATAGAGAGCCCTACACTCTAGACCAGTGATTCTCAACCAATGTGCCGCGGTAATTTTGTGTGCCGCAAAATTCTAAAAATGTGCCGCCGAATTTTAGTCATATGATTATGTTCACGTTTGTATTGGTTTTTCTTTTTTTCTTTTTCATTTTTTTACTTTTTAAAATAACGAAATTAGCAAATTGAATGTTAGAGATGTATATTACTTATATTTTGCATAGAAATATTGATACATAATTTGAATTTTCTTGCATTCAAGTTAGCAAAAGTGTGCCGCGAAATTCTAAAATTGTGCCGCCAAATTTTCAAATCTTTAAAATAATGCCGCAACAAAAAAAAAAGGTTGAGAATCACTGCTCTAGACAAAGGAATGACACAATGTGAGTCACTGGGAGGACAAAGACTCCAGGGTCAAAGTTTCCCAGTGGTATTTCACACAATGAGGCAACCCAAACATTTCCTTTTCTCAATAAATGTTCCCTGCTTGCCAACACTTTAGAAATGGACAAGCTCTAGGAAATTGAATTGGATACCACCCACTATCAACTTAGCAGAGCTTGCCAATAATATTACCTAGGAATGATGATGCACATTTTGGATTATAGATTATAAATACAAGGTGAAAAGACCAAATCCAAATAAATAAATAGTGTGTGACGTTTCGGTAACAGTGTTGTTACCATCTTCAGACAAAAGTACTGAATGAGAAATTTGTATTAAAGATATGCTTTTAATTTTATTGTCACTGGATAATTAAAAAAAAAAGTGTTTTTCCAATTTTAATTATAAGAATAATATTTTAGGCTTCTCAGAAAACTCTTCTTATCTGCTATCTTGTTTAAACATTTGATAACTGTTTTTTTTTGCTTATATCCTTAGTACACATGGTACAGGCCATGATAATCATGGTGGGTAGTTAGCGACTGCTTTTTTTACTGTAAGCGCACCACATGTCTACACATGTGAAAAGCAGTTTGACTTTGCACTCACAAATGCGCCAGAGCCCCGTTTGGTTACTTGCACATGCTGGTGGGGTTGGACTTTTGCAAGAATCGGGGGCCATTGGAGCATTTTTTTTTTTTTAAACAGAAAAAAAGTGTCCAATGCGGGAATCGACCCCGGGTCCTAGTGGTCGAAAACCAAACGGTTTAACCAGCCTTCCACCGACCCCCTTGATAACAGTAACTATTTAAAACATGTGATAAAATTTCTCATTCAGTACTTTTGTTTGAAGATGGTAACAACACTGTTACCAAAACGTCATACACTATTTATTTATTTGGTCTTTTTACCTTGTGCTTATTACCTAGGGAAAAAAATGTCTTGTATATGTGCAATTTTACTCAATTAACCAAATATTGGGAATTCTAGATTTCTCTTTACATTTACCTAGCCAGTATGACCAGACAATGGCACATTGGTATATAAATATAATATATACAGTAAAACTCCAATGGAAATGAACTTTTGGCTCACTATAGCCATGGTTTGGCTATTCTTTCTTTTTTTCTTTCACTTTTCAAAAATTGTATACGAAAAAGCACAATTTGGATTATAGATTATAAACACAAGGTAATAAGACCAAATCCAAATAAATAGTGTGTAATGTTGTTACCGAAACATTACACACTATTTATTTGGATTTGGTCTTATTACCTTGTGTTTATAATCCAAATTGTGCCTTATCATGTGTCTAAAATAGTTTCAATTTATTTTAAAACATCTTTATTGTGTTATTTAATACAAACTTTACTTCTTTCAAATAAGGTTCTGAAGTCTAGATTTCATTATTTTTGAAACTTGAAATTAGGCTCATTATTAGGGGGTAGAGTTCAATATTTATAAAAATCACAAAAGTTTGTTATAAACAATCGTTATAACTAATGGAATGGAAATTAACGTTGGTTATTTTTTAAAAAATTCATTATATCCTGGATTATTAAGAGGTAACTTTTTCCTGTGTGTAATGGCTGTCCTTTAATTTTACAATATAAACATTTTGAAAAGTAAATAAAATAGCCAAACCATGGCTTGAGTGAACCAAAAGTTCAGATCCATTCAATCTAAAGAAGGGGTTTTACTATATGACTGCACCAATTCTTTCTCTTTACAACACATCCATTTTTTTTTTAAACAAAAGTGTTCAATGCGGGAATCGAACCCGGGTCCTAGTGGTCGAAAACCAAACGGTTTAACCAGCCTTCCACCGACCCCCTAATAATGGCCCCTGATTCTTGCAAAAGTCCAACCCCACCAGCAAGTGCAAGTAACCAAACGGGGCTCTGGCATTTGTAAGTGCAAAGTCGAACTGCTTTTCACATGTGTAGACATGTGGTGCGCTTACAGTAAAAGCAGTCGCTAACTACCCACCATGATTATCATGGCCTGTACCACGTGTACTAGGGATAAGCAAAAAAAAAACAAGACATCCATAGCATATATAACTATGAAAAAAAGGCATCTCCTTATTGTGCAACTGAAAGTTGCTGATGGCTTGCACCATTTGTACTATAATATCACATTTGTACTATTTTTTCATATATAACTATATATATTTTTTTGAAAATAGAGCAATCCATAAATATATCTTTAATTAAAAAGACATATTGGTAAAATAAATGATATTTTGATCCATGCACACACACATAAGCCTTTATTAAGACATTCCGTCTTATACAGACTCCTGTTAGAAATGATTCTATAAAGAAATCAGAAGCAGGGGAAGAAACTGAAACCTCGCTCAGAAAAGGAAAGAATATGTATTTTGATCCAATATATGCCTTTTTGATTAAATATAACTATATGTGAGGATATGAATTTATCATCTTGTGTGAGAAATAAAAAAATCTGTGTGTGTTGCTCTAACATTTAAGTCTGGATGTTGTTGTATAGGTTTACAAATGTGGCAAAATATGCAAAGTGGAGTTCAACTTACCCAAATGTCAGGTTATGGTTCCGAGGCTCATCCTCGAGTCAAGATGGCCACTGAGAAGCAAATTTTTGCACCTCAGTGAACCGGGAGGCATTGGGATGCTCTTGGAACAAGGAAGACTCTTCCTCTGCCTCTGTAGACAAACATTCCAACATTGTAAACTATATGGAATAATTCATGTTGAAATCAAACAACTTCAAACAGCACATGACCCACTCTAGTTTGATAATGTTACTGAAACTCTAGTTATTTTTTTATTATCTATGGACGACCCGGTTTTAATTCCCACATTTGGCACTTTTTTTCTGTTAAAAAAAAAAAAAAAAGGTTTAATGGCCCCCAATTATTGCAAAAAGTTCAACACCAAAAGTGAGTGCAAGTAACCAAATGGGGCTCTGGCACATAAGTGCAAAAGTCGAACTGCTTTTCA
Source organism: Cordylochernes scorpioides (assembly GCA_030710605.1). Taxonomy (NCBI): domain Eukaryota; kingdom Metazoa; phylum Arthropoda; class Arachnida; order Pseudoscorpiones; family Chernetidae; genus Cordylochernes; species Cordylochernes scorpioides. The sequence goes on from CP092874.1 coordinate 70,607,338, forward strand.
CATGTGTAGACATGTGGTGCACTTACAGTAAAAGAAGTCACCACTTTCTTCTACCCACCATGATTATCATGACCTGTACCACGTGTACTAGGGATAAGCAAAAAAAAAAAAAAACAAGGTAATAATACTTAATCCAAATAAATAAATAATGTGTGTAATAAGTTCAAGAGTCTAAATGTTAATCCACCAGACCGCTTCTAAGAGCTCTAATACTGTATTGGACGATTCTGCTTATATAAATTTTATAAATCCTTTCATTTTATATGTATTGATGGCGAGTTATTGCTTTGTGTTAATTTATGCCTAACTGGCCTTGTCTTTATTGTTTGCGGAAGAGCATTGCTCAATGCAAACATTTGAATGTAATTCTACTGTCCTATAAGCTTATGTCCATAGTTTTCTTAAAAACCATTTCTGAGATTCCATCCTTCAGTGCTGCGTATATAAGCAGAATAGTCCAATACAGTATTAGAGCTCTGAGAAGCGGTCTGGTGGATTAAATTGGCGAAACCGCTGGGAGGGTTCACCACTGATGAGCCAAGCCCTCCCAATATATTTTTTCATCACAGTAAGAACAGTAGAAGTTTGTTTATGTATAAAAGAAACATTCATGCTTTTAAATCCTTTCATTTTAAACCTATATAATACTTGATTAGAGGAAGCCAGGTCTATAGAAGCTTCCTTTCATTAGATCATATAATGATACGGCACAATTTGGATTATAGATTATAAACACAAGGTAATAAGACCAAATCCTAATAAATAAATAGTATGTGATGTGTCTGAAGATGGTAACAACGCTGTTACCAAAATGTCACACACATTTATTTATTTGGTCTTATTACCTTGTGTTTTAGATCATATAACTAAATAATATCAGAATAATCATTAGTATGATTCATATTTGATCAACACATCTTTGCACCAATCACCCTTAGTGAAGGAAGTGATGTGGCAAAAAAATGTAGAAGGTCAACCAAGTACATGACAGCTTTTGTTACCAACAATCTTATATTACACCACTTAATTTGGTCATTGTAGAATTATTACCTTATGTTTATAATCCATAATCTAAATTGTACATGTGTGACTTATTATTATAAACACTTATGTGCATATACACTATATACATATATATTCCTTAATCTTGTATTGAGCTTCTTTTAGCCCTTTCCGGCTCACACACCCCTTGTAGAGGCTGCCGTCCATTTGCGCATCTTTCCTTAATTTCCCAAATTATAAAATTTGGTATTTCTGAAAACAATTCCCCAAATGAAGAGCTGGTTTGCCACTACAGGTTTCACAATAAAAACCCTATTATTTTTCTATCTACCAGGTGTGGATTGGGAAGAACAAAACTTGAATTCTTTGATAGTCTGGATGTTAGCATTGTGGAACCAATTTGTCCCAAATAGGTAACTATGAATTCTAGAAAGTTCTTCACCTAACATGATTATCATGGCCAGTACCACGTGTACTAGGGATAAGCAAAAAAAGTTCTTCAATATTGGTAGAATCAATTGTGTAGATCCTTTGTATAGAATCTAACTGTGAAAATATGAAAGAGTGCCCGGGCAACTCTCTGGGTTTACCCTAAGGGCCTGTTAAAAGTAAATAGTGGCTTAAAATGGGTATATATTAATTTATTTGAAGCAGCATTTGAAGAAAGGTTAAATAAAACTTTCTAGGCAAAGTATATACATTCATGCACAGATACACACACGGATAAATCCTGACCATCCGGAGTAGAAGGAAAATTTCTACAGAGAAGGATTTCTGATTATATATAGGTAGTAAATTAACAATTGATTTAGAAACCCAGAAAAATCTACCATTATAAATTGATATAATTCAATAAAATATATATTTTTAGTAATTTGATGATTAAAGTGAAATTTGAAGCAAAGAATTTACAATTGGAAAATTGAATAAATTAAAAATAATTACTAATATTTGGTAGAAAAAAAATAAGTGTTACAAACCAAGCAAAAAATAACAAAAATTTTGATATATACACACAGAAATGCCCTGGCGAAGTTAGGCATACCACCTATTGAAATATTGGCATTTTGTAATAAATAAAATGTTTTATTTTAGATCCAAAATATGTTTTTTAATTAATACATCACTATGTATCGTGAAGATAGAGGCTGCCTGGCCGGCATTCATATTTCTTGAAAAAAGATACTTCAGCCAGTATAAATCTTTGAATTTTTTTTTTCTAAAATAATAGATGGCTAAAAGATAAATGTATCTTCTGCAATTTAAAATAATTGAAGAACATCTATAGAGCTTGTTTAAGATGCTTGTTTTGTGTTTATTTTTGCTGTAATGTAATTTTTTTTTTTTAAATGCTAGGTTACCAGGCCAAAAACACATAAGATGATAAGGTTTACAAATAAAAGTTTAAATTTATATATATTTTTTAGTTATGTAAAATTTTTTAATATATACCTCTTGATAAATATTTTCACATACTGAATAGTTATACATTAATACATCACCATGTATAGTTCAGTATCTTTGGAGAATATTGCTTAACACTTTACAATTGTAAATTTGGTTAATGTATTATCTATATATAGATAGATGATGAGCTTCAAATTGTGCATAGGCAAAATATACAGCTCTTGTGTTGCTTCCTTGCCTATTTAAATCACATTGAGAGAAGCTTACATTTCTTTACCTACACAATCTTGGCAAACTATATACATATTTTTGGTTTATTGGTAATATATATCAAAATTTCTGTATGTGAAAATATTTATCAAGAGGTATATATTAAAATATTTTACATGACTAAAAAATATATATAAATTTAAACTTCTATTTCTAAACCTTATCATCTTATGTGTTTTTGGCTTGGTAACCTAGCATTTAAAAAAAAAATTACATTACAGCAAAAATAAACACAAAACAAGCATCTTAAACAAGCTCTATAGATGTTCTTCAATTATTTTAAATTGCAGAAGATACATTTATCTTTTAGCCATTTATTATTTTAGAAAAAAAAAAAAAATCAAAAATCTGCTTGGTGATTACAGAAATATATTTTAAGTGATGTGTGTTATAATTTTTGCGTTTGGAAGTGTAACAATATTTTAAAATCTACTTGCTTCTCATGTGTATGAATAAAATAAAATAAAAAAAAAAAAAATTCTATGAGCTATCAGTTTTAAAAATTGCTTAACTAATTAAATGATAATATTTATGGCGATTAAAGGGACAAATTTAACATTAAAACAAAGTTTTCTATTATTTGTAAAAATATATTGGGATGGCCACGTCACCTGACTATAGCACCCGTATATACCATAAATCATTTTATGGTTTACAGGTAAAACGCTAGTTTCGTGAAAAAAAAAATGCTAAATAATTATTATCATCCATTATAATCATATTATACACTTTGCGAGAAATTATATTATTAAAGATGGCACTTACCCATACAATAAAGGATTTACTGGAATAAAAAAAAAAAGAAAATAAACAGAAAAAGCTTTTTGGGATTTGACTATCCCCCCAACGAAAATAAATGAATATCCCCCAAAAACTCGTGCCTTTTATAAACTGTAGTTGGTCTGATTTCCAAATAACTACACCACGTGATATTTGTTTCCTCTTTAAGCGCAGCCAATCAAAACGCAGCTAGAACCAGTTCAAACCGCATTGCATCATCAGCTTAGATCTCAATAATAGAAAATATTCAGAATTACTCTGTTTTTAAAATATTTTTAAAATTTATATACAAAATAATTTAAATATTTATATTTTAAAATATTTGAAGAAAATTTCATATTTATTTTTAGAATTTTTTTTTAACCTATCGATTTTACCCGTTGGAACGCTACCACTATTACGTCATCAGGAGACAATGAACTTTGCCAAAAGAAGTGTGACGCTGTTGGCTACGTTACTTGTGCGAACAAAGCGATTGTTTTTCGTTGTTTTTTTTTGGCGCTTTCTCTCTCTCTTTTATTAAATCTTGTACACTGCCAATATTTTATATATATGTACAGAAAAGGCACCTCTCCCTTTATTTGTGCATCCTGACCGATGCACTGTGTACATCACCCAAGTAAAAAAACTTAACTAGTTTTTTTTTTTTTGCTTATCCCTAGTACACGTGGTACAGGCGATGATAATCATGTTGGATAGAAGTAGACGACTGCTTTTACTGTGCACCACATGTCTACATATGTGAAAAGCAGTTCGACTTTGCATTTACAAATGTGCCTTAGCCCCGTTTGGTTACTTGCACTCGCTGGTGGGGTTGGACTTTTGCAAGAATCGGGATTTGGGGTATTTTTTTTTTTATCAGAAAAAAAAAAAAAGTGCTCAATGCGGGAATCGAACCCGGGTCGTAGCGGTTGAAAACCAACAGTCTAGACCATTACCTTCCAAACATTAGAAACCAGAGAAAACTACTAATTAGAAAAAGGAAAGAACTCCTGGATAGAGGAATAAGAGCTAAACTGAGAGACCTCAGCTTAATAGTGGAAAATACAAGATACTATGTTTCAAATGACCAAGTTATGAACCAGGGAGGTAATGTTTTATAGCAACATATAGTTGGTAAACATTCTATGCTACAACTAAATTCTCCATATGTAAATACAGTTAAACCTGTCTATAGCGCCCCCTCTAAATAGCGCCTTCCTCTATATAGCGCCCGATTTTAAATACTTAGTACGGTGCGATTTATATTAAAAGTGACCTGTCTATAGCACCTCCTTTCTATAGCACCCTATTTTGGTGAGTCCCAAGAGGAGGCGCTATAGACAGGTTTAACTGTAGTACGATGCAATTTACATTAAAAGTGACCTGTCTATAGCATCCTCTCTATACAACAACAACAAAAAAGCCTTTATTTAGGGTCACTGACCCTATACAGGATTCACCAGAGGTATGCATAAGAACAAAGCAGTGAGACAAAGGAAATAACGATATATACAGAGTAAGAAGAAAAAGAAAAAAAAAAAGAAAGAAAGAGGGAAGCAAGAAATCAACACAAAAAGAGTAGCAGTAAGAAAGTGAGGAGTGAGTATCACTTGGCCTTCTTCTGAGATATGGACTTGTGGAAACCATAAAACGCCGTAGCAATATACTTATTCTGGGTCATATTGTCAATTATTGATGGAAGTGAAGCACAGAGTTGCCCAGTTTTGAGCATAAGGGTTCTTCTTTCTTCTTTCAGAGCAGGGCAATCAAAAATATAGTGAGTGATTTCATTTTTTAGTTTTGAATTACAGAAGGTACAAGTCGGGTCCTCACCGCAGAGCATCTTGGTGTGGTTTTCTCTGAAAAAACTTGAAAGTATTCTAACTTGTGCGAGTAGTCTTACAACCGGGAAAGGAAAATCTCCTAAAAGGTATCCCTCCGTCATGAAAGATATGTGAATGTCTTTGTAGTGAGAGTATAGCTTAGATTTATCCATTCTTGTAAGGTCGTTTTGTATAGATTGGTCTGCCGCTGTTTTTAAGAGCCCTGTAATCGCGCTCCTCAGCGTTTCAGGGTCATCACAGGAAACAAGTGCAGGGGATCCATTATTGTTAAGCAGATTGGTGAGCTTTTTAATGAAACCGATGGGTGTGCCCGAAGCATTAGGCAGTTCCCGTGTTCTATTAAAACATATACGTGGCAATCTGTCACTGCTCATATTCAACACCCGCAGCCAATACTTCAGGGTTAATTTTAAGGCTGTTACACTCAATGAGATACGACCGGTTTCTAATCTGATTAGGTAGCCTGGAGTGTATCTGGGCAGATTCAGGAACCTACGGATAAATATGTCTTGTATACTATCCAATAAGTCTTTATGCTCTGTTGCCCACAATGGAGCGGCATACATCAGGACAGCTCTCACTATTGTATCAAAGAGTTTGGTTGATGAATTTATTGACTTTGCTTTTGATTTTATTAATATTGGGTGTGTGGCGTTAATTGCTGTAAGTGCTTTTCCTTTAAAGTAATTTGCCGGGTGAGTAGTTGTTATTGTTGGTGTCAGAGGGAATCCCAAGTATGTATATCTTGAAGTTATTGTTATGGGTTTATCATTCCAGAACCATCTATCCTTATTTGAGGGTTTACCTCCATTACGGAACACCATAATCTTTGACTTGGACTCATTTAGTGTCATTAAGTTCTCATCGAGATATTCTTTCAGTATTTTGATCTTCTTTTGGAGGTTCATCCTGGACTCACCTATAATTGCTATGTCGTCGGCGTACAGCAATAAATGGATATCTCCAAATTCTGGCAAATTTACACTCGGCAGGTCTGAGTTATTATAAATTTCGATTAAGTCCGTGATAAATAATATAAATAGCAGTGGGGAAAGTGGTTCTCCCTGGAGGACTCCCGAGTTTATCTTAATACTTTCCGTAAATGATCCCTTCCATCTGATAGCTATAGTTGCTTGTTCGTAGTAACTTCTGATCGTACTTATGAATTGGTAACTTATGCCTAGGTTGTAAAGTTTTTTCCAAAGTATTGAGTGAGGTACAGTATCAAATGCCTTCCTTAGATCGACAAAAAAGACATATAGTTTTCCCCTCTTTTTTCTTAATGATAGTTGGATTAAAGTAGTTAGTGTAAATATGTGGTCAATACATGATCTTCCTTTTCTAAATCCCGCTTGGTTTTCGGGTATAACCCTTCTTCCTTCGACCCATTCCTCCAGTCGTGATCTTAGGATTGATGTGAAAAGCTTTGATACATTGCTAATCAGTGCAATACCTCGGTAGCATCCTCTCTATAACACCCTATTTTGGTGAGTGGGGCGCTATAGACAGGTTTAACTGTAATTCCAATCAAGACAAAGGCGCGTTTCAAAATAGACATTCGGTTTTTCTGAAAAAAAAAAAAAAAGCCCGAGATCAGTAATAAACTACTTAAAATATTATTTTGGAATATAAATGGCTATTTCAGGATAAGTTCTCTTTTCTCACTTGTTGATTATGTAAAGCAATTTGACATTTTTGCCTTGATGGAAACTTGGTGCTCTGAACCTCATACTGGGTAATTTATGAATCACCAGCTTCAAGGCTGGTGAATCAAGGCAGATACCCAGCAGGTATTATTGTGGGTGTTTCAGCGATTAATTGCGAAGGTTGATATCGAACCACACTGGATTAACTGGACAAATGTTGATTCAGAACTAAACAATAGGGAATGAATCTCCATTTTTCACATATCTGCCCCTAAATATAAAATTATCTAAGTAGAAACAACCTGCTCAAATACATTGAGGAAAAAATAAAAGACGAGAATAGAATCAGGATAGCAGGTGATCTGAATACGTGTACAGATTATCAAGGATATTTTCACAATCCATTGGGATTCCCGACCTCCTTATATCCCCGATTCAATTCCAGAGAACAAGTAATTTCTACACACGTAGAATAATTGTTGAATTTTTTAGACAATAACCTTCTAAATATAGTCAATAGAAGAACGAAGAGCGATAGGAATGGAAATTATACTTTTACTAGCCGAATGACCCGGGCAACGCCCGTGTTTTACCCGATTGAATGTTTTGACTCAGATACTATTTGTTACAATTATAAATTGGCGCCTTAATTAATTGCATATGTTAGTTAATAACTATAGCCTATGTGCTTTATCTGTCTATGTACTGTTGGTTTCCGTAGGCGTCTCTTACTGGGAAAAAGAAAGAGAGGATTCCATTTGGTTATTATCTAATATATGCATTTATTTAAGGAGCGACCCGCTCCAACACAATAGTTACATAAATAGCGGGGGGGCAAAGGTGGCGTGACCGTAGCCAACCAATAGGAGGGCGCCATTCCAAAAAAAAAAAAGCAAACGGTGACAGAGAGAGAGAGATGACTGATTAGGAGATGAGAAAGACGCTCGTAACTGTATATAGAATATCAGAACGGGGGGGGGGGGGGGGGGGGGGGGGGGGGCGGTGGTTGATTATTGTATTGGCGCATACTGGAATATAATATTGACCTATAGGTTGGTGAACTCCCTTAATCAGACCATCTGCCCCTGACTGTTGGTTGGGGAAATTCTTCTGAATGGAACCAGGAGAACATACTGGGTAATATGAAAAGGTACAGATGGTTACCCGAAAAGGAGAGTCTCTTTGCACAGAAACTTGGTAAAACGCAGGGCTCATGGAATACTCCGATTGACACTATAGTGAATAATTTAGTTTTACAAATCCAGGGTACACACAATGACGACAACTGGAAATATCTTTATTTACGGGGCTGCTAACCAAAATGGATGATTTTTGAGCCCCAAAGCCGAATATATACAAAGTACTATATATATTGCACTGTTGGAGGGGTCTGGGGGTGGGTGGCCAGGGGATCATCGCCGGGTGAGGCAAAACGACAACAGAAATGCAAATTGAAACTAAGCTGGATGGACCTAAATCTAAACCCTGGTTCGATCGCGAATGCTATCTACACAAAAAAGCTCTGAAATCAAATCTAGCACTATTTAAGACATCAAATGATACGAAGAATCATAAGATATACGTGCTAGCAAGGAAGAAATACATAGCCTTACTTAATGTCAAAATATATATTTATTTACAATACAAGAGAAAGTAAACCAGTCACGAGATTCCACTGAATTCTAGAAAACAATAGCCTTGTTCAAAAATAAAAGAACTTCAAATGGAAACATACCAATATTGGAATGGCAGCAATTTTACATAAAACTGCTAGCGACTGAAGCACTGACCAACTATGAATTCCCATTAATGACTTTATCTTGCTCAGACAGTGGGCTAAATGACGAAATATCATTGGCAGAATTAACTAGAGAGATTTCCCATTTAAAGCGCAATAAGACGCCAGGCATAGATGACATTCCTAATGAAGCAATAAAGGCTTTACCATTGGAGCACATAATCCTATTAGAAGATATTGCCACGTGGAAAATTAGGAAATACAAACTTCAGGATGACACAGCAATTCATTTAAGGCAAGAACAAACTATGAATGATAAAAAAGATTAACAATGAGGGAAGTTTACTGAGTAGCAAAATATGAGCATCAAAAATGACACTCTGTTAATAAAATAATAAATACACACACACACACACACACAAAGCTTTATTAAGACCACCGGTCTTATACAGATTCACCATAGGAAGAAATGAATCATAGATGGAGCTCCTGTACTCCAGGCAGCGCAAAACCCAACACAACAGCCTCCTGGTCCGACGCATGTCTAATGGCCACACGTTCCTTCGTGCATACGTCATGGTTAGCGAATCACTGAACAGGCTATTGTGAAATCAGCCGCGTTCTAGTCTTCGCTTTCTTCGTCCAAATGGACCACGGCATTCAGCGATTCTATTAATCTCCTCCGAAGGGTAAGCATGGTGTAAAGCAATTATTCATCCCATTTTTAAAAACGGCGACTGTGATAACCCCGCTAATTATCGAGGTATAGCGTTCTTAAGCAATCTCGCTAAGATTTTAACATCTATCCTAAAAACAAGACTAAGTAACTGGATCGAAAATAGGAGCGTTGTCCAAGAGAACCAAGCCGGCTTCAGAAAAGAACATTCCTGCCAGGATCATATATTTACCCTGATTTCACTAATCCAGATAACACTCAGAAACAAAAGAATTAAATTATATGCCTTTTTTTTATCGATTTGAAAAAGGCCTTTGACACGGTTCCGCAAGCTCTTCTGTGGAAAATGTTGGTGGATATGGGCTTAAACTTTCGCTTTGTTAACTTAATAAAATATTATTATGAAAACATGACTGCAATGGTACGATGCGAAAATTCATTTACAGAATTCATTAAAATAAGATCGGGAGTTCTCCAAGGATAACCTTTGTCGCCATACCTCTTTATATTCTTCACAAATGATTTAATTAAAGATTTTAACGATTGAGATATACCTGGTGTTTACTTGCCAAACTTTGGAAAATTTCACCTTCTCATGTATGACATTGTACTGATAGGTCTCTCAAGGATTAATCTCCAAATAAAGATCAATTTGCTATGAAAATACTTCAATGAGAATGATCTAACATTGAATGGAATCTAAGATAATGGAGGAATGGAGGTCGACTGTCACAATTGGACAAATGGGGTCAACGACCTTTGACAGTTACATCGAAATATCTTGGCTATCCACTCACCACTACAATTTCCTTCAACCAGGTAGCTCCGTACTATAAGGGCGAAGCGATTGCAGCTATTGATGCCGTATAGTCAATTCTAAGTAAATCTAAGATGAATTCATTTCATCCATCAATGAAACTCTTGGACACAATTGTACTATCGACTTTGCTTTATGCTGCACCGATATGGACAAACGATCATACTACAACGCTAGGTCCAAGACACGTTTATACGCCGGTACCTGAAGCTGACAAAATACACCCCTGGCTACATTCTTAGAGCTGAAACTGGAAGTCTCACTGGGTGTAACAGCGTTAAAACTATCTTTACTGTACTGGCTTAAAATCCTAAAGATGGATGAAACTAGATTACCAGCAATATGTTTATCGCAACTCTGGGAAACATCCAGATCGTTGGAACAAGACATAGGATTCACTGGAACTTTAACCAATATCTTAAACATCACTGGATTCTCATGGCTCAAATTTTGTAACGATTACTGGGTTTTACAGAGAGAAATTGCCTTGATTGTCGGGAGAGCAATTGATCAATCTATACAAGTGGACCACACGACAATGGCAAATTCAAAATTTTACCCGCATTACAAAAATTAATATTCGTTGGAACAAGACATAGGATTCACTGGAACTTTAACCAATATCTTAAACATCACTGGATTCTCATGGCTCAAATTTTGTAACGATTACAGGGTTTTACAGAGAGAAATTGCCTTGATTGTCGGGAGAGCAATTGATCAATCTATACAAGTGGACCACACGACAATGGCAAATTCAAAATTTTACCCGCATTACAAAATTAATATTCGGCTCCCATGGTAGGATTTTATTTAACTAGTGACTTCCCACTTCCGGTCAAACGATGCATTGCGTAATTGAGAATTTTGCCGTGTATATGAGAGTGAAAAATACCTACAATCTCCTCCAATAGATGGCGCTGTTCTGTTCTGGGACTGGAGTGATATAGTGATTTATTTGATATAGTGATTTATTTAGAGCATATTTGTCATTATTATGTTTTTAATTAATTGGGACTGGATCTGGGACTGGAGTGGGAGTCGCCTACTGCTGTGGTCCTGTTTCCTGGGGCAAATGTTTGTAAATATCCATTGATATTGGCTCTGGGATGTAAAATAGCGTAAATACCTGTTAAATGATATTCGAGTTATATTTAATGTGGTTTAAAAAGACAAAATAAAGTGTGTTAGAAGTCTTGGTGCCGGTTGCTGTTATGACTCTCTCGCCAACACCACAGTCGCTACTCTTCTGGTAAGTCTCTCGTGTCCCCCCACCAGTGGTAAGGCCGAGAGATACTGCCAGAGGAAAGGACATACACTTGAGTGGTGGTTCTCAGAGGTTCTTTGGGTGGTCTGCAGGGTAGAACTGCAGAGGAAAGCAACGGAGCCTAGGTAGGTGAACCACGAAGGAGGAAGCGGCGTTGTCGCGAAGAACCGGAGGGGTCAAGCACGACTATATTGTTTACATTCTTTATTGAAGACCATATAAAAACTAAGAAATCAGAAAAATCTCGTATGTGAATTGTGCATGGATAATTTAGAGTCAGAACTAACTCACTATATATTTACCTGCAATCATCTGTACGAAGAAAGGAAATTACTTTTTAATAATACGAGCGCTAATCATTTATCATTCTGCTGTCAGAAACGGTGAAAAGTAGACACAATAGATTTATACAAATTTTGTGAGAAGGCGAGAAGGATGAGAAACATGTGTAAATAGTTTTCTTTTTTTGGGGGGGCTCATGTTAATACTGAATTGTATATAATACTTGACTTATGTTCAATTAAAACCATTGCTATACTGGGAGAATCCCGTATGGGGCTCATGTTAATACTGAATTGTATATAGTACTTGATTTATGTTCAATTAAAACCATTGCTATACTGGGAGAACTCTGTATGGGGCTCATGTTAATACTGAATTGTATTTAGTACTTGATTTATGTTCAATTAAAACCATTGCTATACTGGGAGAATCCTATATGGGGCTCATGTTAATACTGAATTGTATATAGTACTTGATTTATGTTCAATTAAAACCATTGCTATACTGGGAGAATCCTGTATGGGGCTCATGTTAATACTGAATTGTATATAGTACTTGATTTATGTTCAATTAAAACCATTGCTATACTGGGAGAATCCTGTATGGGGCTCATGTTAATACTGAATTGTATATAGTACTTGATTTATGTTCAATTAAAACCATTGCTATACTGGGAGAATCCTGTATTGATCCTTAATAAAGGTTTTTGTATGTGTGACAATTTTTGACAATTAAAAATAGTTTATTGACATCTAGTCAACAGAAAAAAAGAGTTTAAAATAAAAGAGAAATATATTTACACCAGACGAGACCTTCTCCGATAGGACGTCTGGATCCTATCAGGAGCCTAAAGCCGCCTTAATGATAGGGTCGAAGAATTTGGAAAGAATAATCTTGTTTTCAGGCGAGAGTTGCTCGATGAGATCCTCCCTATAAAGGTCGAAAGTGACCGCGAGCATGATATTCTCCCTGGTTATATTGCCCTTATACAGTGTTGGGCATTAAAAAATTATTTTTCAATTAAATTGAAGTGCAATTAACAATTAATTAATTGTTAATTAGAAAAGTGCAATTAACAATTAATTAATTGTTAATTGTAAAAATTACAATTTACAATTAATCAATTGTTAATCTTTAATAAATAATTTAAATTAATATTTGCCCAACATGGCCTGAGATAAAAAGTGTTTTTATTAAATACAACACACCTTTACCATCGCCTTTTTTCTTTTGCGACAATGACAAATCTGCCAAAGAGTTACAAATTGTCGGACAGCATGTTCGAGAAGAGAGTGGTACTGAAATGCAGTGTTGGACATTAAAAAAATATTTTTCAATTAAATTGAAGTGCAATTAACAATTAATTAATTGTTAATTGTAAAAATACAATTAACAATTGATTAATTGTTAATTGTGAAAATTACAATTAACAATTAATCAATTGTTAATCTTTAATAAATCATTTTAATTAATATTTGCCCAACACTGCCCTTATATCGGGGGCTCAGGAAAATTACAGTATGTGTGTGTGTGATTACAATATAAGTTGACCAAATTTTAAACTTGTGGATTGTCAGGATGGCCGAGTATGGACACATTTCCAAATTGCCTTTCAAATTTTATAATTTAATTTTAATTTTCTTCCAACCCACATAGAAGTATGACATTTTGATTATTCGTTAAGTCCAATTAACAATGTAAGTGTACAGATTTTCAGATTTCTCGGTGGTTGGAGTGGCAAGGAATGAACTAATTTCTATATTTCTTTTTGAATCTTAGATGTTGTACAAAGTCGGAAACTGTTGGGAGTTGCAAATTGATTTTTTCATCGATTGTTCAA
>CP092874.1:70620985-70669586 GCA_030710605.1 Cordylochernes scorpioides
AAATGGGAAATCTCTCTAGTTAATTCTGCCAATGATATTTCGTCATTTAGCCCACTGTCTGAGCAAGATAAAGTCATTAATGGGAATTCATAGTTGGTCGGTGCTTCAGTCGCTTGCAGTTTTATGTAAAATTGCTGCCATTCCAATATTGGTATGTTTCCATTTGAAGTTCTTTTATTTTTGAACAAGGCTATTGTTTACTAGAATTCAGTGGAATCTCGTGACTGGTTGTCTTGACATTAAGTAATGCTATGTATTTCTTCCTTGCTAGCACGTATATCTTGTGATTCTTCGTATCATTTGATGTCTTAAATAGTGCTAGATTTGATTTCAGAGCTTTTTTGTGTAGATAGCATTCGCGATCGAACCAGGGTTTAGATTTAGGTCCATCCAGCTGAGTTTCAATTTGCATTTCTGTTGTCGTTTTGCCTCACCCGGCGATGATCCCCTGGCCACCCATCCCCAGACCCCTCCAACAGTGCAATATATATAGTGCTTTGTATATATTCGGCTTTGGGGCTCAAAAATCATCCATTTTGGTTAGCAGCCCCGTAAATAAAGATATTTCCAGTTGTCTTCATTGTGTGTACCCTGGATTTGTAAAACTAAATTATTCACTATAGTGTCAATCGGAGTATTCCATGAGCGTTTTACCAAGTTTATGTACAAAGAGACTCTCCTTTTCGGGTAACCATCTGTACCTTTTCATATTGCCCAGTATGCTCTCCTGGTTCCATTCAGAAGAATTTTCCCAACCAACCGCCAGGGGCAGATGGTCTGAATAAAGGAAGTTCACCTACCTGTAGGTCAATATTATAATCCAGTAAAGTATATGCGACAATACAATAAGCAACCACCGCCCCGTTTTGATATAAAAGTATAATTTCCATTCCTATCGCTCTTCGTTCTTCTATTGACTATGTTTAGAAGAGGTTATTGTCTAAAAAATTCAACAATTATTTTACGTGTGTAGAAATTACTTGTTCTCTGGAATTGAATCGGGGATATAAGGAGGTCGGGAATCCCAATGGATTGTGAAAATATCCTTGAGAACCTGTACACGTATTCAGATCACCTGCTATCCTGATTCTATTCTCGTCTGTTATTTTTTCCTCAATGTATTTGAGCAGGTTGTTTCTACTTAGATAATTTTATATTTAGGGGCAGATATGTGAAAAAAATGGAGATTCATTTCCCTATTGTTTAGTTCTGAATCAACATTTGTCCAGTTAATCCAGTGTGGTTCGATATCAACCTTCCCAATTAATCGCTGAAACACTCACAATAATACCTGCTGGGTATCTGCCTTGATTCACCAGCCTTGAAGCTGGTGATTCATAAATTTGGAAATCACCCAGGTTCAGAGCACCAAGTTTCCATCAAGGCAAAAATGTCAAATTGCTTTACATAATCAACAAGTGAGAAAAAGAAAACTTATCCTGAAATAGTCATTTATATTCCAAAATAATATTTTAGGTAGTTTATTAATGATCTCGGGCTTTTTTTTTTTTTTTTTAGAAAAACCGAATGTCTATTTTGAAACGCGCCTTTGTCTTGATTGGAATTACAGTTAAACCTGTCTATAGCGCCCCACTCACCAAAATAGGGTGCTATAGAGAGGGTGCTATAGACAGGTGACTTTTAATGTAAATCGCATCGTACTACAGTTAAACCTGTCTATAGCGCCTCTCCTCTTGGGACTCACCAAAATAGGGTGCTATAGAGAGGGGGTGCTATAGACAGGTCACTTTTAATATAAATCGCACCGTACTAAGTATTTAAAATCGGGCGCTATAGAGAGGAAGGCGCTATTTAGAGAGGTCGCTATAGACAGGTTTAACTGTATTTACATATGAAGGAGAATTTAGGTGTAGCATAGAATGTTTACCAACTCTATGTTGCTATAAAACATTACCTTCCTGGTTCATAACTTGGTCATTTCAAACATAGTATCTTGTATTTCTCATTATTATGTCTCTCAGTTTAGCTCTTATTCCTCTATCCAGGAGTTCTTTCCTTTTTCTAATTAGTAGTTTTCTCTGGTTTCTAATGTTTGGAAGGTAATGGTCTAGACTGTTGGTTTTCAACCGCTACGACCCGGGTTCGATTCCCGCATTGGGCACTTTTTTTTTTTTCTGATAAAAAAAAATACCCCAAATCCCGATTCTTGCAAAAGTTCAACCCCACCAGCGAGTGCAAGTAACCAAACGGGGCTAAGGCACATTTGTAAGTGCAAATTCGAACTGCTTTTCACATATGTAGACATGTGGTGCACAGTAAAAGCAGTCGTCTACTTCTATCCACCATGATTATTATGGCCTGTACCACGTGTACTAGGGATAAGCAAAAAAAAAACTAGTTAAGTTTTTTTACTTGAGTGATGTACACAGTGCATCGTTCAGGATGCACAAATAAAGGGAGAGGTGCCTTTTCTGTACATATATATAAAATATTGGCAGTGTACAAGATTTAATAAAAGAGAGAGAGAAAGCGCCAAAAAAAAAACAACGAAAAACAATCGCTTTGTTCGCACAGCCAACAGCGTCACACTTCTTTTGGCAAAGTTCATTGTCTCCTGATGACGTAATAGTGGTAGCGTTCCAACGGGTAAAATCGATAGGTTAAAAAAAAATTCTAAAAATAAATATTAAATTTTCTTCAAATATTTTAAAATATATATATTTAAATTATTTTGTATATAAATTTTAAAAATATTTTTAAAACAGAGTAATTCTGAATATTTTCTATTATTGAGATCTAAGCTGATGATGCAATGCGGTTTGAACTGGTTCTAGCTGCGTTTTGATTGGCTGCGCTTAAAGAGGAAACAAATATCACGTGGTGTAGTTATTTGGAAATCAGACCAACTACAGTTTATAAAAGGCACGAGTTTTTGGGGGATATTCATTTATTTTCGTTGGGGGGATAGTCAAATCCCAAAAAGCTTTTTCTGTTTATTTTCTTTTTTTTTTATTCCAGTAAATCCTTTATTGTATGGGTAAGTGCCATCTTTAATAATATAATTTCTCGCAAAGTGTATAATATGATTATAATGGATGATAATAATTATTTAGCATTTTTTTTTTCGCGAAACTAGCGTTTTACTTGTAAACCATAAAATGATTTATGGTATATACGGGTGCTATAGTCAGGTGACGTGGCCATCCCAATATATTTTTTACAAATAATAGAAAACTTTGTTTTAATGTTAAATTTGTCCCATTAATCGCCATAAATATTATCATTTAATTGGTTAAGCAATTTTTAAAACTGATAGCGCATAGAATTTTTTTAGAATTTTCTTTTATTCATACACATGAGAAGCAAGTAGATTTTAAAATATTGTTACACTTCCAAGCGCAAAAAAATATAACACAAATCACTTAAAATATATTTCTGTAATCACCAAGCAGATTTTTGATTTTTTTTTTTTTTTCTAAAATAATAGATGGCTAAAAGATAAATGTATCTTCTGCAATTTAAAATAATTGAAGAACATCTATAGAGCTTGTTTAAGATGCTTGTTTTATGTTTATTTTTGCTGTAATGTAATTTTTTTTTTTTTAAATGCTAGGTTACCAAGCCAAAAACACATAAGATGATAAGGTTTACAAATAAAAGTATAAATTTATATATATTTTTTAGTTATGAAACATTTTTTAATATATACCTCTTGATAAATATTTTCACATACAGAAATTTTGATATATATTACCAATAAACCAAAAATATGTATAGTTTGCCAAGATTGTGTAGGTAAAGAATAAGAAATGTAAGCTTCTCTCAATTGTGATTTAAATAGGCAAGGAAGCAACACAAGAGCTGTATATTTTGCCTATGCACAATTTGAAGCTCATCTTCTATCTATATATAGATAATACATTAACCAAATTTACAATTGTAAAGTGTTAAGCATTATTCTCCAAAGATACTGAACTATACGTATGTATAAATGTATAACTATTCTGTATGTGAAAATATTTATCAAGAGGTATATATTTAAAAATTTTACATAACTAAAAAATATATATAAATTTAAACTTTTATTTGTAAACCTTATCATCTTATGTGTTTTTGGCCTGGTAACCTAGCATTTAAAAAAAAAAATTACATTACAGCAAAAATAAACACAAAACAAGCATCTTAAACAAGCTCTATAGATGTTCTTCAATTATTTTAAATTGCAGAAGATACATTTATCTTTTAGCCAACTATTATTTTAGAAAAAAAAAATCAAAGATTTATACTGGCCGAAGTATCTTTTTTCAAGAAATATGAATGCCGGCCAGGCAGCCTCTATCTTCACGACACATAGTGATGTATTAATTAAAAAACATATTTTGGATCTAAAATAAAACATTTTATTTATTACAAAATGCCAATATTTCAATAGGTGGTATGCCTAACTTCGCCAGGGCATTTCTGTGTGTATATATCAAAATTTTTGTTATTTTTTGCTTGGTTTGTAACACTTATTTTTTTTCTACCAAATATTAGTAATTATTTTTAATTTATTCAATTTTCCAATTGTAAATTATTTGCTTCAAATTTCACTTTAATCATCACCAAATTACCAAAAAAAAATATTTTATTGAATTATATCAATTTATAATGGTAGATTTTTCTGGGTTTCTAAATCAATTGTTAATTTACTACCTATATATAATCAGAAATCCTTCTCTGTAGAAATTTTCCATCTACTCCGGATGGTCAGGATTTATCCTTGTGTGTATCTGTGTATGAATGTATATACTTTGCCTAGAAAGTTTTATTTGCCCTTTCTTGAAATGCTGCTTCAAATAAATTAATATATACCCATTTCAAGCCACTATTTACTTTTAACAGGCCCTTAGGGTAAACCCAGAGTGTTGCCCGGGCACTCTTTCATATTTTCACAGTTAGATTCTATATAAAGGGTCTACACAATAGGTTCTACCCATATTGAAGAACTTTTTTTGCTTATCCCTAGTACACGTGGTACTGGCCATGATAATCATGGTAGGTGAAGAACTTTCTAGAATTCATAGTTACCTATTTGGGACCAAATTGGTTCCACAATGCTAACATCCAGGCTATCAAAGAATTCAAGTTTTGTTCTTCCCAATCCACACCTGGTAGATAGAAAAATAAAAGGTTTTTATTGTGAAACCTGTAGTGGCAAACCAGCTCTTCATTTGGGGAATTGTTTCCAGAAATATCAAATTTTATTATTTGGGAAATTAAGGAAAGATGCGCAAGTGTAGGGCAGCCTCTACAAGGGGTGTGTGAGCCGGAAAGGGCTAAAAGAAGCTCAATACAAGATTATGGAATATATATGTATACACTTATAGTGTATATGCACATATGTATTTATAATAATAAGTCACACAGGCACAATTTAGATTATAAACACAAGGTAATAATTCTACAATGACCAAATTAAGTGGTGTAATTGTTGTAAGATTGTTAAGTGGTAAGATTGTTGGTAACAAAAGCTGCCATGTACTTGGTTGACCTTCTACATTTTTTGCCACATCACTTCCTTCACTAAGGGTGATTGGTGCAAAGATGTGTTGATCAAATATGAATCATACTAATGATTATTCTGATATTATTTAGTTATATGATCTAAAACACACACAAGGTAATAAGACCAAATAAATAAATGTGTGTGACATTTTGGTAACAGCGTTGTTACCATCTTCAGACACATCACACACCGAAATGTCACACACTATTTATTTATTAGGATTTGGTCTTATTACCTTGTGTTTATAATCTATAATCCAAATTGTGCCATATCGTTATGATCTACTGTCCTTACTGCGATGAAAAAATATATTGGGAGGGCTTGGCTCATCAGTGGTGAACCCTCCCAGCGGTTTCGCCAATTTAATCCACCAGACTGCTTCTAAGAGCTCTAATACTGTATTGGACGATTCTGCTTATATACGCAGCACTGAAGGATGGAATCTCAGAAATGGTTTTTAAGAAAACTATAGACATAAGCTTATAGGACAGTAGAATTACATTCAAATGTTTGCATTGAGCAATGCTCTTCCGCAAACAATAAAGACAAGGCCAGTTAGGCATAAATTAACACAAAGCAATAACTCGCCATCAATACATATAAAATGAAAGGATTTATAAAATTTATATAAGCAGAATCGTCCAATACAGTATTAGAGCTCTTAGAAGCGGTCTGGTGGATTAACATTTAGACTCTTGAACTTATTACACACATTATTTATTTATTTGGATTAAGTCTTATTACCTTGTTTTTTTTTTTTTTTTGCTTATCCCTAGTACACGTGGTACAGGTCATGATAATCATGGTGGGTAGAAGAAAGTGGTGACTTCTTTTACTGTAAGTGCACCACATGTCTACACATGTGAAAAGCAGTTCGACTTTTGCACTTATGTGCCAGAGCCCCATTTGGTTACTTGCACTCACTTTTGGTGTTGAACTTTTTGCAATAATTGGGGGCCATTAAACCTTTTTTTTTTTAAACAGAAAAAAAGTGCCAAATGTGGGAATTGAAACCGGGTCGTCCATAGATAATAAAAAAATAACTAAGAGTTTCAGTAACATTATCAAACTAGAGTGGGTCATGTGCTGTTTGAAGTTGTTTGATTTCAACATGAATTATTCCATATAGTTTACAATGTTGGAATGTTTGTCTACAGAGGCAGAGGAAGAGTCTTCCTTGTTCCAAGAGCATCCCAATGCCTCCCGGTTCACTGAGGTGCAAAAATTTGCTTCTCAGTGGCCATCTTGACTCGAGGATGAGCCTCGGAACCATAACCTGACATTTGGGTAAGTTGAACTCCACTCTTTGCATATTTTGCCACATTTGTAAACCTATACAACAACAGGAGATATAACCAGACTTAAATGTTAGAGCAACGCACACAGATTTTTATTTCTCACACAAGATGATAAATTCATATCCTCTCATATAATTGATAAGGCACAATTTGGATTATAGATTATAAACACAAGGTAATAAGACCAAATCCAAATAAATAGTGTGTAAATTTTATTTATTTGGATTTGGTCTTATTACCTTGTGTTTATAATCCTCACATATAGTTATATTTAATTAAAAAGGCATATATTGGATCAAAATACATATTCTTTCCTTTTCTGAGCGAGGTTTCAGTTTCTTCCCCTGCTTCTCATTTCTTTATAGAATCATTTTTAACAGGAGTCTGTATAAGACGGAATGTCTTAATAAAGGCTTATGTGTGTGTGTGTGTGCATGGATCAAAATATCATTTATTTTACCAATATATGTCTTTTTAATTAAAGATATATTTATGGATTGCTCTATTTTCAAAAAAATATCTAGTTATATATGAAAAAATAGTACAAATGTGATATTGTAGTACAAATGGTGCAAGCCATCAGCAACTTTCAGTTGCACAATAAGGAGATGCCTTTTTTCATAGTTATATATGTTATGGATGTCTTTTAAAGAGAAAGAATTGAAGGTGGTGCAGTCATATAGTAAAAACTTCTTTAGATTGAATGGATGTGAACTTTTGGTTCACTCAAGCCATGGTTTGGCTATTTTATTTACTTTTCAAAATGTTTATATTGTAAAATTAAAGGACAGCCATTACACACAGGAAAAAGTTACCTCTTAATAATCCAGGATATAATGAATTTTTTAAAAAATAACCAAAGTTAATTTCCATTCCATTGGTTATAACGATTGTTTATAACAAACTTTTGTGATTTTTATAAATATTGAACTACCCTTAATAATGAGCCTAATTTCAAGTCTAAAAAATAATGAAATCTAGACTTCAGAACCTTATTTGAAAGAAGTAAAGTTTGTATTAAATAACACAATAAAGATGTTTTAAAATAAATTGAAACTATTTTAGACACATGATAAGGCACAATTTGGATTATAAACACAAGGTAATAAGACCAAATCCAAATAAATAGTGTGTAATGTTTCGGTAACAACATTACACACTATTTATTTGGATTTGGTCTTATTACCTTGTGTTTATAATCTATAATCCAAATTGTGCTTTTTCATATACAATTTTTGAAAAGTGAAAGAAAAAAAGAAAGAATAGCCAAACCATGGCTATAGTGAGCCAAAAGTTCATTTCCATTGGAGTTTTACTGTATATATTATATTTATATACCAATGTGCCATTGTCTGGTCATACTGGCTAGGTAAATGTAAAGAGAAATCTAGAATTCCCAATATTTGGTTAATTGAGTAAAATTGCACATATACAAGACATTTTTTTCCCTAGGTAATAAGCACAAGGTAAAAAGACCAAATAAATAAATAGTGTATGACGTTTTGGTAACAGTGTTGTTACCATCTTCAAACAAAAGTACTGAATGAGAAATTTTATCACATGTTTTAAATAGTTACTGTTATCAAGGGGGTCGGTGGAAGGCTGGTTAAACCGTTTGGTTTTCGACCACTAGGACCCGGGGTCGATTCCCGCATTGGACACTTTTTTTCTGTTTAAAAAAAAAAAATGCTCCAATGGCCCCCGATTCTTGCAAAAGTCCAACCCCACCAGCATGTGCAAGTAACCAAACGGGGCTCTGGCGCATTTGTGAGTGCAAAGTCAAACTGCTTTTCACATGTGTAGACATGTGGTGCGCTTACAGTAAAAAAAACAGTCGCTAACTACCCACCATGATTATCATGGCCTGTACCATGTGTACTAAGGATATATATATATATATATATATATATATATATATATATATATATATATATATATATATATATAAGCAAAAAAAAACAGTTATCAAATGTTTAAACAAGATAGCAGATAAGAAGAGTTTTCTGAGAAGCCTAAAATATTATTCTTATAATTAAAATTGGAAAAACACTTTTTTTTTTAATTATCCAGTGACAATAAAATTAAAAGCATATCTTTAATACAAATTTCTCATTCAGTACTTTTGTCTGAAGATGGTAACAACACTGTTACCGAAACGTCACACACTATTTATTTATTTGGATTTGGTCTTTTCACCTTGTATTTATAATCTATAATCCAAAATGTGCATCATCATTCCTAGGTAATATTATTGGCAAGCTCTGCTAAGTTGATAGTGGGTGGTATCCAATTCAATTTCCTAGAGCTTGTCCATTTCTAAAGTGTTGGCAAGCAGGGAACATTTATTGAGAAAAGGAAATGTTTGGGTTGCCTCATTGTGTGAAATACCGCTGGGAAACTTTGACCCTGGACTCTTTGTCCTCCCAGTGACTCACATTGTGTCATTCCTTTGTCTAGAGTGTAGGCTCTCTATGGAGACAGGGAGAACCGACTTGTTTTTACCAAGTTTCTTCTTTAACAAGATAATTACTTTTTTTATAGCTGCATTATATTGTATTATAAATTAATTTATATAATACTAGACGAATGACCTGGCTTCACCCCAGAATCCCCCAGAGTGCAATTTCCTTCATACTGAAAGTACATCAATAATAAATAGTAGAAGTGCCATAGAATAGCAATACACAAGTAACACATAAACCACAGGCAAAAAGTGTGTGTGATTGCAAAAATGGTATTATATTAGTGTTTAGGTATTTGGTTTAATTATTTTTTGCAATCCATTTAGTTGTTTCAAAATCAATATAGTTTAAATAGATGATAGCTTTCCCACCCAACCTCCGAGGTACCTGCCGCAGATAATTAACCCTTGAAATTGCAATAGATCTTGACTGCAATGCCCATCTTCTCAGTAAGAATAAGAAAAAATGGGTTTATAAAAAAAAAATAATCCAAAATACTGGCATTTAAATATTTTTCTGTAAAAATTAAAAGAGCACATGGACATTAAGCAAACATGTGTGTTTGCTAATGACTGCGACTGCTTTTTAAATGATTTTTTTTAATAGATAAAAAAAAAGGCCAGAACAAAAATTAATAAAAAATACGAAAGCCGTTATTTACACACAGTAACGTTAATTTTTCAAATTGCATTGTGTGCACTTACCCTAACTTGGTTAGTAATATAAATTTCTCTCTCAATACTTTTGTTAAAAAAAGTAACACTTGTATAAAAAGATATTTCAAAAAAAGTATGCAAGCCACTTGAAAAAAAAAAAGCAGAACGCTCATTGGTCGCTTAATTGGCCTGGTGTTATTACTTCGCCTCGTATTTACTCCGCGTAAAAAAGTTTTTCAAATGAAAAAAATAAATAGCCAAAAATACTAATTAAAATGTAACCAAAATTTTCCTCAGGTTTATAAAAAGCGACATGCAAAATTTGGTATCAATTGGTTCAGTAGTTTTTGAGTTTATCACGAAACAGACATTGACTTTTATATATAAGAAGATTTACAAACTGAAAAATATGTCCAGGGTAGCCTAGTAGACATGGCATCTACCTGGTAAGCGGAACAGTGTGGGTTCGTTCGTTTCCCATCCCTGGACACTTTATTTTTCCGTTCATCAATACTCTTCACAATTCATCCTTTCATACTTCATCCCTAAGGATAGGAATAGTCGTTATTTCTCCTTAAAATAATTAAAATTACAATTTTTTGTTCTGTAAAAAGAAACATTGCAGTAAAACTTGTTAAACGTTGTTATAGAATTTATTTTTACGACAAAAAAGCGATGGCAAAAGATTTCTAAAAAATAATAAAAAGGCCAGTATACACGGCTTGTTTTGACTTGTCAGGTAAAAAGCTAATATTTTATATGAAATCTCATGAATTTTTTTTATATTTATTCCAAGTAGCTCAAAATAGCTACTTAGCAGTAGTTACTTGCATAACCAGATTTTGCCATCTCATTGAATTTGCATAAAATTACACCTTTTTATATAATTTTAAAACAATTTTTTAATCATATTTCAACACTATAATACAAATCTTACTTTAAAAAGTGTGATTGTTACTTGAAAACATGTTCTCTTCAAATAAATGTTGATTTTTCTTCTTCTTCCATTTCCAATTCTCTCTACATATTCTTCTGAAGACCAAATTTTGTCTTGTTGAACCTTTTACCATTTCCGGCTTTAAAATTATCATGGTTCATTTTAATACAAGAAAATAAGACCTAATCCAAATAATTTAATAGTGTGTGACGTTTCGGCAACAGCATGTCACCATCATCAGACAAAAGAATAAAATCAATTTATCTGATGATGGTGACAATGCTGAAACATCACACACTATTAAAATATTTGAATTAGGTATTCTTGTATTATAATCTATAATCCAAATTGTGCTTTATCATGGTTTATTTTAATAGCATAAAACTGGCCTTTTGTGTTGTATTGTGAGGCCATTTATTGGGGCATAGTTTGAACTAGATTGATAGAGAGCACTTTTTCTCAAAAAAAAAAAAGCAGTGAAGTGGCAAAAATTAGGTTGATTCCTCTTTGTAGAACAAATTCTATAGTTATATAGTATAATAGTCACCAAATTTATTGTTTTGAATTGTGAGCTGAAGCTTGCACAAAATTGTCCCATTTTTATCAAAAGTTCATTATATTTTTATAATATATTTGAGGACTTAATTATTTTTTAAAAAATTTGTTATAACCATAGTTTTTTTTTTTTTCAATGGAATGGAATTGAGGATAACCTTAAGTTAAGGGAAGGTTCACATTTCAATATAACTAGGTTTTGCCATGATTTATCATTAATCTTGTTTATTTGATCATTTTTAGCATATTGAAATTTGAGTTTTGAGACATTAATGACCCTTTTTAATTTTGTTATAAGGGAAGGTTATATCATTAATCTTATTTATTTGACCATTTAGGATATTGAAATTAGGGTTTTGAGACATTAAGGACTCTTAATTGGTATTTGTGCCCTCCCCCATAATGAAGGCAGTCTGGTTGTGTATCATCGACAGTAAGCTCCAAGAACAAATTGTTAATGATCTCCAAGATTACACCCCAATAATTGGACCCATCGGGATGACTGATGTATATTTTTGTACAGGCTCAATGACTGGTTGCTCGCCACCAATCCACTTCTTCTTGACCATGTCTTGAACCTGGGCCACGTGGAAGAGGTAAGTCCTTGTGAACTGCTGCTGCAGTATGTGTGAGTCTAATGTGAGGTGGGTTCACAGGCTGCGACGAAGGAATGGGTCCTCCCACCTGACGCCCTCCTCCCACCGCCCAGGTGGGGTGATGTGGGTTCAGAGATGACCTTCTGCTCTCTCTCAGTGTTTGAAGTTTTTCTGACCCACACAAGGAAGATTCTAGCTGCAGAGCTTCAGGATCATCCTTATAACACCATGGGCAGCTTCATTGCCTTTTACCATGATTTTATCAACCAAAATGGCGAGCTTTCTGTCAAAAATTTTTTCCAACAATACAATGCTAGGATTCTCCCATACAGCCTGTCCTGTGTAGGACTCAGCTGCTCCTTCCTGAATGCTGCCATCAACTCGGAGCTGGGGCTGAAGTACCCAGAGTTGCAGGAACATCTCTATATTGTGTCCTGCGAGGAAATGATCACCGATGTGGAGTCCTATGTAGACCACTCCCCACCTAGCCAGGAGATTGCTGTGAAGGAGCATGTGCTAGTTGCCTTAAGGGTGAGGATAGAAGGTAGAGCCGGATACGTATTGCTAGACCCGGGCTACCACGTGGGTATCCCCATTGTGGTAATGGAAGATGGCCAGGCTCCACACACTGGCTGGTTCCTGCAGTGTGAGACCTCCAAGAGCCGCAAGGAATACTGCTACGAGTACCAGACCACCGGCTACCTGGCGTGGAAAGTGAAAGACACCCGCAATGGCAAAGTGAATCAGTGGACCAACCTCATCTATGTCCAGAAGAGATTCCTTAGCCACGTGGCAGTGTCAGAGAAACGCAACCTGGCTTTCAACTTCCGCTCCTTCGTGGTGAGAGATGAGAGAGGGCCGGTAGCAGGGCTGTACTGCAACTTAGAGGGACTGCCCCATTTCACTCTCTTCTACCAGGACAGTGAGAGGGAGAGACGAGAGGTGAGGATCCCATTTTCCAGTGTGGAAGACTCAGCTTATGACCACCATCTGGCCGTCTTAGCTACCCTCTCCAGAGGCAACCTCTCCTACCTCCGGGAAATGATGCGAGGAATCACCAGGGCACAGGCCGACACAAATTTCATGCCTTATATCGCAGAGCTCAACCAATCTATCGATGAATAAGTGTTCCAATATTTTTCACGCCCTGTATCCTCTTTTATATGTTTTGTCTATAATTTTTAATTGGCAATAAAATGATGCTGCCCTAATTAATCCTGGTTTATTTCTCACCACATTGCTCAACATTTGGTATCAGGTGCAAGTTTTAGTGAACAATGCTGATTGGTTGTTATATTATCCTTTCTTATTAACTACTAGCCAAATGACCCGGGCAACGCCCAGGTTTTACCCGATTATAGTTTTCATTCAAATACTATTCATTACAATTATAAATTGGCGGCATGGATGTCACTCTTGTGAAACGTCCCGCTCCAAACTTGTGTCTTTCAGATTTTTCTCTATGTCCTGTTAAAACATGTTTTACATGTACATCAGGTCAGCTGATATTACCTCCCATCTTCACCGCTAGAGGCCCTGCTTGCGAGTGACAGGGAAAATTTTCAAATAACTCGAAGAATATTCGGGATAGAGACCTGAAATGTTCACTAAAGTTTTTCCAGATTCTACTCTATACACTGTTAAATTTCAGTCAGATTAGTTACGTATTGTGGACATATATAGCCGACAAACATACATACACTGACTTTTATATATATAGGGATTCAGTCTTTGTTTTTTTTTTTTAATTATATGCACAATTTTGTTCAGCTGTAAGCAAATTATATTAATAATTTGGTTTTCAACCGCTACGACCCTGGTTCGATTCCCGCATTGGACACTTTTTTTCTGTTTAAAAAAATGCTCCATTGGCCCCCGATTCTTGCAAAAGTTCAACCCCAGCAGCAAGTGCAAGTAACCAAACGGGGCTAAGGCACATTTGTAAGCGAAAAGTCGAACTGCTTTTCACATGTGTAGACATGTGGTGCACTTACAGTAAAAGCAGTCGCCAACTTTACTCACCATGGTTATCATGGCCTGTACCACATGTATTAGGGATAAGCAAAAAAAAAAAGCTTAACTTGCTTATAGGGCCAACCTGCAAAATGGTGTTTTCCATAGAAGGCTTACTTATTACACCTATGTAGGTTACATATAGGATAAAGTAAAACACCAATTTTTGTGTTGAAAAAATCTATCATAACTTATCATCACTGACTTATGACCGAGTCTCCGATAAAAGACCATTTCCTTGAGAGACCGGGTTTGCAGCGTTTTTTTGGGCGGTCTTTCTTGGGTGTCTACCCTAATCCTTATATCTAAAATGAAATACAAAATCGATGTTTGTTATCGCGTTGCGCAAAATCTACATAATCAATCATTTTGAAATTTCACATGTAGGTAGCTGAAGATTTCGTTTAACATATAGGCTATTCAAAAAACTAAAAAGGTGAATGTGCTTTTTTTTTTAAATGTAAAACCAAAAAGCGTTAGTTCCAGTCTTTTACCGCTTGGGCGCAGCACTGGTTGCGACGATAAATGAATTTGATTGATTAATAATTTTACACGTAGTTTGTTTACACGATGAATGTTTTTAAAAGGTAAGATTATCCAATCGCCGTAAATCTTTAGGAAGTTATATTTACTATACTACTGGGAAGGTTTCTGCTTTAATTTGATTTGAAATAAATATTCATTGCAATTTCATTTGCAAATTTTCTACTTTCACTCGCAAGCAGCGCCTCTAGCGGCATCTGGTGAAATTACATTTATAAATTGTAAAAATGCTAAAATGTGTTCTGAGTATAATAAATTTAATATTTAATTTGAGAAGTTATATAGTAATATAATATTCCAATGACGTAAATAAACTTGGCATTTCAATATTAATATATATTTAAAGAAAATACTTTATTTGAAATTTAATAAATGTTTTTGAAAAAATTATGTGTTTCAAATATATAAATGCATATAACAATATTTATATACGTTTAGAAATCTATATATAGGTGGATTGGATGTTTTATAGAATCGTTTTAACAAATGTTCGTTAGGCAAACTTTTACTCGGGTAAAAACCAGGCGAAGCTAGGAACATTCGCTATAGATTATAAACACAATTTATAATGTATTAAAATATACAAGTATTAGAGTCATCAACAATTCTGTCACCGTTTGCTTTTGGTTCAGTGGTAGAATGCTCGCCTGCCACGCGGGCGCCCCGGGTTCGATTCCCGGCCGATGCATTTTTTTTTTACAATTTTTAAAACTCATTTATATTATTAAAATATATGTGCTTTTCCTGTCTATGTACACAAGTATACAGGTATGTATACAAGTTATTTGCAAATTGCGTTGCAAATTTGCCCTTTCGCTCGCAAGCAGCGCCTCTAGCGGTGAAGATGGGAGGTAATATCAGCTGACCTAATGGATATCTAAAACGTGTTTTAACAGGACATAGAAAAAAATCTGGAAAATATATTTTTCGGATTTTTAGTCAAGAAAAATAAATTGACAGGTTCTGGGAAAAAATAAGTTGTTTTTTATTCAGAAAATGATGACAATATTGCTGTATCATATTTGATTATCAGATACAAAATTATATCCGGAAAAATTCCAAAAAGCAGAGAGCATGGGTGAAGCCGGTTCATTTTTAGTATACAGGAACAAAATTCTAACAGAAAAACATTCATTCGAGCAGAAGACACAAAGCCAGATCATCTCTTTATAAAAATATCGCTTCTCAGACACAAAGTTTGAAACGGGACGTTTCACAAGAATGACATCCACGGCGCCAATTTATAATTGTAACGAATAGTATTTGAATAAAAGCATTTAATCGGGCAAAACCTGGGTCATTTGGCTAGTTCTATAAACAGTTACGAGCGTCATGCGTTCTTAATAATTCTTCATCTCTTTCACCGTTTGCTTTTTTTTTTTGGAATGGCGCTCTCCTATTGGTTGGCTACGATCACGCCACCTTTGCCCCCCCACTCGCCTTTTCGTTTTTGTAACTATTGTGTTGGAGCGGGTCGCTCCTTAAATAAATGCATATATTAGTTAATAACTAAATGGAATCCTCTCTTTCTTTTTCCCAGTAAGAGACGCCTACGGAAGCCAACAGTACATAGACAGATAAAGCACATAGGCTATAGTTATTAACTAATATATGCATTTATTTAAGGCGCCAATTTATAATTGTAACAAATAGTATTTGAATAAAAACATTCAATCGGGTAAAACACGGGCGTTGCCCGGGTCATTCGGCTAGTAGATTATAAACACAAGGTAATACGACCAAATCCATGATAAGGCACAATTTGTATTATATTAGTGTATTGTAATTGTGTAGTAGTGTATTACAATAGTTTTTTTGAGTTTTTAGTCGCACTTTTAACCAAGAAAAATTATAATTAGCCAAGTACTGAGCAACAATATTTTTTTAGTCAGAAATGATGATGACAATATTGCTGTATCATGCTTGATTGACATAAACAAAATTTTTTGGGGGAATATTCACTAAAGCAGACCACGGGCAAAGCCAGATAATAATTTTTAGTAGGCAGGAACAAAATTATACCAGCGAAACATTCACTCGAGCAGAAGACACACGAAGCCAGGTCATCTCTATATATAAAATATTGTTTCTCTGCCTTTTGGCTAAGATCATGTAGTATATCTCTATATATTTATATATATTGATGAGGCTGAAGTGGGGATGTAAAGCTCATTTTATTGAGGGGCTGCAGTACATTGTCCTGGTGGGCTATGGTCACCAGTTCCAGGGCTGGGTTTGTGGTCCGGTCCCGGAGGGTTGTTGGGGTCCGATTCTCATCGGTGTAGCCGTTGGGAGGGTTATATCTGTGACAGGACATCTTCGTTCGCCGGGCAAGGAAAAAAAAAAAAAGAAAAAATAATAATAATAAATAGCACGAAGGTCAAACGATAACTGGCACGTTGTATTTTTAACGCCTTCCGCGAAACGGTGGTCAGTGGTCAAATACAACAAACAACAAAAAAGCCTTTATTTAGGGTCACTGACCCTATAGTGGTCAAATACAACTTGTACCTGTTATATCTGTGGTGCCGTTTCACTGATAATAATAAATAAACAAAATTTAAAATAATTTTGTAACGGTCACGTGTATTTCCGGTCGGTTGCTTGTTGACACACAACAATATCTTTTTAAAAATCTATTCAGTAGAGAGAGTGGATATGTTTGCTCTAAAAATATATTTTATATCTCTATATATATAAAAGTCAATTTCTGTCTGTCTGTCTGTTTCGCGATAAACTCAAAAACTACTGAACCAATTGGTACCAAATTTTGCATGTCGCTTTTTATAAACCCGAGGAAAATTTTCGGCTGCATTTCAATTAGTATTTTTGGCTATTTCTTTTTTTCATTTGAAGAACTTTTTTTTACGCGGACTAATCCGGAAAGGAATGAATACTTAAATATGGCCATTTTTTTAAAGCATCGGTGGTTTAGTGGTAGAATGCTCGCCTGCCACGCGGGCGGCCCGGGTTCGATTCCCGGCCGATGCATTTTTTTTTTTTTACAATTTTTAAAACTCATTTATATTATATACTAGGCGAATGACCCGGCTTCGCCCGAGAAATCCCTTGGGTGCAATTTCCTTCATACTAAAAGTATATCAATAATAAATATTAGAAGTGCCATAGAATAGCAATACAGAAGTAACACATAAACTACAGGAAAAAAGTGTGTGTGATGGCAAAAATTGTATTATATTAGTGTCTAGGTATTTGATTTAATTAATATAGTTGATATAATCTACTTATATAATTGCCTTATTCTGTCTGTGTGAATCGAACCCACGACCTTCCGCTTACCGGGCAGATGCCATGACCACTAGGCCACATGACCACAATTTATAATTGTAACAAATAGTATTTGAATCAAAACATTCAATCGGGTAAAACACGGGTGTTGCCCGGGTCATTCGGCTAGTATATATTATATCTATATTAATAAAATGCAAATTTCATAAGTGGTGTTCGCTAAAAACTTTCGTTACAATGCATCAATTTCGACCAAATTTTCAACATTTATGTAAAATGAGATGGAGCAGGTTTTGCTTAACATCAAAATATTTTTCCTAATTTTAACATGCGTAACTTCGCTGTTATCGATTAAATACAAAAAAAAATCAACAGAGTTAATTTTATTTATATATAAATACAAAAAAAAATTCAGCAATTCATTCAACTCAATCTAAAAAAATATTCAAAACAAGCAATTTTAAGATAACACCATATGTAAAACAGTCGGCCAAGAAAACAACAACGATATTACATCTTTCTCACATATTCACACACAATCTTGATCAATAATTAAAACTAATCTTTAACATTGTTTATTATACTTCATAATATATAATATTCGTTAGGCAAACTTTCACTCGGATAAAACCCGGGCGAAGCCGGGTACACATCTGCTAGTATCATATAAATATTAAATGTAACGAATATTATTATCATTATTATCATAATATTCTGTGTGTTCCGGAATATCAATAATATTCATTAGGCAAACTTTCACTCGGATAAAACCCGCGAGAAGCCGGGTACGCATCCACTAGTTAAAATAATAATTTTATGAAATACTATTGTAATATATTTTAATTAATAATGTGATTTGATATCATTGAGATTTTTTTTTTTCTCTGAAGAAGAGTTAAAGAAACCTGGTGAAGCTTTTTTATCATTTTATACTAGAAGAATGACCCGGCTTCGCCAGAGAATTTCCCCTGAGTGCAATTTCCTTCATACTGAAAGTACATCAATAATAAATAGTAGAAGTGCCATAGAATAGCAATACACAAGTAACACATAAACCACAGGCAAAAAGTGTGTGTGATGGCAAAAATTGTATTATATTAGTGTTTAGGTAT
Organism: Cordylochernes scorpioides; assembly: GCA_030710605.1. NCBI lineage: Eukaryota > Metazoa > Arthropoda > Arachnida > Pseudoscorpiones > Chernetidae > Cordylochernes > Cordylochernes scorpioides. The sequence goes on from CP092874.1 coordinate 70,639,916, forward strand.
TTTATTTAATTATTTTTTGCAATCCATTTAGTTGTTTCAAAATCAATATAGTTTAAATAGATGGCAGCTTTTCCACCCAATCCCTGAGGTACCCGCCCCAGTGCATTAACCCTTGAAATTGCCTGAGTTGAGTGAGTGACTGCGATGCCCATCTTCTCAGTAAGAATAAGAAAAAAATAGGTTTATAAAAAAAATTAATCCAAAATACTGGCATGTAAATATTTTTCTGTAAAAAATAAAAGAGCACATGGAAATTAGGCAAACATGTTTGCTAATGACTGCGACTGCATTTTAAATGATTTTTTTTTTAAAGAGATAAAAAAAAAACAACTAAGGTCAGAATAAAAAGCCATTATTTACATACAGTAACGTTAATTTTGTAAAGTTTTTAAAAATTGCATTGTGTGCACTTACTGTAACTTAGAAATATAAATTTCTCTCTCAATACTCAATACTTTTGTAAAAAAAAGAAACACTTGTATAAAAATATATTTCAAAAAAGTACGCAAGCAACTTGGAAAAAATGCAGAACGCTCATTGGTCGCTTAATTGGCCTGGTGTTGTTACTTCGCCTCATATTTACTCTACGTAAAAAAAAATTCTTCAAATGAAAAAAATAAATAGCCAAAAATACTAATCAAAATGTAGCTAAAAATTTCCCTCAGGTTTATTAAAAGCGACATGCAAAATTTGGTACCAATTGGTTCAGTAGTTTTTGAGTTTATCACGAAACAGACATTGACTTTTATATATAATACATTCAAACCTCTTTAATTCAACACCCCAAGGGATCAGAGCTTTCAGTTGAATTAAAGTTATTCAGATGATTAGCTAATCATCTAACTCGCTAAAATACAGTCGAACCTCTTTAATTCAACACCCCAAGGGATCAGAGCTTTCGGTTGAATTAAAGGAAGTGTTGAATTAAAGTTATTCAGATGATTAGGCAATCATCTAACTCGCTAAAATAATATTTTTTTAAAATAGCCTTGTAATATAAATTAATGATATTAATTGAAACCATTGTGTGTGTCCACTTTATTTTATTTTCATGATTAACTTTTAGTATCAGTGACAAAATGGCATTAATACATATTTTAGAAACATAAATAATTGTAACAAATAAATTTACTGGTAATGTTTTTCTTTTCAGTAATATAATCAAATATTAACTCTACAGACATTAAAATATTAAATATAATATATTAAATAATATTTTATTCTAATTGAAAATATAGCAGTTGAAAGGGAATAAATATGGAAAATAAAAAGAAAATTTAAAAATAATCATGAAGAGAGAGATCTTTTAAAAAATTCCTTTATAGATGTCTGTTTTTGCACTGAAATCCTATTCAGGATGTATTCCAGATGGTCCATTTTAAAAAAACATGCATGTCTTTCTTACTCTGGAATGTGTTTTAAATAACTATTGTATTAAAGATATCCACTGCTGCTGGAGGTGTTATTGATTTTGTGTTTAAATCTTTTATAATAACACAGAAATGGAATATTGAAATAAAATGTTATCATAATCATTGTGGCTACATTTTATAAAGATTTATTTATTTAAAAAGAAATTATTTGTAAATTTTAAAATAACTAAAATATTTTAATGCTGAAATTTAAAAATAAAATATTATTGTTAATTAGCGCACAAAGCCTTAATCCCAGCGTAAAAAAAAAAAAAAAAAAACAATAACACTCGCGACATTGCGCAACGGCACTGCAAAGTGAAACTTAAACTAACCAGGAAGCAAAAGTGCGCGCGCGCGATCCAATCGGCGCCGTAATACCTTTTTAGCAGAAAGTTGTAAGTAAAAAACATTAAACTGTCGAAATTCGAATTTTAAAATGGTCGAACTATCGGCAGTGTCGTATTATCGATATGTCGAATTACGGTTTGTTATTTGATAGGCCGGAGGTCGGGACATCAGAACATGGTCGAATTATCGCCGAGTGTCGAATTGGGGTGTGTCGAATTAACGAGGTTATACTGTAATATTTTTTTTAAAATAGCTTTGTAATATAAATTGTTCGTATTAATTAAAATCATTGTGTGTGTGTATTTTTTTTTTTGTATTATTTTTTATTTTCATGGTTAACTTTAGTATCAGGGACAAAATGGCAATAATACATATTTTTGAAACATAAATAATTACAAATAATATTTTAAGAGATAGAACTCTTCCTGTTTAGATAATCAAATAAAGTAAAGCACGAAGGAAGATGAGTTTCTTTTTAATAAAACACGAGCGAGCTTTCGGGCCACACGCCCTTCTACTGGCAAAAAGCTAAGAGATTCAAAGAGATACAAACCTATTTATACTATGGTAAGCACTATTTTAACATATTTATACTATGGTAAGCACTATTTTAACATATTTATACTATGGTAAGCACTATTTTAACATATTTATACTATGGTAAGCACTATTTTAACATATTTATACTATGGTAAGCACTATTTTAACATATTTATACTATGGTAAGCACTATTTTAACATATTTATACTATGGTAAGCACTATTTTAACATATTTATACTATGGTAAGCAATATTTTAACATATTTATACTATGGTAAGCAATATTTTAGCATATTTACATTTTTTCTTATAGACAGAGAAACAAAATACAACTATGATTACAATTAAGATATGCAAATATAGGGAAAAAGACAATGAGGTAAATTCTAAATCTGACACATTAGGGGAGACTGGAATATCACTGTGAAGGGAAGACAGAGTAAACAGATTAAACACATCAGGACAGGAATACTTTATAAATATCTGGTATGTCTATTTTTCTATTAAAACTGTTCAGATTGACAGAGGTTATAGCTTCCAACACCAATCTTTGGTGTTGGTTTGGAACGTGATGGTAGTGAATGGTCGGCTGGCTGAGGTTGAATGTGTGGCCTGTGGAAGACATGTGTTGGTAGATTAAGGAGCGGGGGTCACTGTTTTTAATATTCCTTTTGTGTTCTGAAATTCTAAGAGCCATGTTTCTAACTGTCTCACCCACATATGTAGCAGCACATTGCGTGCATGAGACAGAGTAGACCGCGCTGGTACTATGGAGAAGATCAGGGGGCGAGTCTGATGTGGTTATGGGATGTCTGAGGTGTGTGGATAAATTTTGGGTATTACTGAAATATGTATGGATGCCATATGTTAAAAGGAATCTTGAGATGTTAACTGTGTGGGAGGAAAAGGGTAAAACACATTTCGATCTGTAAACTGTTGGAGGGTTGGGGGGACTAAGCCTGTAAGTGTGTCTATTAATAAAAGGAAGTGGGAAATCTGCTAAAGTGATATTCGAGATTATATTTCCTTTTTCTATAGATTTAAAGATGGGGAGGGAACAATGGGTGTGGATGCGCTTGGTCAGGGCCTTTACAAGGTTAATTTTGTGTGCTATTGGGCAGAAAGAACTAAAGTGGGTGTAACAAGGGTAACTGTTTTTCTTGTAGTAGACTGTAGTGTGGAAGGCATTAGGGGTACGTAAAATTAGGATGTCTAAAAAGGGAATGGCCCGATTGTGTTCTTTTTCTATGGTAAAGGATAAATCGGGATGGTAACTGTTTAGATCACTTTGAATGAGGTTTTCCTGACTGTTTTTGCATATGCAGAAAATGTCATCGACATATCTGCGCCATATGAGTATATCAGATAAGTGCTTTTCGTTGATCCAAGTGTCAAGTCTGGTCATAACGATCTCTGCGGCTATTGTTGAAAGAGGACTTCCCATCGGGGAGCCTCTGATTTGTCTATAGAATTGATGGTTGTAGGTGAACGTGCCCATATTAAGGCAAATATCAGCCAGATTTGTTATCTTGGAAACCGTTTGCCATTTGCCATGGTTTCCAAGATAACCATCCTCCATTGTAAATATGATGACCTAGGTTGCTCTTTTCGAGCGGTACCTAATAAAATTATTTTGGAACTTCTATGTAAATAACTACATATACCTTTTATAAAATTTGCAGGGGGTCGGTGGAAGAATGGTCTAAACCGTTGGTTTTTGACCGCTATGGCCCGGATGCGATTCCCGCATTGGGCACTTTTCTGATTTAAATAAATGCTACAATGGCCCCCGATTCTTGCAAAAGTCCAACCCCACCAGCGAGTGCAAGTAACAAAACGGGGCTCTGGCACATTTGTAAGTGCAAAGTCGAACTGTTTTTCACATGTGTAAACATGTGGTGCACTTATATTAAAAGCAGTCGCCTACTTCTACCCACCATGATTATCATGGCATGTACTAAGTGTACTAGGGATAAGCAAAAAAAAATTAGCAGCTCCACCCCAGGAAGGAATCCTTCAATGATAGAGAGTGAAGAGAATGTTGTGTTAGTCTTCTTCTTTCTTATCTCCACACAATCACACTAGGGTATCAAGCTTATAAGGCTTGAGACTTTTGTTGGTGTCTGCTGGGGATGAGTTTTTTTTTTTCTTATCCCTAGTACACATGGTACAGGCCATGATAATCATGGTGTGTAGAGGTTGACGACTGCTTTTACTGTAAGTGCACCACATGTCTACACATGTGAAAAGCAGGTAGACTTTGCACTTACAAATGTACCAGAGCCCCGTTTGGTTACTTGCACTCGCTGGTGGGGTTGGACTTTTGCAAGAAATGGGGGCCATTGGGACTTTATTATCTAGAAATGTAAATTGTAGAATTGTTTCCTCTTCTACCTCATATTCTATATACAGTTACGAGCGTCATCATCTCTGTCACCGTTTGCTTTTTTTTGGAATGGCGCTCTCCTATTGGTTGGCTACGATCACGTGGCTACGATGGCGCCGCCACTACGCAAGACACTTTGTTTTTGACTTTGCCCCCCCCCCCCCACTCGCTTTTTGGTTTTTGTAACTATTGTGTTGGAGCGGGTCGCTCCTTAAATAAATGCATATATTAGTTAATAACTAAATGGAATCCTCTCTTTCTTTTTCCCAGTAAGAGACGCCTACGGAAGCCAACAGTACATAGACAGATAAAGCACATAGGCTATAGTTATTAACTAATATATGCATTTATTTAAGGCGCCAATTTATAATTGTAACAAATAGTATTTGAATCAAAACATTCACAACCGGGTAAAACACGGGCGTTGCCCGGGTCATTCGGCTAGTTACCATATAAGAATCAATACAGTTCAGATCTTAAAATCCTGCAATGTGTTGAGGATGCCTCACCTGAGCAGGTAAAGCTATTCTTCCTTTCTTTCTTAACAAATTAATTCATTAAAATTGGCTTCAAATGTATAAAAAAAAAAACTTCAAATCTGACTCCTATTTTTATTGATGACTAGCCGAATGACCCAGGCAACGCCCGGGTTTTACCCGATTAAATGTTTTTATTCAAATACTATTTGTTACAATTATAAATTTCCGCCATGGATGTCACTCTTGTGAAACGTCCCGCTCCAAACTTTGCGTCTTTCAGATTTTTCTCTATGTACTGTTAAAACACGTTTTACATGTACATTAGATCAGCTGATATTACTTCCCATCTTCACTGCTTGAGGTGCTGCTTGTGAGCGAAAGGGCAAATTTGCAAATAACTCGAAGAATATTCAGGATAGAGACCTGAAATGTTCACCATAAGTTTCTCCAGATTCTACTCTATATACTGTTAAAATTTCAGTCAGATTAGTTATATAGCCGTGTATAGCCGACAAACATACATACACTGACTTTTATATATATAGGAATGAGTTTCCAATTTATTTTTTTTTTATTTGTGTGATAAAAAGTAAAATATAAGATGTGGCTTCACCAGGATAGGACAACTCCGCCTTTGCCAAGGAGGAGGGGGAGCAGTAACAAGCTCGCTAAAAAACCTGGGCTCAGCTGGCCCGGCTGATAGTACCCTGTAAGGGCTCCTAATCCAGGGATACAGGATGAGCAGCGTTTGTACTCCATGTTAGGAGCAGCTGCACATGGCGTCTGTTCCTCATGTCAGAGGCGGCCATTTCTTTTGGAGCTAAGTCGGCCTGCCACTGAGTAGTGCTCCCAGTCTTGATGACAAAGGCAGACGCATTCTACTTCACCCAATCATGATGGTTGTCATGCTTTACAAGCTTGATACCTTGATATGATTAAGTGAAGATAAGAAAGAAGAAGAAGAAGAAGAAGAGGATAGGACATCAAATGCCTCTTTCATCCTACAGTAAAAATTCTGGGGCAGAAATGTGTCAGGATAGGAATTTCAGTCAGACCATTTTCACACATATCTGCCATATGATTTGGCCTGGAGGATGACGAACTGGCCATCCTCACATCGGTGAAATCAAGAATCTACCTTCGTCCAGGTAGGACTGGGTGAGACCATCGAGGTCATCTCCTGGAAGAGGACACTATCGTGGGGATTACCTGGCTAACTGTAAATTTTATCTTTTATTCTGTAAATATTGACTGGGAAGTTAATAAAGATGTTTTAATTGTCACATATATGGTAATTTAAGCCAACAACCCCATTTTATATTTTACTTATAACAAGGTTTTCATGTTGTATAATTGAAACACATTTATAAATGATTATAAGCATTTTGACATATGTCATTACATCATCATGTACTTTGTACAAACTGAGGATAAATAAATAAAACTCTGTAATAGATTAAGAGTTGAGCTAACGCAGAGATTAAGAATATAGCAGTCCCAAAACAACAAGGTCTAAAGATGGAAACTGCCACGGCGCCAGTGTACAATTTCACCAGACGATCCACGCCCCTGTCACATCTGCTGTAATGCAATACTTCTTTTCTCAGAAAATATATAAAAGGCTCCCGTCTTAGCCAAAAATACAGTCACTTCACCATCTGCGTGAGCCCTCGTCGGTTGTACCCCAGGTCCACCTCATCCACCATGTAGACCAGTAAGAACTCTTCCATCTCCATCTTTCGCTCCTAGCTCAACTTTTATCTGTTCACGGAACTTTCTTAGTGCAACTGTGTCTTCGTTTTTGTGTGGACATTCCCAAGCTTTCCACTCTGCCTCGACCACAACTGCCTGTACTTTGTGAGAACTGTAAAAGGTCTTCCAAGGTGCAGAGAGGTACTGGAAAACTCCTTATCCTGACTGTTCCTCTCGGTCAACACAGTATAGCGAGAGTCAACAGGACCTCATCACATTTTCAGCCGACAGGATTCTACAAGAGTCAACAGGACCTCATCACATATATATAAATAGGGGGTTGATGGAAGGATGGTCTGAACCGTTGGTTTTCGACCGCTACGAACCGGGATCGAATCCTGCTTTGGGCATTTTTTTCTAATAAAAAAAATTGCTCCAATGACCCCCGATTCTTGCAAAAGTCCAACCCCACCAACGAGTGCAAGTAACCAAACTGGGCTCTGGCACATATGTAAGTGCAAATTCGAACTGCTTTTCACATGTGTATATATGTGGTGCACTTACAGTAAAAGCAGTCGCCAACTTCAACCCACCATGATTATCATGGCCTGTACCACGTGTACTAGGGATAATAGAAAGAAAAACATATCTGTCATATGTACAGTGGAGTCTCATTATAACAACAACTTGGTTATAGCATCATAATTGTAAAGTTTTAGGTTACTTTATATTAATCATGGTTATAACAACAACTTGGTTAGAGCATCATAATTGTAAAGTTTTAGGTTACTTTATATTAATCATGGTTATAACAACAGCTTATTGTTGTGTGTAGCCGACCAATGGTATACATGACTGTTAAAAATTATTTTGAATTTTGTTTACTTTTTAAATTATTCTTATCAGAGAAACAGCACCAGAGATGATGGGGATAAATTGTATTTGACCATTGATCACCGTTTCGCAGCAATGTGTTAAATACAACGTGCCATAAATATAAATAAATCTTTGTCCTATTTGGATTTCGACCCGGCGATTTAGAAATGTCCAGTTATAGCTCCAACCTCTCCCACAACCGGCCCGGCGAGACCCCGAACATCATGACCCTCCTGGACTGGACCACAAGCCCAGCACTGCATCAAATAAACTATCTGAGTAGTACATCCCTGTCTTTGTCTCATCAATATTTTTGTACAAATGATGTTGTTTTAACAAGGTTTGATTTTTGATAAGGAACAATTTGGATTATAGATTATAAAACAAGGTAATAAGACCAAATCCAAATAAATAAATAGTGTGTAACGTTTGAGTAACAGCGTTGTTACCGAAACGTCACACACTATTTATTTATTTGGATTTGGTCTTATTACCTTGTTTTATAAGGTTTGATTTTTATATATGTTATGTTGTTCGTTTACACTTTAGTATTCTTTATAGTCTATGGTAATTCAATAAGAAGTCGTAAGCAAAACTAATTGTTTATTACTTAAGTTACATGCAAATTCTGTATGCTATTCAGTGATGATGATAAATCGTTGGCGTTGCCAAACTAAAAGTTTAATATACATTACATGTCCCCTCTTTAACCATCAAAGGTTCAATCTGCGTGGGGTCGAACCACCCTACCAGATCTGGTGGTGATCAGGTTCCCTGGGGAACCATTGGTACAGCTCCCCGGGGGTCCTGTGGTGGTCACGTTCTCCGGGGATCCAGGAGAAGAGAGTTGTCCAGAAGATGTAGGCCGCGATGGGGATTCCTCCAAGTCCTGCAAATCGGTTTGTTCCTGGTTCAGTTTTAGTGGTTTCTCCCAATCTGTGTGGGTTGTGTCACTCCGTTTATCCTCGCGGATGTGAATACTATTTCTTCTATATTCATTTCCTTCTTGATCTTTCACGTAGAAGGATCGGGGTTCATTGGCTTGGTTTTTTAGCTGGCCTGGGATCCATCTTTTATCTTTTCGAAACCACACTCTATCCTTGATAGATAAAGGGTCCGCCGGTCTAGTGTGTCTATCGTAATAGTTTTTCATTTTAACTTGATTATCAACTAGCTGTTTCTGGATCGCCTCGTTGTTAATCATGGAGGGCACGAACTGGGATGTCTTCGAGGGTATTATAGACCTTAATTTCCTTGACATCAGAATTTGTGCAGGTGATGGCAAATTATTGTGTGGTGTGTTTCGTAAGTTGAGAAGAGCTAAGTAGGGGTCTGTACTTTCTTCCCCACATCTCTTTATCAATTTCTTTAAAGTTTGAACTGTTCGTTCTACCATCCCGTTACTCTGTGGATGGTAAGGACTAGATGTTACATGGACTATATTCCAAGTTCTAGTAAAGTTCTGGAACTCTTTTGAAAAGAATGGAGGCCCATTATCACTCACCAAAGTTTCAGGAATTCCAAAATTCGAGAAAGTTCTCTTTAATCTCCTTATTATGGTGTCTGTTGTCATATCTTGGAGTTGATATATTTCTGGGTATTTGCTGAAGTAGTCCACTATTAAGAGATATTTTGAGCTTTCTATTTGAAAAATGTCGATCCCTACCTTTTGCCATGGATATTCAGGTGCTTGGTGTGGAAGCATAGGTTCTTTAAAATTTGCTCTTGATGTTTGTTGACAAATTGAACAGTTATTGATTAATTCTTCAATTTCTTTATTCATTACAGGCCAGTAAATGGAACCTTTGGCTAATGCAATTGTATTATTTATACCTTGATGTGAAGCATGGAGTATCTTTAACATATTGTTTCTTTGGGTTTTTGGTATTAGAAGTTTATTACCTCTGCAAATCAAGTTTTGCCATTCATGAAGTTCTTCTTTGAATTCCCAATAAGGTTTGAGGTTGGAAGGCAAGTTCTTTTTGTATAAGGGCCAACCTGTTAGCATATATTGCTTTAGCAAACAGCATTCTTTATCCTTTAACGTATCCTCCTGTAGTCTCGTTAATCTCTGGTCTTTGATCTCAACATTTAAAACAAACGTTTGAGTACATAAGTCTAATTCTTTATCTTCCATTTGTTCCTGGGGCAAGAAATGTCTGGAAAGGGTATCAGCAGGTATCATACTCTTTCCTGGGATGAACTTCAATTCAAATTGATAACACAGGTCTACAAAAAAAACTTTTTTTTTTGCACAAGAGAACCTGATGGTGTTTCTAGTGCAACTTTTCATGCTGAACTCAAAAATCTAATCAGAAATTTCCCATCACCCATGGTTTTTGCCTGACGATCTTTTTTTAGTATTGGGATAAATACATGCATCCAACATGAAAGAGACTTACGAAAACATGAAACTGCTTTTGAAAAAGATAGAATATGAAAGATACGGTTGGAAAATATGCAGCGATTTGAAAGTCGTTGCTCTTTTGCGGGGATTACAGCTTGGATATACAAAATTTTGTTGTTTTCTGTGTGAGTGGGATAGCAGAGATAGGGAAAGGCATTACATTAAAAAAATCTGGTCAAACCGTAAAATCTTTACTCCAGGATATAAAAATATTGCAAATCTACCCCTGATCGATTCAGAAAATATTTACTTACCACCATTACATATTAAACTGGGATTAATGAAGAACTTTGTCAAGGCAATGGATCGAAATGCCAGTGGATTTGCCTACATAAAACAAAAAAATTCTAGTATAAGTGAAGCGAAGATTAAAGAAGGCATTTTCGTTGGACCTCAGATTCGAGAATTGCAGCAGGATGGAAATTTTCAAAATAGTTTGAATGAAGTTGAAGCAGCAGCATGGAATTCCTTTAGAAACGTTTGCAAAAACTTCTTAGGAAGTGTCAAGGTTGAAAATTACCGAGACATAGTTAATGATCTGTTGCTTTCCTACAAGGCACTGGGATGTAACATGTCCCTCAAGATCCATTTCCTGCATTCACATCTAGATTTCTTTCCAGACAATCTTGGCGCAGTTAGCGATGAGCATGGTGAGAGGTTTCATCAAGCTATATCAAGCATGGAGAAACGGTACCAAGGTAAATGGAGTCCCGCTATGCTTGCCGACGACTGCTGGGCACTCAAGAGGGATCTACCACAAGCAACGTATAGAAGAAAATCCACTGTCACTGCTTTTCAATAATAAATATGTTTCGTTCATATATGCCTTTATATTAACAATATTTCCAAATTCAAGTAGGTGTATCTCAGAAATATTGTGTAATAGAAAAAAACTTATGGTATATTTGGATTCAGGACATGTAGATAAGATGCTATTTCTTTGTGGACAAAGAAAAATATTTTTGATAAACCAGTTACGTGACATTGTTTGCAATTTTTAGTGTATTTATCCCAATACTAAAAAAAGACCGTCACGCAAAAACCATACGTGATGGGAAATTTCTGATTAGATTTTTGAGTTCAGCATGAAAAGTTACACTAGAAACATAATCAGGTTCTCTTGTGCAAAAATCTTGTTGACCAGTGTAATTTAATAAATACAATGACAACCTTTGGAGTCTAGGTGACATTTGATCAAAGTTTTTCTTCAATAAAGAAACCAAGGGTTTATGATCTGTATATGCAGTAAATTTTCTACCATAAAGGAAATAATGGAACCTTTTACATCCAAAATATATAGCCAATAATTCTTTTTCAATTTGGGAGTAATGTTTTTGCGGAGAAGTGAGAGATGCAGATGCATAAGATAAAGGTTTTTCTTTTTGCATTAGTATAGCACCCAACCCATCTTTGCTTGCATCAGCAAAAAGTTCTAGTGGTTCATTAGGATCAAAGTGTCTCAATACTGGTGGACTAGTTAGGAGAGTTTTGATAAAATTCAGCTCTTGATCTGGTGCTATATTCCAATTCCAGATTATATCCTTTTTAAGCAGGTTTCTCATATTAGAAGTATTTGATGATAAGTCCGGTATGAATTTGGCTAGATAAGTTACGGTCCCAAGTATCCTTTGCAATTCTTGCTTATTTTTAGGTATTTGCATATTTTGAATGGCTCTAACTTTATCTTGATCAGGTAAAATTCCTTCCTGTGAGATGGTATGACCTAAAAATTTAACTACCCCTGTGGCCAATTGGAGTTTATTTAATGTAAGCTTCAGTCTACTTTCTCTGGCCAAATCTAAAACCTTTTTTAGGGTAGAGTTATGATCTTCACAATCGAATTACCCCATATTAGAAGATCATCTATATAGCAGACCACATTAGGGATATCACAAAAAATCTTGTGCATAATTTTTTGAAAAATTTCAGGTGCACTGGAAATTCCAAAAGGTAGCCTCAAGAATCGATAACGCCCAAATGGTGTACTCATCACCAAATATTTAGATGTATTTTCACTTAGCGGCACTTGCCAAAATGCAGATTTCGCATCTAATACAGAATAAAATTTAGCCTTAGGTATTTCTGCCAGAATGTTTTCAGGTGCAGGTAAGGTGTAATGCTCCCTCAAGACCCATTTATTCAGTTCCCTTGGGTCAATGCATATCCGATATTTGCCCGATGGTTTCTTTACCACTACCATTGGGTGCGCCCATACCGTCGGTTCTTCTATTTTTTCGATAATCCCGTCTTCTTCCATTTTAAACAGTTCTTCCTTTACTGGTTGAAGCAATGCTCTGGGTAGTCTTCTGGCTGGACTTATTTTAGGCTCCGCCTTGTCCGATAATTTAATGTCATACATATAACTCAAATGGCCATTTCCTTTGAAAACATCTTTATATTTATCCAAGAGTCCTGTAAGAGCAACGCTGATATCACTTATTGTTTCCACTCTTTTTACTAAATTTAATTTCTCACACTCATCCAGACCTAGTATAGGAACTGCTGAGTTGTTAACAATTAAAAATGTAACTTTTCTGCAAGCGTATTTCGTCTTACAATCTAGCTGGCATTTTCCTACTACTGGGATTTGTTGCCCTGTATAAGTATATATTTTGCAATCTGCTGTTTCCAGCAATGGCATATTAGGCCATTCTTTAATTAGCCTTTCCGGCAGAATATTTACATCTGCTCCTGTATCAAGTTTAATATCAACAGGATGTCCTTGTATGTAAATTAGTTCCTTCCACGGTTTCCTTAACACTTGGCCGACCATGATTGAGTCTATAATCAGTAGGTTATCTTTTTCTTCCTCAATTTCTTCTATACACCTAACTGCTCTATTTTTGCAGCAATTTGAAAAGTGGTTTGGCTGTCTGCACTTGTAACATTCTTTTCCATATGCAGGGCACTTTCCAAAGTCATGAGCCATTTTACATTTTGAGCACCTGATCGATTTATTAAAATTGGCTCTAACTGGGTTACTTGTGTAGCTATTCTTCAAAGAGGTGGTAGGTTTATATTTTTCATTAAAGTTTTTCCTTATAGCATCAATTGAATCTTTTTCAATGTTTCTTAATTGTTTTTGCGATGCCTCAGCCGCCTGACCTTGATTAATAGCCAATGACAGTGTCAAATCGGGGTTCTGTATATATTTTTCTCTAAGTGTTGTATCCCTACAACCCAGAACAATTCTGTCTCTAATAAGAGAATCTTTAATATTTTCGAATTCACAGTCTTCAGCCTTACTTTTAATTTCAGTGACAAAATCATCAAAAGTTTGATTTAGCTTTTGTTCACAAGTAAAGAAAATGTATCTTTTATATATGGTGTTTTTAAATGGTCTAAAATATTGATCATATTTATCTAGAATATCTTTGATAGTAGGGCTTTGCGCATTCTCTTCAAAACCAAATGTATTATATATTTCAAGCGCTGAATCGCCAATAATGTGTAATAGAATAGCCCTTTGTTGTTGTATAGTTTTTGAATCAAGATCACTTGCTATGATGTAGTTTTCGAATTTTTTACGCCATTTTGGCCATTTATTAGGATCATTTTGATCTATTGTAAACGCAGAAGGCGGTGGTAAATTATTCATAATTATCTTTTATTATTTATGAGAAAGCAAAATATAGAAAAATTAAAATAGTTATTATACCTATATTTTTATATTTTAAAACGATAGACTTACCGCTGCCACCATGTTATGTTGTTCGTTTACACTTTAGTATTCTTTTTAGTCTATGGTAATTCAATAAGAAGTCGTAAGCAAAACTAATTGTTTATTACTTAAGTTACATGCAAATTCTGTATGCTATTCAGTGATGATGATAAATCGTTGGCGTTGCCAAACTAAAAGTTTAATATACATTACAATATATTCTAAGTAATCCTCAATAAATACAGTTTATATAAGCCAATCAGTCTAATACAAGTCTCTTCTTCTTCTTATCTCCACTCAATCATATTAGGGTGTCAAGCTTGTTGATGGTGTCCCATTATGACTGGGTGAAGTAAAATGCGTCTGCCTTTGTCATTAAGACTGGGAGCACTACTCAGTGGCAGGCTGACTTAGCTCCAAAAGAAATGGCCGCCTCTGACATGAGGAACAGACGCCATATGCAGCCGCTCCTAACGTGGAGTACAAACACTGCTCATCCTGTATCCCTGGATTAGGAGCTCTTACAGGGTACTATCAGCTGAGCCCAGGGTTTTTAGTGAGCTTGTAACTGCTCCTCCTCCTCCTCCTTTTTCATACGGGCTTGGGACCGGCAAAGGCGGAATATTAATAAATATTGTCGCGTAGAAAATAAATTAAAGAGAAGTCAATGTTAAAATTAAGTTTTATTCTTAACTCCGCCTTTGCCGGTCCCAAGCCGCAGACGCATTCTACTTCACCCAGTCATGATGGTTGTCAAATCTCCACACTATGCTGCATCAGCCGTCGCGCAGAATAATCAGGGCCGCGTCTGGAGTTTAGGCAGAGGGCTTCATTCGAAAAATTCCCTACAGTCTCCCAATGCCAAATTGAATGTTCTTCAATGTAACATCAATGGCATATCTACTAGTAAGAGCAAGGTTAAACTGGACGAGATATTATCACTGGCGGATTCCAAAAGTGCTAATATCATTTGTCTGCAAGAAACCAAGCTTAAGCCCAACCACCTTTTTAAGGTAAAGGGCTTCAAAATACTGAGAAAAGACAGGCCTTCAGCAGATGGAGGAGGAGGGCTCCTGACCCTCATCAAAGACCTTTCCTTTCAAGAAATTGACACTCCTTCAACAACCCATACTGAACTACAGGCCTTCAAAATACACCTACCCAATCAGAGACCCCTAACAATTCTGAATACTTATCACCCACCCCAAAAACCAGGCCCAGAACTAGACTTAGTTGCACACCTACTTGATCCCAATATACTCATCCTTGGAGACTTCAACAGCAAGCATCAATCTTGGGGCTGTTCCCTCAACAACACTGAGGGCTCTATCCTCAGCACCTTCATTGATGACAACAACCTCACAATTGTGTCCCATGGTCCTACCTACATCTCTCACTCCTATGGAACTCCGCAAACACTAGATCTCACCATCACCTCCCCATCTATGCAACAGTTCATAAAAAACAGCACCCTAAAAAGCATCGGAAGCGACCATCTTCCTCTGCTAACAGAAATCTCCACCTCCACCTCCCTCCCAAAATCTTCACAAAGACTTTTCTGGAACTATAAGAAAGCCTCCTGGAATTCATTTAAAACATTGTTAGACAGTCTTCTCAGCAAAATCCCACCAAATTCCTCTTTGGAAGACAGGTGGAAGAACTGGAAGTCTGCAGTCCTAATTTCTGCCAAACAAAATATCCCCAGAGGAAACAGAAAATTCTACATTCCTGGATATAGAGAGGTACTAGATCTTTTGAAAGATGAAATAGAAGAGAGGAACCAAGTTTACCAAGACCTCATTGAGAACAACAACACCCTCCTCATCAGAGATTACAATCACCTTGCTGCAAAAATTAAGCTTAAGGCCGACCAAATCAAACAGAATAAGTGGATTGAACTTTGCTCTTCAATTGACCCAAAAACCAGCGACACGAAACTATGGAGACTGCTACATGCCCTCAATCAGGACACTCCATCTTCCAGTAGCTCAAATACTTTCAAGGATAATTCTGGAAATCCCCTCACAGACAAATACAGCATAGCAAATCATTTTTCCCACCATTACAGCTCCACCGCAAAACTTAATTTTAATTTACAGGATAAAATAATAGGTAGAAAATCTAGGCTCACCAGAAACCTTGCAAAATCCAAACCCAGCCACAACATTTTCAGTAAACCTTTTCAAGAGCATGAACTGGACGAAGCTTTAAGTCATCTTGACCCTACAAAAGCTCCTGATCCAGACAACATCACTGGACCCATGTTGAAAAACCTCAGTTCCCATGCCAAACTAGAACTCTTAAGCATTTTCAATTACAGTTGGAGCTCGTCTACCCTCCCTAAAGAGTGGAAACATGCCACAATTATCCCCATCCACAAACCAGGCAAGCTTGAGAACCACCCAACCAACTACAGACCTATCTCTCTGACCTCTATTCCCTGCAAAATCATGGAACACATGATTCTCAATAGGTTAACTTTTATCTTAACCTCAACAACCTACTAGACCCTCATCAAAGAGCTTTTAAAAAATATCAAAGCACAGAAGATTCAATCTTTTACTTCGTTCAACAAATCCAGGACAGCTTCCATCATAAACCTACAGAATCCACTATAGCAGCCTTCATCGACCTTTCCCAAGCCTTCGACAGAGTCTGGAAAGAAAAGCTAATTCTCTAACTTGACGAACTTGGAATAGAGGGAAGTATGCTGAGTTGGATTAGCAATTTTCTATCCAAACGCACCATACAGGTTAACTTCAACATCAAATCAAAAACCACTCGTATTTACCAAGGTCTACCCCAAGGATCAATCCTAAGCCCTATTCTCTTCAATATTTACCTAAATGATGTACACACTTTTATCAAACCGCCAGCTAAAATTGCCCTTTACGCAGATGACATAATCATCTGGGTCTCCAAAAAACAACCTCTTCGATGCAGAACAATCTCTGAATAGAGCCATGAAAAATCTACAAAAGGTAACTCAGAAACTGAAATTATCCATTAACAAATCTGAAATCGGCCTCTTCACCATCAACAACCACCTTCGCCACTGGACCCCAAATATTTTCTTAAATAATTCAAAACTTCAATATTCAGATTCCCCAAGATATCTTGGTGTCACACTCGACCCTGCGCTCACTTTTAAAAAACATATTGACACCATGATAAGCAAAGCCAAAAATAGGCTCAAAATCCTGAAAAAAATATCAGGCTTAAACTGGGGTGCAAATGCCAATATCTTACGCACAACGTACCTTGCACTTGTAAGACCTATTTTGGAATATGCTACACAAGCCTGGATCAATGCAAGTAAAACTAACCTATCCAAAATAGACAGAATCCAAGCAAGCGCAGCTAAAATTATCAGCGGACTTCGAGGATCCTGCCCAAATCGCATTGCTGAACTCGAATCCAACCTTCTTCCCCTGCACCTAAGGAGAAAAATCTGATTTTCAAAATTTATAACAAAAAAGATTAACTCTCCAAAAGAACATCTTACAGGAAATTTTATTAGAAATTTGGTCCCAAACCAAAGATTAAAACGCCCCACACCTCTCAACATGGCTCACAACTCTAATCTTTTAGACATCCCAATTAATCCCAAACACAGAACTTCCTATCCCCCACACAAAACTCGCAACAAACTCATCTGTTTCCCTCATCTACCAGACAATCCCCACAAACATGAAACTCAGCCAGAATTACTTATAGCTCTTGGCCTCCAAATCATTGAGGAAAATAGCTCCCTCTTCAACATCACAATTTACACTGACGGTAGCCAACTTGAAACTGGACTGTCTGGCAGTGAAATTGCTATCTACAAAGATGAGATCATGGAAAAAAATCTCCCTCTCCAACCCTAGACATCTTTCAGTTTATAAATCAGAACTCTCTGCTATAGATACGGCTCTAAAAGACATCAACATCAACTCGCCAAGCAAAATAATAATCTACTTCGACTCAAGAGCAGCCATTTATACCCTACAAAGCTGCTTCTCCAGTCAAGAACCTCTCCTCAAGAGCATTGCTAAGTCTGTAAACCGACTCCCAGCCAACAGCTCAGTCACAGGCTTCCAGCTCACGTTGGAATTCCTGGTAATGAGCTGGCAGACTCTCTGGCAAAGGCTGGAGCTCTTGGCCTACCTGAAGCAAGAGAATCCACCACATAAACTAGACGAAAGAGACCTCCTCCGTACCATCAAAACCCAATGCCTGCAGGAATGGAAATCTGATGCTGCACATGACTGGTACAGAGCAGGAGGGACAAGCACCGGTTCTGTCCTCCCGAGAGAACAACAGTCTTTGATTTCCAGACTTAAGTCTGGTCATCTACGGACAATGACTTTCCAGAATGATTGCAAGGTTTTCCCACTATGTACTAAGTGCAATTCTCAGCCTGCAACCCCAAGACATATTATTGACTGTATTGACTCATCCATTGATGAGCTCTACTCTTCCCCGGCAGACACCATCAAAAATCTCAAGCTTTACAAGCTTGATACCTTAGTGTGATTGAGTGGAGATAAGAAAGAAGAAGAAGAAGAAGGAATATAGAATATAAATATAAGCTAATAAGACCATATTCAAAGTTCTTTTTAGATTATCAATTTATTCTTTTTGATTAAAGAATAACTGGTTCATTAACCCAGTTTTTTTTTTTTTCTTTTTAATAATCGCATGACGTGTCAAAGCCGATTTATAAGCCTAGTTCTGTTGTTAAATCTTGTCGTTAAACATTTAAAATATTTTATGATGCATTAGCATGGCATCTGTTATCAAAATTTGAAACTATTATAGTCGCGTATGATTCTTTTTAAAAATAAAACAATTTCTACTGCCCTTACTGCAATGGAAAAATTTTAAAAATGCAATATAACAGCGGTATGGTAGATTAAACTGGCGAAACCACTAGGAGGATTCACCACTGATGAGCCAGGAACTCCCATTAAATTTCCCATTGCAGTAAGGGCAGTAGAAATTGTTACATTTTAAAAAAGAATCATACGCATCTATAATAGTATCGAATTTTCATTTTAAATATTTATTGATACTATAAGCCCGGAAGAAAAAGGAGGAGGGGGAGCAGTAACAAGCTCACTAAAAAACCTGGACTCAGCTGGCCCGGCTGATAGTACCCTGTAAGGTCTCCTAATCCAGAGATACAGGATGAGCAGCGCTTGTACTCCATTTTAGGAGCGGCTGCACATGGCGTCTGTTCCTCATGTCAGAGGTGGCCATTTCTTTTGGAGCTAAGTCGGCCTGCCACTGAGTAGTGCTCCCAGTCTTAATGACAAAGGCATCCTACTTCACCCAGTCATTATGGTTGTCAAAACCATGGTTGACAACTTGATTCTCTAATATGATTGAGTGGAGATAAGAAAGAAAACTCTTCATTTTATATATAATCATCATTATCATCAGTTTATTTAAATTGATCTGAAGCCTAGTTTCCAGTACTGGTTGTTTTAGGTTAAATTAAATACATTAGTATTTTGATAAATTTTTCTCTATTAAAAACAAGAAAATAAGGCCTAATCCAAATAAATTAATATTTAATACATAGCAATAACGCGCCATCTATACAATACAAATGAAAGCGCCAAAACGTGAATGTTTCTTTTAACAAATAAATCAAACTTCTACTATCCTTACTGCGATGAAAAAATATATTGAGAGGGCTTAGCTCATCAGTGGTGAACCCTTCCAGCGGTTTCGCCAATTTAATCCACCAGACCGCTTCTTTAGAGCTCTAATACTGTATTGGATCATTCTGCTTTTATATGCAACACTGAAGGGTGGAATCTTAGAAATGGTATTTAAGCAAACTATGGACATAAGCTTTTAGGACAATAGAAATTAATATTTGTGCGACGTTTTGGTTAAAAGCGTTGCTACTGAAACGTCACACACTATTTAATAATAGGTCTTTTTTTTTCTTGAATCTATAATTCAAATTGTGTTTTATAATTCTCTATAAAAAGAATAACTAGGCCCCATCTATGGTGCAACCTCTGCAAACTGGGAGACTTAGGTTGGTGACATAACCACTCCACCTATTGGCAAATTCTGAATGCCTACCTGAGACTCATCCAGCATAGCTTAGACAGAGCAGCTACAGTAGAACTACCTCTCTGTAGAGGACAACACCCAAGTTTCAGAGCCAATGTGTCCTTTAGGAAGAGCAGCTACAGTAGAACTACCTCTCTGTAGAGGACAACACCCAAGTTTCAGAGCCAATGTGTCCTTTAGGAAGAGCAGCTACAGTAGAACTACCTCTCTGTAGAGGACAACACCCAAGTTTCAGAGCCAATGTGTCCTTTAGGAAGAGCAGCTACAGTAGAACTACCTCTCTGTAGAGGACAACACCCAAGTTTCAGAGCCAATGTGTCCTTTAGGAAGAGCAGCTACAGTAGAACTACCTCTCTGTAGAGGACAACACCCAAGTTTCAGAGCCAATGCGTCCTTTAGGAAAAGCAGCTACAGTAGAACTACCTCTCTGTAGAGGACAACACCCAAGTTTCAGAGCCAATGCGTCCTTTAGGAAAAGCAGCTACAGTAGAACTACCTCTCTGTAGAGGACAACACCCAAGTTTCAGAGCCAATGTGTCCTTTAGGAAGAGCAGCTACAGTAGAACTACCTCTCTGTAGAGGACAACACCCAAGTTTCAGAGCCAATGCGTCCTTTAGGAAAAGCAGCTACAGTAGAACTACCTCTCTGTAGAGGACAACACCCAAGTTTCAGAGCCAATGTGTCCTTTAGGAAGAGCAGCTCCAGTAGAACTACCTCTCTGTAGGGGACAACACCCAAGTTTCAGAGCCAATGTGTCCTTTAGGAAGAGCAGCTACAGTAGAACTACCTCTCTGTAGAGGACAACACCCAAGTTTCAGAGCCAATGTGTCCTTTAGGAAGAGCAGCTCCAGTAGAACTACCTCTCTGTAGGGGACAACACCCAAGTTTCAGAGCCAATGTGTCCTTTAGGAAGAGCAGCTCCAGTAGAACTACCTCTCTGTAGGGGACAACACCCAAGTTTCAGAGCCAATGTGTCCTTTAGGAAGGGCAGCTCCAGTAGAACTAACTCTCTGTAGAGGACAACACCCAAGTTTCAGAGCCAATGTGTCCTTTAGGAAGAGCAGCTCCAGTAGAACTAACTCTCTGTAGAGGACAACACCCAAGTTTCAGAGACAATGTGTCCTTTAGGAAGGGCAGCTACAGTAGAACTACCTCTCTGTAGAGAACAACACCCAAGTTTCAGAGCCAATGTGTCCTTTAGGAAGAGCAGCTACAGTAGAACTACCTCTCTGTAGAGGACAACACCCAAGTTTCAGAGCCAATGTGTCCTTTAGGAAGAGCAGCTAAAGTAGAACTACCTCTCTGTAGAGGACAACACCCAAGTTTCAGAGCCAATGTGTCCTTTAGGAAGAGCAGCTACAGTAGAACTACCTCTCTGTAGAGGACAACACCCAAGTTTCAGAGCCAATGTGTCCTTTAGGAAGAGCAGCTAGAGTAGAACTACCTCTCTGTAGAGGACAACACCCAAGTTTCAGAGCCAATGTGTCCTTTAGGAAGGGCAGCTCCAGTAGAACTACCTCTCTGTAGGGGACAACACCCAAGTTTCAGAGCCAATGTGTCCTTTAGGAAGAGCAGCTAGAGTAGAACTACCTCTCTGTAGAGGACAACACCCAAGTTTCAGAGCCAATGTGTCCTTTAGGAAGAGCAGCTACAGTAGAACTACCTCTCTGTAGAGGACAACACCCAAGTTTCAGAGCCAATGTGTCCTTTAGGAAGAGCAGCTACAGTAGAACTACCTCTCTGTAGAGGACAACACCCAAGTTTCAGAGCCAATGTGTCCTTTAGGAAGAGCAGCTATAGTAGAACTACCTCTCTGTAGAGGACAACACCCAAGTTTCAGAGCCAATGTGTCCTTTAGGAAGAGCAGCTACAGTAGAACTACCTCTCTGTAGAGGACAACACCCAAGTTTCAGAGCCAATGTGTCCTTTAGGAAGAGCAGCTACAGTAGAACTACCTCTCTGTAGAGGACAACACCCAAGTTTCAGAGCCAATGTGTCCTTTAGGAAGAGCAGCTAGAGTAGAACTACCTCTCTGTAGAGGACAACACCCAAGTTTCAGAGCCAATGTGTCCTTTAGGAAGAGCAGCTAGAGTAGAACTACCTCTCTGTAGAGGACAACACCCAAGTTTCAGAGCCAATGTGTCCTTTAGGAAGAGCAGCTACAGTAGAACTACCTCTCTGTAGAGGACAACACCCAAGTTTCAGAGCCAATGTGTCCTTTAGGAAGAGCAGCTCCAGTAGAACTACCTCTCTGTAGGGGACAACACCCAAGTTTCAGAGCCAATGTGTCCTTTAGGAAGAGCAGCTACAGTAGAACTACCTCTCTGTAGAGGACAACACCCAAGTTTCAGAGCCAATGCGTCCTTTAGGAAAAGCAGCTACAGTAGAACTACCTCTCTGTAGAGGACAACACCCAAGTTTCAGAGCCAATGTGTCCTTTAGGAAGAGCAGCTCCAGTAGAACTACCTCTCTGTAGGGGACAACACCCAAGTTTCAGAGCCAATGTGTCCTTTAGGAAGAGCAGCTACAGTAGAACTACCTCTCTGTAGAGGACAACACCCAAGTTTCAGAGCCAATGTGTCCTTTAGGAAGAGCAGCTCCAGTAGAACTACCTCTCTGTAGGGGACAACACCCAAGTTTCAGAGCCAATGTGTCCTTTAGGAAGAGCAGCTCCAGTAGAACTACCTCTCTGTAGGGGACAACACCCAAGTTTCAGAGCCAATGTGTCCTTTAGGAAGGGCAGCTCCAGTAGAACTAACTCTCTGTAGAGGACAACACCCAAGTTTCAGAGCCAATGTGTCCTTTAGGAAGAGCAGCTCCAGTAGAACTAACTCTCTGTAGAGGACAACACCCAAGTTTCAGAGACAATGTGTCCTTTAGGAAGGGCAGCTACAGTAGAACTACCTCTCTGTAGAGAACAACACCCAAGTTTCAGAGCCAATGTGTCCTTTAGGAAGAGCAGCTACAGTAGAACTACCTCTCTGTAGAGGACAACACCCAAGTTTCAGAGCCAATGTGTCCTTTAGGAAGAGCAGCTAAAGTAGAACTACCTCTCTGTAGAGGACAACACCCAAGTTTCAGAGCCAATGTGTCCTTTAGGAAGAGCAGCTACAGTAGAACTACCTCTCTGTAGAGGACAACACCCAAGTTTCAGAGCCAATGTGTCCTTTAGGAAGAGCAGCTAGAGTAGAACTACCTCTCTGTAGAGGACAACACCCAAGTTTCAGAGCCAATGTGTCCTTTAGGAAGGGCAGCTCCAGTAGAACTACCTCTCTGTAGGGGACAACACCCAAGTTTCAGAGCCAATGTGTCCTTTAGGAAGAGCAGCTAGAGTAGAACTACCTCTCTGTAGAGGACAACACCCAAGTTTCAGAGCCAATGTGTCCTTTAGGAAGAGCAGCTACAGTAGAACTACCTCTCTGTAGAGGACAACACCCAAGTTTCAGAGCCAATGTGTCCTTTAGGAAGAGCAGCTACAGTAGAACTACCTCTCTGTAGAGGACAACACCCAAGTTTCAGAGCCAATGTGTCCTTTAGGAAGAGCAGCTATAGTAGAACTACCTCTCTGTAGAGGACAACACCCAAGTTTCAGAGCCAATGTGTCCTTTAGGAAGAGCAGCTACAGTAGAACTACCTCTCTGTAGAGGACAACACCCAAGTTTCAGAGCCAATGTGTCCTTTAGGAAGAGCAGCTACAGTAGAACTACCTCTCTGTAGAGGACAACACCCAAGTTTCAGAGCCAATGTGTCCTTTAGGAAGAGCAGCTAGAGTAGAACTACCTCTCTGTAGAGGACAACACCCAAGTTTCAGAGCCAATGTGTCCTTTAGGAAGAGCAGCTAGAGTAGAACTACCTCTCTGTAGAGGACAACACCCAAGTTTCAGAGCCAATGTGTCCTTTAGGAAGAGCAGCTACAGTAGAACTACCTCTCTGTAGAGGACAACACCCAAGTTTCAGAGCCAATGTGTCCTTTAGGAAGGGCAGCTCCAGTAGAACTACCTCTCTGTAGAGGACAACACCCAAGTTTCAGAGCCAATGTGTCCTTTAGGAAGGGCAGCTCCAGTAGAACTACCTCTCTGTAGAGGACAACACCCAAGTTTCAGAGCCAATGTGTCCTTTAGGAAGGGCAGCTCCAGTAGAACTACCTCTCTGTAGAGGACAACACCCAAGTTTCAGAGCCAATGTGTCCTTTAGGAAGAGCAGCTACAGTAGAACTACCTCTCTGTAGAGGACAACACCCAAGTTTCAGAGCCAATGTGTCCTTTAGGAAGGGCAGCTCCAGTAGAACTACCTCTCTGTAGGGGACAACACCCAAGTTTCAGAGCCAATGTGTCCTTTAGGAAGGGCAGCTACAGTAGAACTACCTCTCTGTAGAGGACAACACCCAAGTTTCAGAGCCAATGTGTCCTTTAGGAAGAGCAGCTACAGTAGAACTACCTCTCTGTAGGGGACAACACCCAAGTTTCAGAGCCAATGTGTCCTTTAGGAAGGGCAGCTCCAGTAGAACTAATTCTCTGTAGAGGACAACACCCAAGTTTCAGAGCCAATGTGTCCTTTAGGAAGAGCAGCTACAGTAGAACTACCTCTCTGTAGAGGACAACACCTAAGTTTCAGAGCCAATGTGTCCTTTAGGAAGAGCAGCTAGAGTAGAACTACCTCTCTGTAGAGGACAACACCCAAGTTTCAGAGCCAATGTGTCCTTTAGGAAGAGCAGCTACAGTAGAACTACCTCTCTGTAGAGGACAACACCCAAGTTTCAGAGCCAATGTGTCCTTTAGGAAGAGCAGCTACAGTAGAACTACCTCTCTGTAGAGGACAACACCTAAGTTTCAGAGCCAATGTGTCCTTTAGGAAGAGCAGCTAGAGTAGAACTACCTCTCTGTAGAGGACAACACCCAAGTTTCAGAGCCAATGTGTCCTTTAGGAAGAGCAGCTACAGTAGAACTACCTCTCTGTAGAGGACAACACCTAAGTTTCAGAGCCAATGTGTCCTTTAGGAAGGGCAGCTCCAGTAGAACTACCTCTCTGTAGAGGACAACACCCAAGTTTCAGAGCCAATGTGTCCTTTAGGAAGAGCAGCTACAGTAGAACTACCTCTCTGTAGAGGACAACACCTAAGTTTCAGAGCCAATGTGTCCTTTAGGAAGGGCAGCTCCAGTAGAACTACCTCTCTGTAGAGGACAACACCCAAGTTTCAGAGCCAATGTGTCCTTTAGGAAGAGCAGCTACAGTAGAACTACCTCTCTGTAGAGGACAACACCTAAGTTTCAGAGCCAATGTGTCCTTTAGGAAGGGCAGCTCCAGTAGAACTACCTCTCTGTAGAGGACAACACCCAAGTTTCAGAGCCACTGTATAAATATTCACCTCAAATTTCTCTGCGTATGTTCAACAGGTTAATGATATATCATTTGAATTATTAAATGGGCTAATCATTAATGTTCTATTTTTGTGTGAACTTCAAAGTGAGACACGTGAGCATACCTAGGCTATCTGGCATATGACAAGTTCCCATTTAACAAAGGGTCATAATGGTATCATCCACATGAGACAAGTTCCCACTTAAAATAAGTTTTTATGTATAACACTAGATTTGTAAATGGTGTCGATTATACAAGAACCTGAGCAGGCTCAAAAAGGACATTCCAAGAAAGTTGAATAAATGGAGGGTGAGAGGTAAACTTTATTATAGATATTATTACAATAATCTTGCACAGTTAATCCTACCTTGAACAAGAGAATGTTCAGCCTTGCGCCACTTGCTGCAATCCCCAAGTGAGGTAATCTGGCTTGGTTGCTGCAACATACTCCTGGATCAGCTGGTGCACCACTTCCTTGGAGTTATCCAGTTCCTCTAGACTGTCCTGGAACATGGTTTCTTTTTTGAATTGATCCAGGAAGGCTTCGCGCTTGCGCAGGAGTTCATACTGGTGCAGGGTCTTGTCAAATAGTGAGGAGAGTGATGTGTGATTGGCTAACATAAGTCCACTCACACGATGCGGTGTCTGAATGTATGGTGACTTGCGTGACAATGCAACTTGGATGCTTGCTGGCCCCCAGGGTATAAATTGTGCAAGCTTCCGTTCACGGATTCTCTGCAGACTTTTGTGAATCTGTGTAGGGTCAATCTCTCCTTGTATGATGTTAAGGATGCTAATATAGCAGTGACTGGCATTGCGATCGTGGCTGGTAGATACCATCATGTTCTTTGACTGCAACAATCTACGCATGACATCCAATACTGTTGTCTTGCGGATATTCACCATCTCTTGATCTGTTGTCAATGGTGTATAACCTGTCATCAGGAAGTGGAGCCGTGGCGTAGGAATCAATGGGGAGATTAGACCAATCAGATCATTGTTCATGTAGCTGGGGTAACGCAGGGTAGCAGTGCTGACTGACATAATGGTGGATACCAAAGTATTGATCTGAGAGAAACTTGGATTCTGGATATGTAGTCGCTCAACTGCTATTCTGTTCAAAGCTGTGTTATCTAATACTACTACACAATCTGCATTCTGTGTAAGTCGTTTTAATGTCAACACTGAATTATAGGGTTGTACCACTACATCACTCATTTTGTTATCTTGTATTGGAAATACTGAGTAAGTTTGAATAAGTTTTTTAGGAAAATGATCATTTAGTCGTTCTAAAATGTATGATCCCATGCCTGATCCTGTACCTCCGGCTATTGAATGGCAGAGTACAAAGCCTTCCAAACTGTCACTGCCATCTGCTTCTCTATCTATAATATCAAATATGTCTTCCTGTAACTTTTCACCTTGAGAATAACCTACAGCCCAGTTGTTTCCTGCACCTCCACCAGACTTTGACAAATATATGTTTTCAGGATTATAAAGTTTGGCATATGGTGAACTCATTATCGTATGTATTACTCTAGGTTCTAAGTCAAGAAGTACTGCACGGGGTATATAATGTTCATCATCTGCTTGATAGAAAAATACATCTTTTCGATCAGTTCCTTCTGTAGCATAATCTTCCAACACACCTTCTGGATTAATGCCGTGTTCGGCACAAAGTTTTTTTCCAAAATTCAAAACCAATTTGATTGCCACACTGGCCAAGTTGAAGCATAATTATTTCTCTAGGCATTTTTAAATACGATTACAAACACAATTAATTTAAATTGATGAATATATTTGTATAACTTTAAAGGAAAGATAATATATAAAACAGTTAACAATTTTCAATAAGCCAATTTAAAAACAATAACAATAAAATTGCGCCAACACTTGTGCCAGATCTTATTTGAAAATATAACAAAGAAATTTAAGTATTTAGTTACATATATATTTCAAATTATTTGAAATATATTTTATCTGAATAATTTTCACATCTAATTTTCTATATTGATATTTTAAAATATATATATATTTCGAATAGATAATTCATAACAGTATATTATGATATCAATATTTTATATAGTTAACAACCCCACGTCCCCCTCCCTCCCAATTTATACTTAATATATTTCACTATTATTTCACACCATGTTTTAAAGAGATATTTATACCCCAGATTCCCTTACGTAGTAGCATGGACCGTTAATTTCTTTTTTTTTTTTTTTACAAAACATATCACAGAAACCTCCTATAGAGCACAAAACAAAATAAGACTAATCAAACACCTTTGTAGCAGCAAATGGGGATCAAAAGCCCAAACTCTCAGGACCACCTACACCAGTATACCCATGCCTAGATTAGAATATGCCTCTCCAATATGGAGCCACGCTTCAAACTCAGCCAAAGAAAAACTAAATCTTGTCCAAGCTAAAGCCGCAAAACTAATCTTAGGCGCAGTCTCCTCAACTAACAACTCGAAAGTAGAAAAGGAAAGTGTACATCAAGATTTAGAAGAAAGAAGACGACTTCCAGCCATAAAATTCACTAACTAAATCAGAATCTGCAATAAAAACCATATCATACAGCAAAATTTAAGTCGTGGAACAATAAAAATAGCCTACATCGCTCCTCACCACTACAACAAGGCAAAGATATAAGAAGTCGAATCGGTTTTAGCGCACCTAAACAAAACCTACTATCAACAGCCTGAAACGCATCAATTTTGCCTCCAAATACCCCTATATCTTGTAATAGTTGTAATAGTTATGTTGGAAAAGAAGGCGTCCGAAGCAGCCAATGGGAGGCCGGCGGAAGCGGCTACGGGGATGCAGCGGCTAAAATGAGAAAACAATAACAGAAGAACTTGTAAACAACTTTCGAACGCTAGAATTTGCCCTGATCTCCGATTCTTTTAGTGTAAATATTTAAATATATAATTAATTAAATAATACTTTACTTATTTTCTTAAATTGTAATAAATATAATTTTCCCTCCTGTTTTCGTCTAATATTTTAAAAGTGTTATAAACAGCGACGCCTTAATTTTGAACCTTCAACCCCGCCGACCAAGAATAGAGGTGAGTGACTACCTCTATAGAACTTAGATCGTCGTCACAACACAGAGTGGCGGTGAAATCGCAATATTCATGGCATCCCAGCCGGGACTGTTGAAGGTAAATTCTAGAAAAAAAAGAAGCATTTTTTGCTGGCCATTTTGGAACTCGCTTGCTAACCCTACTTGCTGCTTTGTTACAAGATGGCGGAAGAATTAATTCTACGTTTAAAAAAGAAGCGTGCTGTTAACAGATCATATTTAACGAAAACATGCAATAAGATTGAAAGTGGACTTGACACGCTAATGAGAATTGAACTTGAAGAATTATTAGAACAATTGAATGAATCATTTAACGAACTTAAATTAGTGGATCACGAAATAGAAACGCTTCTTGAAACTGACGATTTAGAGAAGGAATTACAGGGCGTAGAGGAATATCGAGAGAAATATATTACTTGGAGATTTAGGGCAAATAAAAAGATTCGCCAATCAGATTTTCAGGGCGAAAATATACCGAATTCGAACTCACGAATAGATGAAAATGAAATGAGACATTATGTACCTTCCTGCACGACTGTGAAACTTCCGAAATTGATGATATCGAAATTTTATGGAAACTTTAGTGAATGGCTGACGTTCTGGAATTCTTTTGATGCAGCTATACACCAGAACAACTCACTGAACCCTATCGATAAATTTAACTATCTGAAGTCACATCTCGGCGGAACTGCACTAAACACAGTCGAAGGTTTCGCTTTATCTGCGGACAATTATGAGAAAGCTATAAAATTGCTTAAAGACAGATTTGGGCGAGAAGACATTTTGATTAGCCGACATATGAACAATTTGTTGTCAATGAGACCACTCAAAACGTCAAGCGATGTAAGAACCTTCCGCGAACTTTTTGACAACCTTTCTGTTCAAATAAGAAGTCTCGAGTCACTAAACGTGTCCATTGATGTTTACGGACAACTGTTGTGCCCGATAATAATAAAGCTTCTACCTGCAGACCTTAATTTGGAATTGAACAAAGAACTCCCGACAGGTTACGTAATTAATGACTTGATTACCTATATAGAAAGACAATTAACTGCACGGGAGAGGAGTTTTAGAAACGAAATCGGTACTGGGAATGAATCAACTTCTAAACCTAATTTGGTAAACAAACATCCAAAGACAAGATTCTACAATGAAAAACCAATTGCGACAGCTTCAGAACTTTTAAATTCAGTTCACAAATCGAATGAATGTGTATTTTGTGGTAAAGACAACCATGGAAGCCCTAAGTGTGACTTTGCAGCTAATATTAGTTTAAACGAAAAGAGATCACTCATGAAGAAAAAAGGCGTTTGTTATAAATGTCTCGGCCTTCTCA
>CP092874.1:70669686-70747681 GCA_030710605.1 Cordylochernes scorpioides
AGTCCTTTATAATGTATATTTACATCTATTACTAGCGGACGTACCCGGCTTCGCCCGGGTTTTACCCGAGTTAAAGTTTGTCTAACGAACATTTGTTAAAACAATTCTCTATAAACTTATAAAAAATAATAGATATATTTTGATAATTTGAAACTCGTAAATTTGAATCTCTCGATAAAGTGAACATTTTTTCCTGGTCCCTGTGTGCCGTGTCATCCTGAATTTTGTCTTTCCTAATTTTCTACATTACAAAATCATCGTTTTATCTAGTGAACATTTTTTCCCGGTCCCTTGAAAAATACTCGATAAGTTGAATAAAATCAATATTAATTGGTTCCCTCGGTAATTGGAAGTTAAAGGAATAGTATCTTTGCCTTGGAATTGTATCATTATTCTTGTCTCAAATAAATTGCCGTGTCATCCTGAGATAATCTTACTTTTGATAAATAATCTTTAAGATAACAAATTTAGTTATAATAAAACTTATATATAAAAAAACTTGTTATCATCGTCGCAATGGTGGCGCTGCTTGCGAGTTAAATATACAAATTTGCAAATAACTCTAAGGATATTCAAGATATTCAAGAAATTATTTTTCAGAAACCTTCCCAGTACTATACTAAATAACTTCCCAAAGTTTCATGGCGTTCCAATGAGTGATTTGGTCAGGCATAAAGGACAGACAGACACACATACATTCATTTTTATATATATACTAGCGGATGTACCCGGCTTCGCCCGGGTTTTACCGAGTAAAGGTTTGTCTAACGAACATTTGTTAAAACAATTCTCTATAAACTTATATAAAAAAAGAAAGATATATTTTGATAATTTGAAACTCGTAAATTTGAATCTCTCGATAAAGTGAACATTTTTTCCCGGTCCCTTGAAAAATACTCGATAAGTTGAATAAAATCAATATTAATTGGTTCCCTCGGTAATTGGAAGTTAAAGGAATAGTATCTTGCCTTGGAATTGTATCATTATTCTTGTCTCAAATAAATTGCCGCGTCATCCTGAATTTTGTCTTTCCTAATTTTGTACATTACAAAATCATCATTTTATCTAGTGAACATTTTTTCCCGGTCCCTTGAAAAATACTCGATAAGTTATATAAAATCAATATTAATTGGTTCCCTTGGTAATGGGAAGTTAAAGGAATAGTATCTTGCCTTGGAATTGTATCATTATTCTTGTCACAAATAAATTGCCGTGTCATCCTGAATTTTGTCTTTCCTAATTTTCTACATTACAAAATCATCATTTTATCTAGTTAACATTTTTTCCCGGTCCCTTGAAAAATACTCGATAAGTTGAATAAAATCAATATTAATTGGTTCCCTCGGTATTTGGAAGTTAAAGGAATAGTATCTTGCCTTGGAATTGTATCATTATTCTTGTCACAAATAAATTGCCGTGTCATCCTGAATTTTGTCTTTCCTAATTTTCTACATTACAAAATCGTCATTTTATCTAGTGAACATTTTTTCCCGGTCCCTTGAAAAATACTCGATAAGTTGAATAAAATCAATATTAATTGGTTCCCTCGGTATTTGGAAGTTAAAGGAATAGTATCTTGCCTTGGAATTGTATCATTATTCTTGTCCCAAATAAATTGCCGTGTCATCCTGAATTTTGTCTTTCCTAATTTTCTACATTACAAAATCATCATTTTATCTAGTTAACATTTTTTCCCGGTCCCTTGAAAAATACTCGATAAGTTGAATAAAATCAATATTAATTGGTTCCCTCGGTATTTGGAAGTTAAAGGAATAGTATCTTGCCTTGGAATTGTATCATTATTCTTGTCCCAAATAAATTGCCGTGTCATCCTGAATTTTGTCTTTCCTAATTTTCTACATTACAAAATCGTCATTTTATCTAGTGAACATTTTTTCCCGGTCCCTTGAAAAATACTCGTGTTGGCTTCCGTAGGCGTTTCTTACTGGGAAAAAGAAAGAGAGGATCCAATGAAATAATTTAGTAGTGTTTATTAGAACAAAATCATAATAGTGAACAACAAATATAACAGAGAGTACCGTCGTCTTCCGGGTATTCCTTCTACTGGGGAGCTCGGATTCTATATTCTGTGCATTTATAATCTGTTTATCTGTGGCTCTCTGGTCGGGATGGCGCCTACATTCGGCCATTCCTGGATTTCAATCGTCCTCGATTGAACCTTGCGTTGCAGGAACGTCGTGGGTTGCGTCGGGGGGTATCTTCTACTTCTGGCTCCTCGTCCGGACTTTCTTCTGTAGCTGAGTCATCTTCTTCACTGTGCCAAGACTTCAGTTGACTGATATGGGCCGTTGTCGTGTAGAACCGTCCACTGGTTCTTTCGCTTAACTGAGTCACTCTATACGTGTCGCTTGGCAGAACCTCGGTAATTATCAAAGGTCCTCGATATTTGGGTTGTGCCTTGGTTGGTTCACCCGTCATTTTGGGTACATGCCTCATCACTACAATTTCTCCTACTTCGAATTGGATTGTACGGCACCTCTTCTTATCGTAGTATGTCTTCATAATTTCTTGTTTGTTCTCAATTTGGGATCTCACACTCTCTTGAATTCTATCCGGCTCGGTCCATGGGTCCACGTCTTCGTCCATCTGTAGCACCATTCCTGCTAATCCCTCAGCACTCGCATCGCAATGTACTTCTGTCTTGAGTTCAGGGTTGTAATGAGCTAGTACCGGATATTCGACCAGATCCTTTCGTAGTCCTCCAAATGACCTTCGCTGTTCTTCCTTCCATTCAAATTGTGAACCTTTCTTCGTAAGTCTGCTTAGCGGTTCTGCTTTCCTCGCGAAGTCCTTTACAAATCGTCTGAAGAAGTTCGTCAGTCCCAGAAAGCGTCGTATGTCGTGGACATTCTTGGGTTCTGGAAATTCTTCTATCGCCTTGATCTTTCTTGGGCCTGGCTTAAGTCCGCCTGTACTGATGACATACCCTAAGAACTCAACTTCCCTCCTTCCGAACTCACATTTGGAGGGTTTCAGTGTCAACTTCGCTGATCTTATTCTTTCGAGGACTTCCCTCAACCTTTCGATCATCTCCCGCCAATCCTTTGCCGGGATAATCACGTCGTCGAGATAGCAGAATGCCTTCTTGTTCAGCAGCGGACCTAGGACAGTGTGCATCAGTCTTTGGAATTCAGCTGGTGCGTTGGCGAGTCCAAAAATCATCCTTTCGAATTGACCTGTATCATCTGGGGTGATGAATGCTGTCTTTAATTTTGCCTTATCGGTCAGTGGTATCTGCAGATATCCATGCGCCAGATCCAGAGTGGTGAAGAATTTCGCATTCCTTAGGCCTTCCAGAAGGTCGTCTATCCTTGGTAATGGGAACTTGTCCTTAACTGTTTGAATGTTGAGTCTCCTATAATCTACCACCAGACGATGATCTCCAGTTTTCTTCCTCACAAGTAGGACGGGACTAGCGTAGGGTGATCTAGTTTCCGTGACTATTCCATTGTCCTTCCACTCTCTGACAATCTCCCTGATTGCTTCGCGTTCACTTGCAGTCGTCTTATACGGTCTCAGACAGACTGGCTTGCTTCCATCAACCTCCTTAATGTCCATCTCGGTGACATCGGTGCACCCTAATTCCTCCATGCCAAGAGCGAAACAGTCTCTATACTCGTTTACTACATCTAGGATTTCTTGTCTCTCTTTCGAAGTCAGAGAATGATTGACGTTGATGTCCTCAGGCAGTATGGGGCGCTTACGTTTCATTTGGTCTTGTCCTTCCCTCTTCTCTTCATTTTTAGTCTGAAACGAATCCTCTGCGACGTCCAGGTTAACAACAATATCATCAAGGTTCAGTAGTTCAACTCGCCCTACACATTGGTTCTTCCTTACTCTCAACTTGCCCTTGCCAGCTGAGATGATGGGTACGGTCGTCTTTCCGTCGACCACTTCCAATAGGGAATCGACACAGGCGTCATCTACTCCTGTGAACAATACATATCCGTCCTTTACCTCGTCTGTGATTGCACTTGTAAAGTTAATGGAGTCGCTCTCCAACTGAACAGTTTCGGTTGCTCTCAGTTCGATGCGACGCGACTTGATTTCCTCTTGCAGATTAGCAAACGGAAATTCGGATGAATAGCCAATATGCAAGTTTTTACCAATTCTGGCGAAGGATACGTAGGGCAGATCTGTCCATGTTCTTCCAATTAATAGGTCATAGGGTTGGGCATCATCGTTGACAATGAATACAGTGATTTCCCTTCCGACGATGCCATCAATCTCCAGGTCGACTGTCGTCTTCCCAACGGTCCTGGCAGCTGGTGCAGTCTGGTTACCGATGCCGTACAGACTAGTCGAGTCTGGTTCGATGTCGACGCTGATCCTCCTTGCGACCGATTCTCTCATTAGACAACTGCTGCTCCCGGTGTCTATCATTGCCTTCACGGTTTCCTTGTTGTCGATCTTGACATCCTTCAAATATACATCTGGCGGGACAGTCTCCAGTCCTTCGACTTCCAGGTTGGCTACTTTTAGTCCTTCTTTGGGTCTTGTGCAATTCCTTTCCTTGTGTCCCGTTTGACCGCATCCTCGGCATGTCAACGTAGTCCTGGGTGCTGGGCAGTCTCTGGCAATGTGTCCAAACTGATTGCAGTTGAAGCACTTCGGTTCTCCCTTGTCGTTTCTGATTGCACGGTTGACCATTCTCCTCAAGGTGTTAGGGTACGTTTCACTGATTTCGTTCCTTGCAGCGTCTTGACCCGAAACATTCGTTCCTTGTTTAGTCTCTTTAACTTCGCTTTGGTTGGGGAATCTCGCAGATTTCTGCTGAAACGACGGTGGTATGAGGTGTTTCGCATTCCAATGCGGAGGTCCCATCTCGGTGCGAACATTTTCGTACTCGTCCAGTTTATCCGCCAACTCATCTGGGTTGTTTAACTTGGTCCAATCGTCAATGAGATGATTACGCAGCACATTTGGAACTTTTTTCTTTAGCTGGTTAGTGACGGACAAATCCTTTAGGGCGTCGAAATTTTCCACGTTCATTCCTTCGATCCATTCGTTGAAATATCCTCGCAATTCGAAAGCGAAGTCTCTCCAGGAACCCTTTTGAGATCTCTCGTGCTTCTCGAATTTTTGTCTGAATTGTTCGGGGCTCAACTTGTACCGTTTTAGGAGCAACCTTTTCACGAACCTATAATCGCCGCTTTGTTCTTCTGTTTCCCGAGCGATTAATTGAGTCATTTCGTAAGGTAGCAATCCTAGGAGGCTGAACGCCCATTGGTCTTCATCCAATCCTAGTCGCTTTGCCTGTCTTTCGAAAAGAATTAGGTAAAAACTCAAATCATTGTCCTTCGACTCGTACTTGGGCATCAGTTTACGTATCTCGTAATGTGCGTCATTGCTGGTACTTCGAGACGTATCGTTGTTTCCGCGTGTAGTCTGGATGCGCAGCTTCTCAAGCTCGAATTCCATTACCATTTGTTCTTTTCGTTCGATTCGTTCCCGATCCTCGATTCGTTTCCGATCCTCGATTCGTTCCCGTTCTATACGTTCTGCTTGCTCTGTTTGTGCTGTTTGTTCCATTCGCTCCCGTTCTGCTCGTTCTGTTTGTTCCCGTTCCTCGATCAGAGTCTCCAACAGTTGCTTTGCGAATTCTTCTTCGTAAGATTGACTATTCAGGATAAGGCGTTTTAAGTCGACGATCCTGCTCTCTGGCGGTACTACCTCGCCGAGTTCATACGCCAACTTGCTCAAATCGCATTTCCTTACTTTCGCTAAGTAAGTCATGTTTTTCAAAAGGAAAAATAAACAAGGCAAAGTTTTTTTTTTTTCTTTTTACCGCGATACTTTGCGATAATACTTTTTATTTGTTTCTTCAATTTACTTTAAAAATACTTTCTTTAGAATACTTTACTTTACTTTAAAATACTTTCTTTAGAATACTGTACTTTACTTTAAAATACTTTCTTTAAAATACTTCACTTTACTTTAAAATACTTTCTTTAAAATACTTCACTTTACTTTAAAATGCTTTCTTTAAAATACTTTCTTTAAAATACTTCACTTTAAAATACTTCACTTTACTTTAAAATGCTTACTTTAAAATACTTCACTTTACTTTAAAATACTTTCTTTAAAATACTTCACTTTAAAATACTTTGCTTTACTTTAAAATGCTTACTTTAAAATACTTCACTTTACTTTAAAATGCTTACTTTAAAATACTTTCTTATCGAGATGATTTTGCAATAATATTTTACCGAGGTGACTTGTAATAATACTTTTAGGAATAGGTAATTAAATTTCGTACATACCATGCAACTCCTCTTACGTTGATCGGTCACCGCGCCACGTCCTTCTCGTTTCCAAATTATTCCAGTGAATCTTCAATTTTCTTCAGGACTATCCCACTTCTGAATTTCTGTTGGCTTCCGTAGGCGTTTCTTACTGGGAAAAAGAAAGAGAGGATCCAATGAAATAATTTAGTAGTGTTTATTAGAACAAAATCATAATAGTGAACAACAAATATAACAGAGAGTACCGTCGTCTTCCGGGTATTCCTTCTACTGGGGAGCTCGGATTCTATATTCTGTGCGTTTATAATCTGTTTATCTGTGGCTCTCTGGTCGGGATGGCGCCTACACTCGATAAGTTGAATAAAATCAATATTAATTGGTTCCCTCGGTAATTGGAAGTTAAAGGAATAGTATCTTGCCTTGGAATTGTATCATTATTCTTGTCTCAAATAAATTGCCGTGTCATCCTGAATTTTGTCTTTCCTAATTTTCTACATTACAAAATCATCGTATCATCATGATAATATTTAGAGCAGATTGTTCAATTATAACAGATAAATTAGAATATTTATCTTGATTATTTTTAGGCGAAAAGTTAAAAAAAAAAAATTATTTGCTAGAAACCTTCCCAGTACTATACTAAATAACTTCCCAAAGTTTCATGGCGTTCCAATGAGTGGTTTGGTCAGGCATAGGGCCTCCAATCCCGGGATCCCGGAGCCAAATAATGATCCCGAAATCCTGGGATTCTGCTCGAAAAATCCCGGGATTACTGTTTTGTGCATGAAAACCAGCGCAAAAATATATTTTTCTTATCTAGCATTTTGGTAATCAAACAGATGATGAGATAGCATACTTTTGACGTTTTGTTTATACAGCTGCATTTCGGGTCTTTTTTTTTTTTTCTGAGAGATTTGAAATTATTTTCATGCACTAATAACGAAGGGTTATTCTGCAAGATCTTTCCAAAATGGCAGCCTCTAGAATGAGAGTATGCAGCAGTATACATGGAGGGGGCCCCAGTTTTTGTTGACATGCAAATAGTGGCTTCTTAGATAGTAGCGGCATCCCTTTATTTTTGTGGCGGACCTGCGTGTAACATGGACCCGCCACTAACCTCTTATCTGGGCTCCAAATTGTTTCATAATTTTTTTTAAATATATGTTTATACTCTCCATCCTGTACTCTGTATGCATGGGACATCATGAACGCACTGCTCTGCTGTTCATTTTGTGAAACCCTCACAAGCTTTTTTGTCATTTAATTTAAATTGAATTTATTTAATGTCATTTCATTAAATGCTTCGTCACTATCAAGCATCAGCCTAAAGTAGTTTTCAACTTATACGAACATAAAACAAAGTCTCTAAAACAATATTATCGGACCTTGTTATTTCTCAATAGAAAACGCGTCGGACATTTTTGGTAAGCTTATCACTTCTTGATTGTGATGGCGAAGTTTATTCCTTTTAAATCAGAAGGAATCTGGTGATATTACCTACGAGACGGATCTGGCCAAAATGCACAGTGTATAGCGTGAAAAAGGATTTTGAAATGCGTCGGTGGGTCAACAAAAGGGCTGCATGTACACCAGAAGGCGGTCCACGGAATCGAAACTTCGAAGAGAAAAGTTAAAGACGAAGTTGATACACAGACCCCTGCAAAAAAGACCCCCAAGATATCAATTCTCGATCATTTTTCGTCTGTTTCCATCGATCGATCGACTGATGCTGTGCTAGCTAGAATGATAGCTCTCGACGGATTCCATTCTCCGTTTTTGTCACATATAAGAATTTACGCAAGTGTCTCAATGCTCTTGGAAATGAAATTCCTCTCTCCGCAGAGACCATTAAGATTAAAGTGTGTCGTTATGCTGACACATTTGGTGAGAAGGTCGTTCGAGAGCCTCAGATGGAGAAAGAAAAGGGGCAACTTTTCAGCCTTACGCTGGATGAATGGACGTCAATCAGAAGCAAGCGTTACCTGAACATTAATATTCATAGCCGTACCAAGGTGTGGAATCTTGGCTTGACTCGAATATCTGGAGTGTCTTCCTCTGAACAATGCAAATATGTCATTGGTGATAAGCTCTTGGAGTTTGGAATCGATTTCGAAACTGATATTGTGTGTGTTACAACTGATGGGTGCGCAATGATGGTAAAACTGGGTCACATTATTTAACCCAAAAGCAATGATTTAGTTCATAAGCAGGCGCAAAATATATGGCTTTCAGGTTGTTTTCATCGAAATAAGTGCCACGTCATTGGCACTATATAAAATAAAAAAATAAAAATATAACGAACGAAACGATATACCTCTTGGCGTAGAAAGACGAAAATGTTTTTCAATCCCGGGATATCCCGGGATTGAGAAAAAAGCAATACCTGGCTGAATTTTTAACAGGACATAGAGAAAAATCTGGAAGAGATATTTGTCGCATTTTCAGCCAAGAAAATTTGAAATTGACCAAGTTCTGGGCAAAAATAGTTTATTTTAGTCAGAAAATGATTATGACAATATCGCTGTATCACGTTTGATTGTCAGATACAAAATTATTTCGGGGAAAATTCCATAAGGCAGACATAAAGCCAGTTCATTTTTAGAAGGCAGGAACAAATATCTAACAGCAAAACACTCACTTGAGCAGAAAACACGAATATATTAATATATAAAAATAAAGAAAGTATATCCTGACCTAAAGCACATGTGCTTTTTAGATGGCAGAGTGCCATCTAGTGGAACAGAAATCAACTAACGTTGATTTAACCTGTTCCCTGATATTTGGACAACCCATTTTCTTGATAAACCAATAAAGGTCATCCACGAACGCGTTTCGCGCCGTTGGCGCTCGTCAGCTAGTTACCTGTACCACTGCGACCAAAAATATTTTTGGTCCCAGAGGCTTCTTGAGAAACCAAGAAAACCTAAAAAGCACATGTACTTTTGGTCAGGATATGCCTTCTTTATTTTTAATATCAATACCTGACCTTTTTATTATTTTTATTTTTTATTTAAATAAAAAAAAAAATTGTTTTCTCATATTAATATATATATTAATGAATGTCTTCATAAAAATCGAATCAGCAGAGAGAGGATGTTTGCTTGGAAAATATTTTTATCAAATATTCGTTTGGCTAACTTTTACGCAAGTAAAATCCAGGCGAAGCCGGGTACATCCGCTAGTTTATTATATATCTTATATTTATATGATAATATAAGACATTCATGAGACCGTTGTGATTAGTGTTCTTTTATCAATTAATCATTTGCTTCTTTTAAATAATTAATCAGACGATAAATCATAATTCAAATTAAATACGTACCAATTATCCCTAAAATTAATCCATTGTGCATCTATAACTTTATAATATAATTTTAAAAATTTAGGGTTCCCCACAACTAAAAGTAAAGAGAAATATTTCAGTTAATGTTTTGCTTACGTCAATTTCTGCCTTGTACGAGGAATTGAGCAATCTGATGCAAGCAGACTTACGTCTATTTAAGGCATAAACCTCAGTGATAACGGTCTTAAAACTTTTATTTAACTTGCTTCATTTATGTCTGCCCACAAATATTGTATCGATTTTTAATATACAGTTAAACCTGTCTATAGCGCCCTTTCTAAATAGCGCCTTCCTCTCTATAGCGCCCGATTTTTAAATATGTAGTACGATGCGATATTTACATTAAAAGTGACCTGTCTATAGCACCCTATTTTGGTGAGTCCCAAGAGGGGGCGCTATAGACAGGTTTAACTGTACTTCCAGAGCACGTAGAAGTCTTAAATTGTGTACACTTATTCGAACCTGATGAGAATTCAGGTTGACAAATTTTCAGACTTCTGGCTGGACAGAATGGTCGGAATAATTTCCGAATTGCCTTTCAAATTGTATCATTTAATTTTAATATATTTCCAGACCACATGGAAGTCTTAAATTTTGAACACTATCTCAGTCCAACAATGCAAATGTGCTGGGTGATCAGGATGTCTGGGAATGAACAAATTTATATATTTCCTTTTACACCTTATGTTTTACACGACTATAACTCAAAAACCGTTCCTACAATCATATTTCAATGTGCTCCTAAAAACCTAGTGTCTAAACGATTTTTATTATTCAACCAATAGAAAAAGATGTACAGCTTCCAAACAGTTGCATATCACAGTGATGAGATTCCAACGTGACCTTATTAATTATTATTATTTTTTTTGCTTATCCCTAGTACACGTGGTGCAGGCCATGATAATAATGGTGGGTAGATGTTGGCGACTGCTTTTACTGTAAGTACACCATATGTCTACATATGTGAAAAGCAGTTCGAATTTGCACTTACAAATGTGCCAAAGCCCCGTTTTGGTTACTTGTACTCGCTGGTGGGGTTGGACTTTTGCAAGAATCGGGGGCCATTGGAGCATTTTTTTTTTATTCAGAAAAAAGTGCCCAATGTGGGAATCGAACCCGGGTCGTAGCTGTCGAAAACCAACGGTTTAGACCATCCTTCCACCGACCCCCAATTATAATTATTTTATATCATTATAATCAATTTAATTATAAAAAGGTTTACTAACCTCCACCACATCTCAATGAATTTAATACATCTCTATTTTGATGCACACTTTTCACAAACACAAGGGGGTCGGTGGAAGGATGGTCTAAACCGTTGGTTTTCGACCGCTACGACCCGGGTTCGATTCCCGCATTAGGCACTTTTTTCTTATTAGAAAAAAAAAATTACTCCAATGGCCCCCGATTCTTGAAAAAGTCCAACCCCACCAGCGAGTGCAAGTAACCAAACGGGGTTCTGGCATATTTGTAAGTGCAAAGTCTAACTGCTTTTCACATGTGTGGACATGTGGCGCACTTACACTAAAAGCAGTCGCCTTCTTCTACCCACCATGATTATCATGGCCTGTACCACGTGTACTAGGGATAAGCAAAAAACACGAATTCCCCACTAACATGCACTACATACTCCAACAAACCCAACCAACACTTTACACAACATAAACAAAGTAGCCCACTATCAAAAACACGCACTACAAGAACATACCTTAACATTCAATCTCTATGGTTACAAGATTATCCTTGGTCCTGTGCACATAATATTACAAAGTGAACTCACGTTGTCGATTCATCACCTATGCAGGCACCAAAAAACTTAAACTTAATAATAGGATAGCGAAAAAAAACCATTTTCCTTATGCAGATGAGGTGTACCTCCTAATTAATTCAACAACAACAACAAAAAAGCCTTTATTTAGGGTCACTGACCCTATACAGGATTCACCAGAGGTATGCATAAGAACAAAGCAGTGAGACAAAGGAAATAACGATATATACAGAAGAAAAAGAAAAAAAAACAAGAAAGAGAAAGAGGGAAGCAAGAAAAACAACACAAAAAGAGTAGCAGTAAGAAAGTGAGGAGTGAGTATCACTTGGCCTTCTTCTGAGATATGGACTTGTGGAAACCATAAAACGCCGTAGCAATATACTTATTCTGGGTCATATTGTCAATTATTGATGGAAGTGAAGCACAGAGTTGCCCAGTTTTGAGCATAAGGGTTCTTCTTTCTTCTTTCAGAGCAGGGCAATCAAAAATATAATGAGTGATTTCATTTTTTAGTTTTGAATTACAGAAGGTACAAGTCGGGTCCTCACCGCAGAGCCTCCTAATTAATTCAATAATTACCAATTAAAACAATTTAGTTAAGTCTAATCTACATGTTTTGTACTTGTTATTAAAGTTTAAAACACATTTAAAATTTATATATTTTATTCAATGAAGATCAAATTTACATTTATTTATTTATTTCGTCTCAATTTACAGGTGTTACATTCGAGCACAGCTCGCGAGTCACCTTGTCCTGGCTATTTACACATGGCGAGTTGGTGGAGTAGAGATGGTCCCCCTAGGCCTTGCAGGATGGCAGCTGTTGGGCGATGAGCTCTTGACTAAGTGTCAGGGCCGGGTCGTCGGAATCGGGGATTGATATCTCCTTTATTTTGTAGAATATCTTGTATGGTTGGGTTTTTTGAATTTTGCATTTGAATGTATAATTTATTAACGGGGGGGAAGTTTGGTACATATCTTCTAGATCGGGTTGGTTCAAGTCCTCCTTCAGTATCTTGTTTGATTTATTTAAATGGAGCTCCTATACTTGTCCGAAGGCAGATTCTCATAAATGCGTTTATCCTATTTTTGTCTGTGGTTGTAATATATTTGCACCAAACTGGGAATGCGTATGTTACTATCGGGAGGATACAACTTCTGCAAATTTACATAACCATCACAATTAATTATATATCATAACTATATAACATTAAGCCATATATTTACAGTTTGTTTTGTCACCAGTCTAATATTTTTATTTTCACAGACTAAATTATGAGATTAATTTATAAATGAAATATTATGTAAAACAATTAAACAACTATATACATCACTACACTTTATAACACGAAAAATCACAAATGTTTATAAATCTGATTTGACTCATTCCATCGTAACAAATATCACGAGATTTGTCCCAATTTCTACAAGGAAGATGGTTGGAAGAGTTCCGACAGCTCTGAGAAAAGGCAGGTATCAGAGCATGAAGGGCTGGAGCCAGGGATATCAACAGATGTGAGGAACAGAAAGAAGTCTTGCAGACGTTAGGCTGTTTTGAAATGCATCAGGCATTCGTGCAGAAAGGCGAGCGTTGGATCAATTCTCGAAGCCTTTTGTCGGGATGGTAGAACGACCTTGTTGAATAGCTCGAAGTCGTCCAGCGATGTGGAATGCCGAAGTGGAGTCACGATAACGCAAAAGAGAAATCGTTCTCTACCTATCACTATTTTGGACAAACGAAATTATCATCCACCTCTCCTTATCATCCCAACTATCATATGGGACCTATTTACACCACAGTTGTAACTTATCTCTAGAAAATCATAACTTTTGGTTAGTAGCCCGTAAAACCATATTTTCTCTTTCTCTCTAGAATAAATATTTTTCTTTCAAAATTTTCCAACGTCCAACAATTTTCTAATCAATATAATAATCCAGATATATTCCCCATAAAATATTTAAAATAGTTAAATTACAAACCAATTCAAAATTTTCAGTTATAAATATCCACGCGGCGCGCGTTTGTTTTTTTGTAAATATTTCTGGTGGGATCAAGTCTAGGTATCACCAACATATGTCCAGCATCCCTAGAAAATCTCCCAAGAAAGAAATCTGCCTGGCGACACCTCATTAATTGGACTTCCACTGGCATTGTATATAAATCCAAGAAGACTTAGGTCAGAAGGACATCCCGGGTAGTTGGCGACTTCTGTACGCTCCAGGAACCTGGGTTACTTAAATAAATAATAATAATAATCAAGTCGATATTTTTGTAAGCCCGTTGAAGAGCGAATGACGCTTGAAAGCTAGCGTTTTTAAATAAAAAAGATACTCATTGTGAGACTATAATTGTAATTATAATACTTTTCACAATTTCATCATGAATAATAAACTTTATATTATGATGCAACAACAACAACAACAACAAAAAAGCCTTTATTTAGGGTCACTGACCCTATACAGGATTCACCAGAGGTATGCATAAGAACAAAGCAGTGAGACAAAGGAAATAACGATATATACAGAGTAAGAAGAAAAAAAAAAAACAAGAAAAGAAGAAAAAAAAAACAAAGAGGGAAGCAAGAAATCAACACAAAAAGAGTAGCAGTAAGAAAGTGAGGAGTGAGTATCACTTGGCCTTCTTCTGAGATATGGACTTGTGGAAACCATAAAACGCCGTAGCAATATACTTATTCTGGGTCATATTGTCAATTATTGATGGAAGTGAAGCACAGAGTTGCCCAGTTTTGAGCATAAGGGTTCTTCTTTCTTCTTTCAGAGCAGGGCAATCAAAAATATAGTGAGTGATTTCATTTTTTAGTTTTGAATTACAGAAGGTAC
Organism: Cordylochernes scorpioides; assembly: GCA_030710605.1. Classification (NCBI taxonomy): domain Eukaryota; kingdom Metazoa; phylum Arthropoda; class Arachnida; order Pseudoscorpiones; family Chernetidae; genus Cordylochernes; species Cordylochernes scorpioides. The sequence goes on from CP092874.1 coordinate 70,683,905, forward strand.
AAGTCGGGTCCTCACCGCAGAGCATCTTGGTGTGGTTTTCTCTAAAAAAACTTGAAAGTATTCTAACTTGTGCGAGTAGTCTTACAACCGGGAAAGGAAAATCTCCTAAAAGGTATCCCTCCGTCATGAAAGATATGTGAATGTCTTTGTAGTGAGAGTATAGCTTAGATTTATCCATTCTTGTAAGGTCGTTTTGTATAGATTGGTCTGCCGCTGTTTTTAAGAGCCCTGTAATCGCGCTCCTCAGCGTTTCAGGGTCATCACAGGAAACAAGTGCAGGGGATCCATTATTGTTAAGCAGATTGGTGAGCTTTTTAATGAAACCGATGGGTGTGCCCGAAGCATTAGACAGTTCCCGTGTTCTATTAAAACATATACGCGGCAATCTGTCACTGCTCATATTCAACACCCGCAGCCAATACTTCAGGGTTAATTTTAAGGCTGTTACACTCAATGAGATACGACCGGTTTCTAATCTGATTATGTAGCCTGGAGTGTATCTGGGCAGATTCAGGAACCTACGGATAAATATGTCTTGTATACTATCCAATAAGTCTTTATGCTCTGTTGCCCACAATGGAGCGGCATACATCAGGACAGCTCTAACTATTGTATCAAAGAGTTTGGTTGATAAATTTATTGACTTTGCTTTTGATTTTATTAATATTGGGTGTGTGGCGTTAATTGCTGTAAGTGCTTTTCCTTTAAAGTAATTTGCCGGGTGAGTAGTTGTTATTGTTGGCGTCAGAGGGAATCCCAAGAGTATGTATATCTTGAAGTTATTGTTATGGGTTTATCATTCCAGAACCATCTATCCTTATTTGAGGGTTTACCTCCATTACGGAACACCATAATCTTTGACTTGGACTCATTTAGTGTCATTAAGTTCTCATCGAGATATTCTTTCAGTATTTTGATCTTCTTTTGGAGGTTCATCCTGGACTCACCTATAATTGCTATGTCGTCGGCGTACAGCAATAAATGGATATCTCCAAATTCTGGCAAATTTACACTCGGCAGGTCTGAGTTATTATAAATTTCGATTAAGTCCGTGATAAATAATATAAATAGCAGTGGGGAAAGTGGTTCTCCCTGGAGGACTCCCGAGTTTATCTTAATACTTTCCGTAAATGATCCCTTCCATCTGATAGCTATAGTTGTTTGTTCGTAGTAACTTCTGATCGTACTTATGAATTGGTAACTTATGCCTAGGTTGTAAAGTTTTTTCCAAAGTATTGAGTGAGGTACAGTATCAAATGCCTTCCTTAGATCGACAAAAAAGACATATAGTTTTCCCCTCTTTTTTCTTAATGATAGTTGGATTAAAGTAGTTAGTGTAAATATGTGGTCAATACATGATCTTCCTTTTCTAAATCCCGCTTGGTTTTCGGGTATAACCCTTCTTCCTTCGACCCATTCCTCCAGTCGTGATCTTAGGATTGATGTGAAAAGCTTTGATACATTGCTAATCCGTGCAATACCTCTATATTATGATGCATTACCACGCCATCTGTTATCAAATTTCGGAACTATTATAGAAGCGTATGATTCTTTTTAAAAATAAACCATTTCTAGTGCCCTTATTTATTTACCAGTTGCAAACAAGACACACTATATCCGATCTGGATAATTGCGTGTGAAACTATTTAAAATAATTCATATTGTAGTAGAGTAGGTAACAGAATTATCAAAAATAAAATAAACAATTAAGAAAAAGAGCATTGAATAAACATATACATCAAACAAATAAGCAACAACATAAGCAGATGGAAGAAATCGCAAGGTAGTTATTTACAGTATGTTAAGCAATGATGGAAGTTAATTTAATGAAGTTCTGCCCTTACTGCAATGGAAAAATTAATGGGAGGGCCTGGCTCATCAGTGGTGAACCCTCCCAGTAAAGTGGTTCACCACTGATGAGCCAGGCCCTCCCATTAATTTTTTCCATTACAGTAAGGGCAGTATAAATTGTTTATTTTTAAAAAGAATCATACGCGTCTATAATAGTTTAGAATTTTTATAATAATCCTTAATTATATTCTAATTTGCATGAAATCTTGAATGTTACTTTTTTACGCTTGCCTTTTAATTATATAATCGATATTTAATCCAATATTAAAAAAATATATTTAATCACTATTACTTTTATATTTTTCATATTATTTTAGCATTGTAAACATTTATTTTTTTCCAAAATCATTTTAATCCTTTATTATTATTATTTATATATTGCATGTTTGATTTTGTCCACTTAAAAATTTATTTACCCACAATCATATTTCTATATTTTTATTAATTATATTTTTTGTGTTCATACTTTCATTATACAGGGTGTGGTAGATAAGTAATGAGACTCAGTCTAGAAAAACAAATTTATTGATCCGATTTGTACAAAACGTTAATATTCTTCAAAGAACTCGCCTTGGGCGTCGACACAACGTTGCCAGCGCGTTTTCCAAGCTTCATAGGCCCCACTGTAGTCCGTTGGAGTTATCCCAGTTAGTGCCTTCGTGACAGCACGTTGGATGTTCGGGATATCGTCGAAACGATGACCCTTCAGGCATCTTTTTACCTTCGGAAATAGGAAGAAATCAGGGGGACTCATGTCAGGGCTGTATGGTGGCTGTGGCAGAACTTCAACTCCAATTCGGGTCAAATAGGAGGTCACGAGGAACGCTGTGTGCGCCGGAGCGTTGTCGTGGTGGAGCCATCAGCGTTGAGCAAGGTTCTGTCGCTTCCGTTTGACGGCTTTGTGCAATCGCCGAAGGACTTCTTTGTAGAATTAGGCATTAACAGTTTTCCCCTGAGGGACAAACTCTTTGCGAATTAACCCCCGCTTGTCGAAAAACACAATCAGCATTGTCTTGACTCGGGACTTTGACATTCTTGCTTTCCTCGGCCGCGGGGATGCCGGTGTGTGCCACTCCGAGCTCTGGGCTTTCGTCTCCGGGTCGTCTCCTCTTTGTAGGCCTCCGTAATCATAGCTAAAGTTTCCGAACCAGTTTTGCCCAAGCGAAATCAAAATTTGATTGCATACCGCTGTTCTATCGAGCGATCCATCTTCAGCGTTTTCACAAGTGTCACGGGCACACAAACAACGTAATACGCGAAGCTCGACCCTCACTGCGTCAGAGCTACGACGCGACTGCGAACCAGTTCTATTGTTAGCTCAGATCCCCCACCACGTGACCTGCGGGTGGAGAACGCACTGCGAGCGACTGGGGCGCCGCGCGGCGGCCAGTCTCATTACTTATCTACCACACCCTGTATGATTAAGTTTATCATTAACTATTGGGCATACAACAATCATTTTCTCTAACCGCTTCCCTGTACTACTACCTTTTTCAGCCAATGCTTCACCTCATCGTAGAAAAACGACAACACTGCTTGACAATCATTTTTGATTTTGTAATTTCGACAAACTCTTTTGTAGCATCACGCTAGGAAACAATTGAAAAATCTAATTTATTGCACGACTCTCTTGGCCAAAAAAAAACTTCCTTTTTTATATTTTCTTCCATATTTACATAATTTACAACATACTTTAAACAAATATGCGTCATCTTTGAACACAGTTCCCCAGATTTAAATCCCAACCTCTGGCCTGAACACGCTTCAAAAGTTAATTTCAATCATCCACAGAGCACAAACACCAACGCATGCACAAAGCGTTCACTTTTTCAACTTTCATTTTTTCTTTAGAGGACCATAATCAACCTTTGATTTCAAGTCAAGTCAGATAACCTACTGTCGCTACAACAAATCTACTTATCGCATGGCTATATCACCCCTTTCAACCATATTAATAAACAACTTTTTTTCAACAACTTCTAACCCAATAACCCTACAATCGTGACAACACACTGTAACCCTTATACAGGATCGAAAGTGAAACATTGACTAAGAAGACGTTCAAGTCTATATCCTCGCATTGCACCTTTGGTTACATGTTTACTCCTTACAATTGGCTATTCTTTAACCCCCTAACCCTTTCTAACACCCGCCAATAATTATGTATAAGGTATAAATAAAATATAACCATTATAAAATAGTATTTATTAAAAGAAAAAAGGCTAAAATATATTAAATCATGACATCTTGTGAAATTTATTTGATTTTTAAATTATTTAAAATACTTATATTTCTATAACGTTTTGAAAGGTAATATTATATTTGTACAACTGATGGACAAAAATTAATGAAAGTGAAAAGTCTTTGATGTCGCCAATACAGTAGAACCTCCCTTTAGCGGACACCATTCCACAAAGGACAGTTCTCATTTGTAAAATTACCATTTTTACTATTTAGCAACTCTCCGGTAAGAGGACACATCTCTCTAACGGACATTTTGGCTTTGAAATTAGGTGTCCTTTATAGGGAGGTTCTACTGTAATTGTTTTTAGGAGACAAAGGCAATTTTGTTCACACTTGGTTTTCTCGTGTATCTTTAATAAAGGTGAATGTGTATCAAATATCTTTCAGGTAAAAAGCTCACGGGAGCCATGTTATAAAGATACAAAAAAAAAAAAACTAAAGAGAGGAGAAGTAGGCATCCGGGTTGTTCCATAAAGGTGCCTTCCATTTTGTTCCTCCCAAAAGAAACTTCAAAAAAAAAAAAAAAAAATCTGCGCAAACTACGTGAGTTACCACGAGTGATTACTAAGCACACACATATATAATATGCTTTAGTAGACAGAGTTTAATGGGGGAGCAATAAACTCTCATCTGGAATCGGCTGGGCAGGATAGGTAGAGACTTTGGGAACTGACAGATGTTCACTTGATGAGAAACCGAACGATCCAATTCCATTCAGTTCCCTCAAATCCAAGAGCTAAAAGCTCTTCTTAACGCCTGTTTATAAACGCTTTCATCCTATCGACATGTACTACTTTCACATCGTGCATGGTGACTCCTCTTACTCTGAAGTTGACATCGGAGACCCTTGCTTCCACACGGAAAGGCCCATAGAAGTTGGAGTAACCTTCATTCTTAGGAACAGCTAGCATTACCAGGTCTCCTTTGTCGAAACTTCTGGAATAAGGTGCCGTAGGATTCATAAGCTTTTTAACAGAATTACCTGGCATAAACTGTCTGAAAGTTTCCTTTGCTTTCCGCATCGCGCTTAACTTCTCGGCCCAAGTTGGCTTTCTAAAACTATAAACATACCCAGCGCTACACTCACAGTTTATATTAAACTCAGTAGGTGGCAACTTTACAGCCTCGTTTTGAATATGCACCACTGATTTCTCCTCTAAGGAGCTTGAAACCATTGGTCTATGCGCACTGGCAACGTAGCTAAGGCCTACATAATCATGGTCCTCTGGTTTCAAGGAAATCGTGTTGCAACGTTCCCGTACGGGAGGCAACTGTATATTCAATCTCCTTACATTATTGATTCCCAGAATCGTCATCTGCAAAAATAACGTACTCAATTAAGGGCGGCCCCAGGAAACCTAAGCCGTGGTTCGATAAGGACTGCTATGATATGAAAAAACTGGCAAAAGAAAGTCTGAAGAAATATCGTAAAACAAATAGATTGGAAGACAGGGAATGTTATGCTTCCTCCAGAAAGAAATATCTTGCTTTATTGGATCTAAGAAGAAAAGGCTTTGATAATGAAAAACAGGAAATACTCAGAAATGCTAAAGATTCAAAGACCTTCTGGAAAACTATTGCGCTCTACAAAAGCACATCTATAATCCAAGGAGAAATAGCTATACAGGACTGGCTGAACTTTTACCGCGAACTAATGACTACAGAGAAAAATTTGAGAATTTGTAATTTATATAATGTGATTTCTCAGAACGATCCTATATTGGACACAGAGATAACCAATGCAGACATATACAAGGAGATAGCTGGTTTGAAGAGTAACAAGGCATGCGGGCCCGATGGCATCCCCAATGAAGTATTAAAAATACTCCCTGATTCGTACATACTGCTGTTGAAACAACTCTACAATAGTGTTATGACGACTGGAAAATACCCAGCAATTTGGACTAATTCCACTATACACCCAATCTTTAAAAATGGTTATAAGAACAGCCCCTCCAACTACCGAGGTATTGCACTGATTAGCAATGTATCAAAGCTTTTCACTTCAATCCTAAGATCTAGACTGGAGGAATGGGTCGAGGGAAGAAGGGTTGTACCGGAAAACCAAGCGGGATTTAGAAAAGGAAGATCATGTATTGACCACATATTTACACTAACTACTTTAATCCAACTATCATTAAGAAAAAAGAGGGGAAAACTATATGTATTTTTTGTCGATCTAAGGAAGGCATTTGATACTGTACCTCACTCAATACTTTGGAAAAAACTTTACAACCTAGGCATAAGTTACCAATTCATAAGTACGATCAGAAGTTACTACGAACAAGCAACTATAGCTATCAGATGGAAGGGATCATTCACGGAAAGTATTAAGATAAACTCGGGAGTCCTCCAGGGAGAACCACTTTCCCCACTGCTCTTTATATTATTTATCACGGACTTAATCGAAATTTATAATAATTCAGACCTGCCGAGTGTAAATTTGCCAGAATTTGGAGATATCCATTTATTGCTGTACGCCGACGACATAGCAATTATAGGTGAGTCCAGGATGAACCTCCAAAAGAAGATCAAAATACTGAAAGAATATCTCGATGAGAACTTAATGACACTAAATGAGTCCAAGTCAAAGATTATGGTGTTCCGCAATGGAGGTAAACCCTCAAATAAAGATAGATGGTTCTGGAATGATAAACCCATAACAATAACTTCAAGATATACATACTTGGGATTCCCTCTGACACCAACAATAACAACTACTCACCCGGCAAATTACTTTAAAGGAAAAGCACTTACAGCAATTAACGCCACACACCCAATATTAATAAAATCAAAAGCAAAGTCAATACATTTATCAACCAAACTCTTTGATACAATAGTGAGAGCTGTCCTGATGTATGCCGCTCCATTGTGGGCAACAGAGCATAAAGACTTATTGGATAGTATACAAGACATATTTATCCGTAGGTTCCTGAATCTGCCCAGATACACTCCAGGCTACATAATCAGATTAGAAACCGGTCGTATCTCATTGAGTGTAACAGCTTTAAAATTAACCCTGAAGTATTGGCTGCGGGTGTTGAATATGAGCAGAGACAGATTGCCGCGTATATGTTTTAATAGAACACGGGAACTGTCTAATGCTTCGGGCACACCCATCGGTTTCATTAAAAAGCTCACCAATCTGCTTAACAATAATGGATCCCCTGCACTTGTTTCCTGTGATGATCCTGAAACGCTGAGGAGCGCGATTACAGGGCTCTTAAAAACAGCGGCAGACCAATCTATACAAAACGACCTTACAAGAATGGATAAATCTAAGCTATACTCTCACTACAAAGACATTCACATATCTTTCATGACGGAGGGATACCTTTTAGGGGATTTTCCTTTCCCGGTTGTAAGACTACTCGCACAAGTTAGAATACTTTCAAGTTTTTTTAGAGAAAACCACACCAAGATGCTCTGCGGTGAGGACCCGATTTGTACCATCTGTAATTCAAAACTAAAAAATGAAATCACTCACTATATTTTTGATTGCCCTGCTCTGAAAGAAGAAAGAAGAACCCTTATGCTCAAAACTGGGCAACTCTGTGCTTCACTTCCATCAATAATTGACAATATGACCCAGAATAAGTATATTGCTACGGCGTTTTATGGTTTCCACAAGTCCATATCTCAGAAGAAGGCCAAGTGACACTCACTCCTCACTTTCTTACTGCTACTCTTTTTGTGTTGTTTTTCTTGCTTCCCTCTTTCTCTTTCTTGTTTTTTTTTTTCTTTTTCTTCTGTATATATCGTTATTTCCTTTGTCTCACTGCTTTGTTCTTATGCATACCTCTGGTGAATCCTGTATAGGGTCAGTGACCCTGAATAAAGGCTTTTTGTTGTTGATTCCCAGAATCCCGTCGAAGCCCTTATCTCCGAGCGGAATTAACCAGAACCTTATCTCTCCCAGCTCGCTGCCGTTTTCGTTACCAACTCTACAGGTTTTAACACGTGTAAAGTGTCTGCTCGTGGCCTGTCACTGACACTATAGGTAAAGTTTTAAGTGCATAGTTCCAATTCACCTCCAAGACCTTACACTTTTCGAAATCAATAATACTGACTTGGCTTCCTGTATCATATAAAAGGTGCCACAAATTGCCGTTAATATTCAACTTAACTATTGACAGATTTCCATACTGATCTCCGCCATATGAACGTATGTTCACTATTTCAGCATTGTCAAGAGTATTGCGGTTGGCAAACATAGAATACTGTCTTGAGCAATCACTAGCTATATGTCCTAATCTACACTCAGGTGGACTCAGCTTGATTTCGCTCAACAATTTAGTCAGTTTTTCTATCTCACCTCTAAGGCCTTTAATACACTGCTCATTTTCGTGCTTCATCCTGTTTACACTGGCACTAAGCATCTTCATCTCACCCTTAATGCTATTTATTTCTTCAACCCCTTCTACTGAACATACCCCTTTCATAAAGCTGCAACGGTGTTCTACACTATCCTCCGTGGCCATGACACTGACTGCTTTGTCTATTGATTTAGCCTCACTGCGAACAATAGCCTCTCTATACTTATCGAGCACATTTTCGAGGAAGATTTCGAAGACTAGGCTATCGTCATAACTGTATTATACTTTATCTCTAATGGTCAGGAATCTTTATTTAAAAACTATAGGACTTCCCCAACTCTCTGCTTAAGACCTTCTATTAATTTAAGGCACTCCCTAATACCACGCACTTTTTCAGTTTACCAACAATACCTTTGAAACTGCTATCGTTACAGATACCCATCTCCTCTAAGCTCAACCTAACTTCAGGGGATATAGCCTTGAACATGAGCAGTGCTTTGACCTCTGGATCCCATTTGCCTACTCGAGCTTTAAGCTCGACTCCCCGAATGAAAGACTCGAGATCAACCCCATTAAACACTGACAAGTTGAGCATAGAATTCGCGAACATGATGGAGTACAAAAAGGAAAAAAAAAACGACACTCAAACAAATAAAAAAAATCCGCACGTAAAAATTAAAGGAATTTACACGTGCAAACACCAGTAATCCTGGCAGGGCTTGCCAATGACAGAAGTTACTAATTACGGGATAACACACAAAGTTGCAAATTACTAGGGCCTAAAGTAATATCAACTAACACACAGAAAAGCGTACACACAAGAGTACAACAACAACAAAAAAGAGCAAAAAAAAAAACCTCACGATTTGCTATATAAAAACAAAACAGTACTTTATTGTAGCGTTGGTAGGGATCGGACCGGGGTCACACAGGTATGCGAGGAGATAACCAGACACGTATAAATCACGCAGAGAACATTTTAAGCGTCTCCACACAAATATCCACCACACTGCCTCCCTCGCAATACCATATCGGAATATTCTTGCCATCGCCCGCACAAGTCTCAGTGGAGACTTTTCCGGGCACACCTGTAGCTAAAACGAAAACATGGTCTTTAGAGACGAGCATGTGCGTCGGAAGGTGGAGATATGCCGAGGGGCAATGCTCAGGCTAAAGAAGTCAGGACTGTTACCCCCTGAAGCTGTTTTATAAGATGTTTGATTAAGTGTTTTATAATTACTTGTTTCAAGGAGGGTTTAAATGTTAGATAAGGTGGTTATGAGTCGTTATATGGACAGGTGTTTACAGGCATTATGATTTGCATGGGAGATGGCATCTTTTATTTTATTTATTTTATTATATATATATATTAGATAATAAAAGGCATATATTGGATTTAAAAATATATTTATTTTGCCAATATTTCGGCTGGCTGAACGCCAACCTTTATCGAGGCATTACATTTTTGTATACACAAACTCAGCGCCGCATAGTGTTATAATATCACAGTTGAAATCAATTAAAATACAGAGTAGGTGGGAGAAATTTGTGAATGTAAAAAATAATTATTATAAAAAATTGCAATCAAAATGTAAAATATATTAAAATATTAACGGAAAAATATGGGTTCTATCTTTATATTTTAAAATGTTTTTAAAAAGTACATAAAAATAATGTAAAAATATATATATCTATTAAAACATTTGAAAATGAATTTAAAATGATTTAAACAATAAACTGTAAGAACTTTTTAAAAAGGTTTAACAAAAAATGTGGGTATTTAAAAATTCATTTCAAAATTGATGGAGATCGATTTAAATGTAAGTAAAAAATATTTTATAAAAAGGCATTGAAATGGAAATTAAAGCAATTTAGGAAGAATATATGAGAAAAAAATAGATTAAAAAGTGGAAACTAAAAAAGTTTAAAGTATTTCATGTAATAAGTTATATATTTAATGTATCAATACTTTTGTGTATTAAAGCGATAAATGTAAAAATAATTAAACAAGTGGTATGTATTAATTACAGGTAATAACTAATGTGTGAAAAAAATAATTTAAGAAATCGCGGGTATTACAACAAAATTTAAAAATTCATTAAAGCAAAAAAAATAAATTAAATAAAGCAAAGTTATGTAATTTAAAGAAACGGCACCTCTCCCTTTAAAAAAGTATAAAATAAGTCAATTTAAAAATAAAATTTTTTTTTTTCTCATATATTCTTCCTAAATTGCTTTAATTTCCATTTCAATGCCTTTTTATAAAATATTTTTTACTTACATTTAAATCGATCTCCATCAATTTTGAAATGAATTTTTAAATACCCACATTTTTTGTTAAACCTTTTTAAAAAGTTCTTACAGTTTATTGTTTAAATCATTTTAAATTCATTTTCAAATGTTTTAATAGATATATATATTTTTACATTATTTTTATGTACTTTTTAAAAACATTTTAAAATATAAAGATAGAACCCATATTTTTCCGTTAATATTTTAATATATTTTACATTTTGATTGCAATTTTTTATAATAATTATTTTTTACATTCACAAATTTCTCCCACCTACTCTGTATTTTAATTGATTTCAACTGTGATATTATAACACTATGCGGCGCTGAGTTTGTGTATACAAAAATGTAATGCCTCGATAAAGGTTGGCGTTCAGCCAGCCGAAATATTGGCAAAATAAATATATTTTTAAATCCAATATATGCCTTTTATTATCTAATGAATTAAGTATGGATTGCTCTATTTTCAAAACAAAAAAATATATATATATATATTATGAAAAAAGGCATCTCCTTATCGTGCAACTGAAAATTGCTGATGGCTTGCGCCATCTAACGAGAATAGTTAATATTTATTCCGATAGATGGCGCAAGCCATCAGCAACTTTCAGTTGCACGATAATGAGATGCCTTTTTCATAATTATGCACCTTATCCCAGTACAATGCCACATTTGTACTATTTTTTCATATATATATATATATATATTTTTATCGTTATATAATTTGTATATATTGTTAATATTTTTTTTAAAATGATTTTTTATTAATATTTCTTTATTATTATTATTTTTTGAAAACTTTATGTGCCAGTAAAAGTCTCCATTTTGAATTGCATTAATTGGGAAAATTCCTCTTTTTATTCTCCCATGCTAGTTAATATTCTATTAAGGATAAAAAAAAGGGTGTTCTATATAGTAAATATCTATGTACATGATGTTATATGGTTATACAAGATAGATTAATAGGGGGCAATATTTACATTTGTATATACATAATATAGGTTTTAGTGTGTGAGTGTGTATATATGGTTAATTAATATACAGTTAGGGTAATGGTACACAAATAATGAATAGGTGGTGTTGAATAGGTAGGACTATGTGGAGGCGAACGTTGAATTGTGTTTAGGGAAATTCTATTAGAGGGTGAAAAGGTGTGGGATGTGAACTTTGGAATTAGTGGGATTTCAAATATAAGTGTAGAATAGGAGTAATAAGGAGAGGTTTTATAGATTGGGCTCGCAGGGTGGTAGATTATCTGACTATTCAGTTTCTGAGGTGTTTGCTTCAGAGTTAGTCTGGGGTGGTTTGTTTGAGGGTGAGGATCTTCCACAGCCGTGTGCGAAGGTGAGCATTGAACTCCATATTGCTGCTCAATGAAGCGGACAAGGTCCAGGTGAAGGGCTGGCCGAGGGATTGCAGGATTTGGTAGTGGCGGGAGATGACCATGTTGTCTTCTTCAACAAAAGCCGCGATGTCCACCGAGGGTTGAGTGGGCTTGCTGGCTTTCTTCTTCTTCTTCTTGCAGGGATCCATGGCGGGAGAGAGCGTCGGAGCGTTGAAGAAGAGCGGTAAAAGTTCCGAAGTAATAACTTCGGGATGAGACAGCAATTTATTTCAGGCAAGAACAAACTAAGAATGATAAACAAAAGATAATCAAAGAGGGAAGTTTACATAGTAGCAAAATATAAACATAAAAAAAATATTCTGTTAATGAAATATTAAATACTTTACGACAATATAAAATTATCCATGCGTCCATCTGACATTTTCTGAATTTGTCAAGAAGCTCGCTGACGCTATCTATACTGGTAAAAAATTTTGTCACAAGAAATATTAACAGCGTTTTTCATGTAAATTTCCATTCTGTATTCTGATATGGGAAATAATATTTTGGTGTTGCACAAGAATTTTATTTTGTGTGTATGTATGTGTATTCAATGTTGGAATATACAGTGGTGGTGGTGCTTATTCCTTAGACCATTTCTCCATTCCTTTCTAGCTTTGATATGGTAGTTATGGTCTTCTGTGGTTGTTAATTCTGACTGAATATAATCTGGTGAGGTTTCTATGGCTTTGTACTTGTATAGGTTTTTGAAGTTTCTTATTCATTTAGGAATTTTGAGATTTTTTAATATAGCTACTTCTTAATCTTGTTAAGTTTGTTGGTTTCTATTGACTTTTGAGATTATTTTATTTGCTTCAATGTAATGATAAGTGTAATGATAAAGTGTCCAGGGATGGGAATTCCCATCATTACCCTTCACAATTCATCCTATCATACTTCATCCCTAAGGTTCGAAATAATCGTTATTTCTCCTTAAAATAAATTTCGATTTTTCGTTTGAGGTATAATTGTCAAATTTCGTCCTACACTATAATTAAATTATCTATGGGGATATTTGGTATATTGTCACGGTAGTGATAACGAGTATAACAAAAGTTTAAGTAAAAATAATTTATTTATAAAATGCCAAACTATTTCTAAAAAATTATTTACAAGTAATAATATACAAGAATGGTAAGGGGTGTTGACTATGCAAATATTAATGATGATATACCACAGAATATTTAAAATAATTATTCAGTGACATTGCCCCCTTCCTAGATGAACAGCGTCCCGCTGTAATTATCACTTGAACAGATCAGCTTGGTCCTCAGGGTCATGGTAGGGTTTCATTCTCAGTACATGGACCAGGTCTCTTGCTTTGCGTCTCCTGGTTGGTTGGTCCACAGGTTCAACTTCGAAGGTCACGTCAGAGAGTTTCCGAGTAACCCTGTATGGCCCGAAGTACCTTTTCATCAGTTTTTCTGAGAGTCCCACCTTTCTTATCGGGATGAAAATCCATACCAGGTCACCGACGTTGTAATCCATTGCCTCGTGCTTTGAGTCATATCTGGCCTTGTCCTTTTCTTGGGCTTTCAAGGTTTCTAATCTTGCTAGCTGCCTAGTTTCTTCGACTCGCGAGGCAATCTTCTGACTGTAATCCTCTTGGAGATCTTCATGCGGATTTGGGAAAAGAGTGTCTACAGTTGTTTCGGCTTCGCGTCCATGAATCAGTTTAAAAGGGGTAAAACCTGTCGTATCTTGTTTTGCCGTGTTGTAGGCGAACGTGACGTAGGGCAGGATTACGTCCCAGTCCTTCTGTTCAACACTTACATACATAGCGATCATGTTGGCTAAGGTTTTGTTTAACCTCTCCGTCAGTCCATTCGTCTGGGGATGATACGCTGTCGTGAACCGATGTATCGACGAGCATTGATTGGTGAGTTCCGCAATCAACTTGGATTGAAATACTCGTCCTCGGTCCGTGATGATTTCTCTGGGGGCTCCGTGCTTGAGAACAACATCTTCCATTAAGAACTTGGCTGCTTCTTTTGCTTCCCCTGTGGGTAAGGCTTTAGTAACGGCAAATCGAGTAAGATAGTCGGTACAGACTATGATCCATTTATTACCATTATCAGACTTGGGAAATCTTCCAAGGAGGTCCATTCCAACTCTCTGAAAAGGGGAGGTTGCAGGAGGTATGGCCTTAAGTAGTCCGGGTGGCTTTTGAGTTGATTGTTTCTTTCTTTGGCACTCTTTACAATGAGCGACATACTTCCGTATGTCCCGGAGAAGTCCTGGCCAGAAATATTTATTTTTAACTCTCTCATATGTCTTCGAAAATCCAAGATGACCTGCTGTGGGAGCGTCGTGTAAACTTTTCAGTAGTTCTAAGCGTAAGTGCTTGGGAATAACTAAAAGGTGTTGGTTTCCCAGGGGGTCGAAATTCTTTTTGTATAAGGTTCCCTTTAACATTTCATATCCTTTCAATTCGGCACCAAATCTTTCTGTTTCCTCTATCAATTTACAAATTTTAGGGTCTTTTCTTTGTTCAGCCTCGAAGCACGTCAGAGCAGTTATTGAGGGTATATCATCATCCTCATCATTGTATGCTTCTTCCGATTCAAGTTGGAGAGGATTTCGAGAAAGACAGTCGGCATCTTGGTGTTTGCGTCCACTTTTATAAACAACCGTTACATTGTATTCTTGGAGTTTTAAAGCACATCTTGCTAGTCTTCCTGTCGGGTCCTTCAGATTAGATAACCAGCAAAGAGCGTGGTGGTCAGTGACGATGACAAACTCACGACCAAAAAGGTACGGTCGAAATTTGTTGATGGCCCATATTGCGGCCAAGCATTCTCTTTCCGTTGTTGAGTAATTCTTCTCCGCCTTAGATAAAGTTCTTGAAGCATAACCAACTGGCCGCTCTTTCCCATCGTTGATCTGTACGAGAACAGCTCCAATTCCATAACCGCTGGCGTCAGTATGAAGCTCGGTTGGCAGTTGTTCTTCGAAATAGGCAAGAACAGGTTCAGACATCAATGCTTTTTTCAAGGAATCAAAAGCATCCTGTTGGTCAGAGTTCCACATGAATTTATTATCTTTTTTGAGGACTTCGTGTAAAGGAGCAGCTTTCTCAGCGAAATTTTCGATAAATCTACGATAATAGGAACATAGGCCAATGAAGCTTCTCACATCTGTTATAGATTTTGGGGTTGGAAACTTGGCGATAGCTTCAATTTTTTCTGGATCGGGATAAATACCTTTACTATCGACGAGGTGTCCAAACACTCTGATTCGTTTGGTTCCGAAAAGGCACTTTTTTGGGTTGAGGCGTAGCTCGGCCTTGTCGAGACATTGTAGTATGATTTCAAGCCGGTGTAAATGTTCGTTGAACGATTTGGAATACACCACGATGTCGTCTAAATAACAGAGGGCCATCGTCCATTTCAGGCCTTTCAATATCTTGTCCATCATGCGCTCGAATGTTGCAGGGGCATTGCACAGGCCAAAGGGCATGACTAGGAATTCGTAGAGTCCGTCAGGGGTGATAAAGGCAGTTTTTTCTCTATCTGCTTCGTCGACTTCTATTTGCCAATATCCTGAACGAAGGTCCATTGATGAATAAAATTTGGCTCCTTTCAGGGAGTCAAGTGTATCATCTATTCGGGGTAGTGGGTAAACGTCTTTTTTAGTAACTTTGTTTAGTCGTCTGTAATCCACACAGAAACGCCAGTTACCATCCTTCTTCTTCACTAAAATAACCGGCGATGACCATGGACTTTCTGAATGACGTATAATACCGGCGTCTAGCATTTTGTCCACTTCCGTTTGGATTGCTTGGCGTTCTGTAGGGGAGACTCGATATGGTCTATGCTTAATAGGCTGATGGTTTCCAGTTTCAATTTTATGTTTGGCTAATGAAGTTTGCTTTACAGATTCATTATTTTTATCAAATATTTTATCATATCGTTTTAAAATTGATAAGATTTGAGACTGCTGCTCTTCTGATAAATCATCACTAATTAAATTTTGTAAAAATTTAAAGTCACTTTTATCAGCATGACTGGCATGATTCGCATTTTTCACCTCCTTATTAGATTCAGAACATTCTGAAATAGCCGTCAAGTTATTTTCTTCAACCCTTTGAATTTTTCCTAGGCACATTCCCTTAGGGACTATTTGAGCTGTGGTGCTAGAATTTACGATCCAAAGTTTTCCTTTATTATGGGAAAGCCTGAATAATGCACAGGGAAGTGTTAACCCTTTTCCTATTAATACCTTTTTCGAAGGTTCAAAAAGTACCTGATTTTGCCCATTAAGCTCTTCACTCATAACATTTATTAGTTTGGTAGATTCGGCTGGGATTACGACGCTTCTGCTAGCCACTACCTTTCCCATGGAAGCTGGTGAATTTAGTACATCTTTGGCCTCTTCCAATCTGATTTCGGCGCGTCCACAATCAATCACGGCATTTGATGCCTCTAGGAAATCCCATCCGAGGGTAATACTTGGGTTACTATTAGGGAGGACGATAAACTCAAGCGGCTGTTCCAATCCATTGATGCTCAAGCTGATTGTGCATCGGCCGATCGATGTAACATTCTTGCCATCAGCAACTTTCAGAGTCATTCCGCTATCTTTGAACATGGTCTTTTTTAATTGTCGTCTTAATCCATCAGAGATAACTGAAAAAGAGGAACCTGAATCGACCAGAGCAGAAAATGCAATGTCATCAATGATGATTTCGACATAATTTTGTTGTAATTTAGCGGCTGTCGACGATGGAGGGTTTTTCACACCCGCGGCTTCCCCCTCGAAAGAAGACGCGACGCTTAGTTTTTTTCTAGATTGTAGCGGCGTGGGGATTGGCTTGTATGGCGGCCTGGGGAAATGGACTGGCGTCTTGGGGATCTTCCTCTGTTTGGATACGGCGATTGTCTGCGGTAGGTTTGGCTTCTTATGGCTTGGTGGTTACCCATTTGAGGTTCTTGGGTGCTTGCTGCATGTCCTTCGGGTCTCTGCGTCCATTGTCGGCGTTCTCTACAATATCGCTTAACATGGCCTGGGCGGCCGCAATTAAAACATATTGGGATGTTGTCATGCGTCCTCCATTCATCCGTTCTTCGTTGTGGTGGCGTTTGGTTATATATGGGCGTTTGGGTAGGGTACTGACGTCGTGGAACCTGGTTGAATGTACGTGTTTGGTTGGGGTACGACTGTCGTGGCGGAGGCCTTTGAATAGGCTTCGAAATTGCAGCTACGTTTTTTTCAATCTCTTCTCGGATAATTTCTTTCAGAGAAGATGGTTCAGGGGTAGTTGACTCCGGATTTAGTGCGCGATGAACTTCTTCACGCACGATGCGTCGGATTAAGTCTTCCATTGATTCAGAGTCTGCTGAATCGATGGCGGCAACATTCGGTAGTCTGTCAAATACTACACGTTTTTTTACACGTTTTTTATTTGAAGCCTCGATTTTTCGGCACCATTTGATGAACTCATCGATACTTGCAATGTCTAAAATGATGATTGACTGATATATCTCCTCCGATATTCCTTTCGTCAAGTGTGCAACTATTTCATTTTCCATCATAGCCGGATTCACTTCTCTGCACAGATGGAGAACATCTTGAATGTAAGAATCACTGGTCTCCTCCTTCCCCTGAGCTCGAGTTTTGAGGTTCTCTGCGAGTTGATCTTTTTGGGTGACATGATGTCCGAAATTCTGAGAAAACATTTTCACAAAAATATCCCATGAATTAATTTTCTCTTCAACATTTTCGTACCATCTGTGCGCTGTTCCTTGGAGGAAAAAATAAACATTTGCGAGGCACATTGAATCATCCCAGCAGTTGTAGCGAGCGACGCGATGGAATTCTTTCAACCATTTTTCTGGATTCTGGTTGCGTTCTCCAGTAAAAATAGAAGGGTTTCTAAAAGGTTGAAAATGGTACTCACCCATTTTTGTCTGTGTCTCTTGCTTGATCATAGCGATGTTTTCTTGAGGTTCTAGTCCTTGTAGTCTTCGGCTTCTTCTAACGGCTTGGGCGTCGAGGGAATATTCCAGCTTCTCCACCAGTTGTCACGGTAGTGATAACGAGTATAACAAAAGTTTAAGTAAAAATAATTTATTTATAAAATGCCAAACTATTTCTAAAAAATTATTTACAAGTAATAATATACAAGAATGGTAAGGGGTGTTGACTATGCAAATATTAATGATGATATACCACAGAATATTTAAAATAATTATTCAGTGACAATATATTGAAATATAATACAACATATATTTAATTAAATTAATACAATTAAAAAATATATATATTGAAACATATTAAAACATATATTTAATTAAATTAATACAATTTGAAAAAATATATATTGAAACATATTCAAAATATTTAAATATAAATAAAAAATATAATATATTCTATGAATATATAATATTTTTGTGAAAATCATCATATATACATTTATAAAAATAATTATAATTTGTAGCGCAATTATTTCGTTTATTTCAATATATACATTTATAAAATTGAAAACATTTCATATTCAAAATAAACTGGGCTCAAAAATCATAACTTTTGGTTAGTAGCCCGTAAAATCATATTTTCTCTCTATTCAAAATAAAGACCATGTAACAAGGTTTTGAAAATTATACTGAAATAATTTTAACCTAAAAATGGAAGAGACTTTAGGTATGTTTTCTAAGTTTGAAAAAATAGAACAACAAAAAAAATCAATAGAAGCTGGAGTGAGTATTGATCATAAAAATGATGCTGAAAAAAGCCTATTGCACTTTGCTGTCAATGAAGGCGATATAGAGATGGTGCAGTATCTTGTAGAGTCAGGGGCTAATATCAATTCTCAGAACCTTAGTAAAGAAACTCCCTTAAATTACGCTATCAATCACAACAAAACAGATATTGCAAGGTATCTGATAGGTGCAGGAGCAGATGTTAATATAAGAGATACCCTAAATAGGATCCCACTGTGGAATGCAATTAAAGTTATGTGTAGAAAAACATGTCAACATTCTAAAAATAATTCTATTTATCAGAATTATAAAAAGTTTATTTGTGAACTTGTTGAAGCTGGGTCAGATGTAAATATTCCAAATATAAGTAATATTACACCATTTTTTGAATTACTACTGACAATAAATGACAGCGAATTGTTTAAGTTGTTTATTGAGAAAGGGGCAGATATCCACACAAAAGATTGTGAAGGTAATTCTACTTTAATTACAGTTGCCATAAAGGGAAATCTAGATTATTTTTTCTATTTAGTAGATCTGGGAGTTGATGCGAAGCATTTAAATAGATTTGGAAACTCTGCATTATTTTATGCTGCAAAAGGAAATAAGCCCAAAATTCTTGAATATTTTATTAAATCTGGGTTTGATGTGAATGTAAGAGGTCACGATGGTGCCACGCCATTGATGTACGCAGCAAAGAGTCGTGATTCAGTCAACGTAAGAATGTTGCTAAATGCCGGCGCAAATATCAACGTTAGGGATAATTCCGGTCTCACGCCGCTAACACACGCAATAGACTTTTCCAACTCGAGCGTTGTTAAGTTTCTTGTTGAAAATGGCGCTGAGGTGGACATCAAAGATAACTCTGGTGGCTACTTAATTATTCTTGCTGCCTTTCACTCCAATGTGCGAATAGGTGGTGAAACGCTTGATATAAAATGTCCTCTGAAAGTGGCGCGTCACATCGACTTGCTTCAATTCCTAGAGCAATACATAGTTTCTTCTAATTTTTTCAACTATATAGTTGTAAAATATATGATAAAATATTTGCTCCTTATTAATCCTGAGGTATCTAAGCCAAATTTACGACATAACCTATCCATTTGGTGGCATAATTGTAAGCTACAGGTCCTGAGAATGCATGAACATAAGCTAGGCAAAAGTGACATCTCTTTGCGAGCCTATCTCCTGGAAGTAGATATTCAACAAAGAACAAACACCGTGTCCAACCACAACACGATGATCCGACAAGAGCTGGAGTCAAAGAAGTCATGGTATAGAAAGAATGCTAACCACTACATTGATACCATCGAAGAATATTTTGAAGATGATTTGAAGAGGGCCAAGCTACTTCACAAATGGAATGCCACCACACAAGAACGGCTTTTCAAACCAACAACAGTGACAGTTCGGCTCCAGATAGCGGAGTACCTCGCTGATAGCAACCTTAAATGGTTTGTTGGTAAACACTAAGAACAGATAACCTCTTAAATTAGTTCAAGCCAATCCCCTTTTTTCTTCGATTTTGTAAATAGATTATTTTTATTTTTTAAATATTCCATATAGCTAAAAATATTTTATTTGAAATATAGGCTCGCCATCTGTATATGAACATTACTTTTTTTAAACACATATGCTTGTATTTAAAATAAAAAAAAAACTTCTAGTGCCCTTAATGCTATTAGAAAATGTGTTTATTACTTTTTTTTGAATATATGCGAAAAAACAAGCAATATACACGCTACCTATATATTTTCATAATTTTTTTATTGACCAGGTCACATGCCACTTAAGGTTATACTTAAATAAATATACATTCTAGGTTAACTATAATATTTTGTAATACATTTTTATTATGTATACTAGATGCATAAGCACACACATACAAACCCTCAAGCCATGACTATTTTTTCAAGGCTATATGAAAAAATGTATTCATGCTAAATACGGTAAATTTATGTTAATTAGCACACATAATTCCATATGCAAAAATTTGATTCTAATTTTATATAAATTTTTTTATCATAATTGATATACAGTTAAACCTATCTATAGCGCACCCTCTAAATAGCGCCTCCCTCTCTATAGCGCCCGATTTTAAATACGTAGTACGATGCGATTTACATTAAAAGTGACCTGTCTATAGCACCCTATTTTGGTGAGTCCCAAGAATTTGTTCCATTATATTTATGATTTTTTTTTTTAAATTTGATACAACTTTTGAGAACCTTATACCCATCTATGGCTTTCATATAATTTATGTGCACTTATTTGAAACTAGAATCATATTAATCTTCAAAGTTTTTTTACCCGAGGTTTTCGCGTCCCAATATTTCTCTTTTTCAAGGCAGAATTCTTAACACGAAGTAGAAATGTTTGGCTGACTGTCAGAAAAGGGCAACAGTTGGATGGGTGAAACTACTAGTGATAAATGTGGTGGTGCTTATCTCCATGGTTAAACCAATTCCTGAAGTCCACTCCTCTCCAATTTTGTGATGGTAGTTATAGGCCTGGAAAATAAGTCCTCTATTGTTAGTTCTGAGCATGACAAGATATGCTCCGGAAAGCTTCTGCACTATTGCATTTCAAGCAGTTATTGAAGTTATTTTTTGTCCATTTTGAATTTTTAAGTTTTTTTTATGGCCACTTCTTAGTCTTGCTAAAGCTGTTTGTTGATTTCTATTCAGTTTTAAAGATCTTCTAATTGTTTCAATTGGGTGTACCAGTAGTGATTTGGATAAGCTGTCAGTTTTGATTTTTTTTATACGTATATATTTTTTCAAAGGTAAGATTATTGCTATTGCTTGGTAAGTGACACGCATTTTTTTTTGCTAAGTTGTTTGCCTCTTCATTAAAAGGTAAGTGATAAATGTTACAGGTTTATATGTATGTTTATCTTTATAATTTACCATGAGCTGCCATCTATCTTATTTTCTTGGTACACACTGATATCTATTTTATCTTCACTTTTCGTGTAATTACTGATGGCTTTATTATCAACTGGATAATTCCTGGTATCGTTTGATTAGTATTCGAATAAATATTTGACCACCACTTAAAAATTATAGTGTACCCTGTCTTAAAAGTTTTCCTATCATATATGAATCTATTTTCAGTTTTCATAAGAATCTGAAGCTGTCTAACACGTTCCTTCATATTATTGGCGTTTTAATGGAAAATATTTTCTCCCGTAGAAGGGCTTTCTTGACCGAAAGCTTCAAGATTAAAAAAAAAAAAAAAAAAAAAACAATAGTTAAACCTGTCTATAGCGCCTCCTCTTGGGACTCACCAAAATAGGGTGCTATAGAGAGGGGGTGCTATAAACAGGTCACTTTTAGTGTAAATCGCATCGTAATACGTATTTAAAATCGGACGCTATTTAGAGGGGGCGCTATAGACAGGTTTAACTGTACCAGTTTAACAGTACCATAATGGTATATTAAAAAAAACTTTTCCGTAGAGTTCTAATGTTCTTTTTAGCGTTCCTTCATAATTTATAAGTTTGTCTAAAGATCGATTGTGTTGTATATCCTATATAAAAGGTCTCGTTAAATTTTTAAATGAGATAAATATTTAAAAAAAGTTAATGATAACGGATTTTTCAATCAGCATGTCTTGCGAGTGCGTTTTTGTTCGGAACTGAACCAAAATTATCAAATTTGCCACTTCTGTGATGAGACTCCCTGACCTAAACCTTGGTCATTGGTTTTATTGTTGTTGTTGCTTATTCCTTAAGTCGTTTAAACAATCTCCATTATGTCCCATTGTCTCAGCTTTTCTATTATAGTCCTGGGGTTTTCCCAGAAGTCTTTTTTTTTTTTTTTTGGAGGAGTTGATACAATTCAATAAATGTTCAGAACTGGCTAAATGGGAATCGCAATTTCGGGAATGTTTTGATTTTTTAAAATTGTATTTGATTTATAAGTGGTCATAAAAGATGATTCTCCAAGATTTTTTAGAAAACAAGTACAGTTAAACCTGTCTATAGCTCTACCTCTAAATACCGCCTCCCTCTCTATAGCACCCGATTTTAAATAGGTAGTACGATGCGATTTACATTAAAAGTGACCTGTCTATAGCACCCCATCTCTATAGCACCTTATTTTGAGTCCCAAGAGGGGGCGTTATAGACAGGTTTAACTGTATAATTAAATAGTGCCTTTGCAAATAAATAAAACGATCCGACATATACGAGTATATATATTTATATCGTAATTTAAACAATGTGATATATACAACAACAACAAAAGCCTTTATTGAGGACCTCTCGTCCTATAAAGGATTCGCCAGTTTACAGAGTAATTGAAGATAAGAGAACTAAGAATACAGAGAGAAACCTATATGTAGTAGGTATAGTATAGTATTTTCTACACTGTGACTATATACAACAGAAGCAACAAGCCTTTTACTGGGATCAAAGTCCCATACAGGATTCGTCATTCTAATCCTGACAAAGATTATTTACATATAATTATTTGCGTCAATTAGATTATGCATATAGCTTTCCCTTCTCTTCAGCCGTCTTCCAAAATTTGAACAACGCAAACGCTCCAGCTCTGTTTCTCACCACCTCATTCAACAGGAACTCCAAAGAGAGTCCCTCAAGGCCTATTTCACTGAGGAGCACTTCTCGTTCGTCTTTCAGCCCCATACATGAGAGTATATGGTGATGTAGCCCCGGCTCCATTCTTGTCCCGCAAATCTCTCATGTCCATCCGTCTGTTTTAAATATTCTGGGGCGATCATCAGTAAAGAGCACCGAGAGAATTCTCAGACCGGCAATACACCGTTTGACCCGGAGCGGGAAATCGCTGGACAGATAGTGTTCCGGTAACGGAGTTGAGCAGATGTTTTTATAGTGGGGGTATAGTCTTGAATTTATTATTCTTGTGTGATCTTTTTTCAGAGATTGAGCTATTGCAGTCCTGATTATGTAGGAAATTTCTCTTTGTAATGTTCTATAGTCTGTACAATGGGATATATAAGTAATAAAGTATGACGTCTTTTTTAGTCGTCCCAAATTGACACCAGCTTGCCACTGGACATCCGGGGGATCCAGAGAGGGACAAAGAAGGGGCGTTGGTCCGGATGTTGACAGTTAGTTAGGTTACAGTGGATATTTTCGGAGAGGCCCGCTCAGTGCTAGGTCTCACGGCGGCCCTCGTGGCCGCCGTTTTGGCTCCTCTCTGCCCCCGCGGCTTCATGCAGGACGCCGAGCTTTCCTCTGTTAATCCTCAACTTTCCCCTGGTCCTGGTGCCACGTGAGACGTACTAGGAGAGCGTCTTTTGATCCCAAACTTTGTCGTTACTGTCCCGTGCGGACTTCCCACTCTGCACGTCTTGCCACTCAACCCCGACTGCTTCCAACTTACTTGTTTTCTTACCCGGGTTTACGACAGTAGACCCGTATAAGTCGACAGGATTATGATGGCGGACAGTGGACAAAGGACTATGGACGAAGACAGGGAACACTACATGGACGTTTCTGAGTTGCCCGCCACTTTCATCCGGCCTAGTGTGGACACCTTGATGGACCGACTCACCGAGGCCCTCCAAGAAGTGACGGCGCCACGTGCCTATGCCCCCCTATGGCACTTATCCGGCGGGAAACTTCTTCCGGCAACTGGAAGCCGTGCGAAACGACATCGAGTACGGGTCTGCGAGGCTCCACGAGCTCCTTTCGCTCTTCGATCAGCTCAAGTCGGCCTCCCGGTCCTAATACCACAACAATCATCTTCGTCAATGCCATCCATTTTTAAAATCAATCAAGCTATCACCCTTTTTATATTTGTATGCTATATTTCTTTGTTTTATTTTTCTATATTTCAACCAATCAGCCATTATAAACCATCCAAACCCCACCATTATTATAAACATTTTTTATGTTACTATTATCATTAGTCATTATATTGTTGCACCAGGTTGCGGCTTGGCAGACTCTTCAGCCTGGATTCTCTCCTGTGCTGGGTCTTGCATCTTACCAGAGCGTGTTTCAACCATCCTACAAATTTATAAAAGGGAATAACGAGATAAGTCTTCTTTAAGTAGCCACCAGAATCCTTCCTTTATTTTCTCACATCAAAGAGAGCAGTGAAGTCACAGTGTACCTAAATACAAATGATGATAAATTAATAATCTGTTTTAAATAAATATCATAGAATATTTTATATAAAAATAAATAAATATATAATTTAAATTTCAAATATATTAAAACTAATATAAGAAATACGCCATTAATCATGATGTAACACTTCCCCCTCTCCAGAGGTCGTCACGTCCTCGTGAGTTACCTCATCAATTCTCTCAAAATAGGGTTTGAGTCTTGTAACATGGACAATCAATGGGTCTTGGCCAGGATTATCTTTTGGCTCAATTAAGTAATTTACGTTAGACAGCTTCTTTAATATTCTATATGGGCCAAAATATTTTCTCAGTAGTTTCTCACACTTTCCTATTTTCCTAATTGGTGTCCAAACTGCTACTAATTCTCCTGGTTCGTAGCTTCTTTCCATGTGTTTCTTGTCATAGTTCTTTTTCATTCTTTCTTGAGTCTTTATTGTGTTGTTAATAACTAATTTTCTTGTTCTGTTTATTTTGTCTAAGTGATGTTTTATGTATTCATCATAATCATCTTTGTCAATGTCCACCGAGATATTCCTGTCGTCCAAAAGAGACGTGGGTTCTCTTCCAAACATCAGGAAAAAGGGAGAATATCCTGTGGTTTCCTGAATTGTAGTATTGTAAGCGTGAGTGATGAATGGGAGTATTTCGTCCCAATTTTTCTGATCAGTGTTCACATACATACTGAGCATATTGATCAATGTTCTATTTAACCGCTCTGTCAATCCATTAGTCTGGGGATGATAGCTCGTTGTGAAGCAATGTTTAATCTTGCACGTTTTCATCACCTCTTTCATTAAATTACTGGTAAATTGAGAGCCTCTGTCACTAATGAGATATTGTGGGGCTCCGTGCCGAAGAAAAATATCCTCTACTAGAAATTTAGAAACTTCTTTCACTGTTGCTTCCGAGACTGCTCTTGTTTCTGCATATCTAGTGTAATAGTCCAACAGCACGATTATCCATTTTTTCCTGTTTTTCGTAGATGGTAGTGGACCAACAAAGTCAATTCCAATTCTTTCGAAAGGAAAGTTGGCTGGGGGGATGGGCTGTAGTAGTCCAGAAGGTAATTGGTTTGAGCCTTTCCTACTTTGGCAAAGGTGACACGTCTTAACGAATTCTGAGACATCCTTTAGCATGGATGGCCAAAAGTATTTACTCTTTATTCGGTACATGGTTCTGGCGACGCCCAGATGGCCATTCGACATATGATTGTGATATTCTTTCATAATTTCTCTCTTTTTATTCTCTGGAACCACAAGCAACCACGCCCTGCCTTCAGGGTTCGGGTTTTTCTTAAAGAGGCATCCATCTTCTTCTTTAAAGTTTTGCGCAATTGATCGCCTGCTTCCATTAAGGTTTTTCTTAACACTTTCGATAAATTTATCCTCTTCGTCTGTTATTTGATTTAAAAATAGCCTTTCAAAATCCTCATCCCAATCAGTTTCTGGTAAGGGCCCCCTAGATAAGCCATCGGCGTCCAGATGCTTCTTTCCCGATTTATGTATTATATCGAAGTCATATTCTTGAATTTTCAATGCCCATCTTGCCAATCGACCTGTTGGATCCTTCAAGTTTTTGAGCCAGCATAAGGCGTGATGGTCTGTTACTATTTTAAAGTGTCTTCCATAAAGGTAGGGTCGTAATTTTGACATTGACCAGACAACGGCCAGACATTCTTTTTCAGTGGTTGAATAATTTTGCTCCGCTTTACTTAGGGTACGACTCAAATATGAGATCACCTTCTCTTCACCACCGATGTCTTGGACAAGTGTTGCACCTATGCCGATGTTGGACGCATCAGTATGAACATAAGTAGGTGCATTTGGATTGAAGTGACCTAAAATTGGTGGACTTAATAGTGCTGTTTTTAGGGTTTGAAACGCTTCCTCTTGTCTTTCTGTCCAGGTAAATGATACACTTTTTTTTATAAGGTTGGTCAAAGGGTCAGCAATTTTTGAAAAGTCTTTGATAAATTTTCTATAATATGAACACATTCCCAAAAAGGATTGTACTTCTTTGACCTTTTTGGGCCGAGGAAAATTTCTGACAGCTTTGATGTTATGTTCCGCGGGTTTTATACCATGTTTGCTCGTTATATAGCCGAGAATCTCCAATTCTTCAAAAGCAAATCGGCATTTTTTGTCGTTTAACCTTAAATTAGATTCACGAAAACATCTAAAAACAGCTTCAAGTCTTTTGAGGTGCGTTGGAAAATCCGGGCTATATATGATAACATCATCCAGATAACACAAACAAATTTGCCATCTCAGATTTCCAAGCATATTCTCCATATTTCTCTCAAAGGTAGCAGGCGCGTTACAAAGTCCAAAAGGCATCACGTTGAATTCATATAATCCATGCGCTGTAGTGAAAGCTGTTTTCTCTTTGTCTCTTTCTTCGACTTCAACTTGCCAATATCCAGATCTGAGGTCTATTGCTGAGAAGTGTGTAGATCCTTGGAGAGTATCCATAACTTCGTCTATTCTAGGGATCGGATAGACATCTTTTACTGTCACATTATTCAGTTTTCTGTAGTCCACACAAAATCTGTATTTACCATCTCGCTTCTTGACCAATATTACTGGAAAAGACCAGGGGCTAGAAGATGGCCTAATTATGCCTTCTGTAAGCATCTCGTCAATTTGCTCTTTTATAATATCTCGTTCTTTAGCACTTACCCGGTAAGGCTTGTGTTTAATTGGCTTCGCGTCTTCTGTGTCTATCCGATGTTTTGCCAAATTGGTTCTCCCTAATCTCGATGAAAAAAGATCTCCATACCTTTCTAAAACTTGTTTTAACTCCTTCTGTTCCTTTGGTGAAAGATTTTCGTTTATTTGGAATCTAGGTTCTTCGTTCTTTTCTACCTCTCTTTCTTGACTCACATTTATTTTCGCTGGACTACTTCCAAAAGCCAATGTTTGGTTTTTCATTATTTTTAACGGTCGAGGATACGGATTAGTTATCCAGATGTGTGTTTCCCTATTTATAACATTGATCAAGCTTCTTGCTAGACGAAGTCCATTTGTTTGAAACATTTTGCTGCTCTCCTCGATAATATATTCTCCATCCTCTGTTTCTACCAATGCCTTGATCAATTTCATGGAACATTCCGGTACAATGGAATCCTTGGCACTCTTTATTTTCAACATTTCAAAATTGATTTCGTCATGATTATTCGTCAAATCATATTTTATAGTTTCTTGCTTACAATCTATTTTTGCGTTCATTTTCTTAAGGAAATCTCTCCCAAGAATTAATGTCCGTAAATGCGTTTTCAATATCACAAAGTTGTGTGATAATGTTTCGTCATCAATTTTTATATTTAAAAATATACTTCCTACCATGTCCAATTTTTTTCCATCGGGTCCTGCACAAATTTTTGCGAGTTTACTTATACCATGGCCTGTATCGAGGGCCGTTCTGAGGTCGACCACTGAGAGGTCAGCACCTGTATCAACCAAAGCTTCAAAAGTCCCTATCTTGTCCACATTAATTTTTAATTTGTATTTAGGGTCCAACTTCTTGATTCCGTTTATGGTCGACTTGCTTTGATTGACAGATTCAGGCGCGACGCTTAGTTTAAATCTTCCAACACGGAATATCTATTCCGGGTAGGAATATTTGTCTGTGTGCTATGACATACATCAGCATAAAGCCGAGGTCCTGATTTCTCTGATATTTCATTCATTTGGCATTTTTCTTCGACCTTCTCTTGGGTATCTGCTGGATCCTCTTCTAGGATTCTTATAAACTTGACCCTACAATAACGGGCCACGTGCCCTGGCTTGTTACATTTAAAGCAGATTGGTCTTCCATCTTCCGTCCTATTTTTGCTCACTTCTTGGCTTTTATTGTAAGTGTTTCTCTGAAGGTTTGGTTTCGGCACAAAGTTAGGATTATAAGGACGTCTAGGGGTAGAGGGCTGGGGAAAGTTGTTTCGATACTGTCTGGGGGTAGGAGGGGAGTCGTTCTTGTAATTATTGGAAACAGGGGCTTGGGGCCTGGAAGTGGTCTGGTAGTTTCGTGCGGCAGTCGGCGGCACGTACCTCGATTGTTGTTGGGGTCTAGAATAGCGTGGACCGTTATATAGGTTTCTGGATTTCTCCACACGTTCCCGATACTTCTTTTCAAAAGAATCCATTTTCTTGCACACGACAAGAAGGTCATCGGTCGTTTTAGGAGGGTTCAGGTAGAGCGCGAATGAGTACTCTTTTTTCAGTCCTCCAATAACATGTTCAATTTTTGTTTCTTCTTCCATTGCGGGGTCAACCTTGTTGCACAACACTAGAATGTCTTCCGCGAACCTGATTGCTGGTTCATTCCAGTGTTGCATTCTGTTGAGCTTCATTCTAAGTTCTTCTTTATTCGCGTCCAAAGAAAAATCCTGAATGAGGCGGATTTTAATATTTTCCCAGCTCGTGAAACTAGCTTTGTGTAAATTCAACCAGGTTTTAGCGCTTCCCGTCATGTTCATGGCGGCATAACGAGAGATAATGTAATCTGCCCAATGGTACAAGAAGCCAATTTCTTCAAGAGATTCAATCCATGGGCGAGGGTCTTCCGTTCCATCATACTTGGGGATGTCGATGTTGGGATTCAGGATAACTGGGTCGGAACTAGCATCTCTACCAATTGTTGCACCAGGTTGCGGCTTGGCAGACTCTTCAGCCTGGATTCTCTCCTGTGCTGGGTCTTGCATCTTACCAGAGCGTGTTTCAACCATCCTACAAATTTATAAAAGGGAATAACGAGATAAGTCTTCTTTAAGTAGCCACCAGAATCCTTCCTTTATTTTCTCACATCAAAGAGAGCAGTGAAGTCACAGTGTACCTAAATACAAATGATGATAAATTAATAATCTGTTTTAAATAAATATCATAGAATATTTTATATAAAAATAAATAAATATATAATTTAAATTTCAAATATATTAAAACTAATATAAGAAATACGCCATTAATCATGATGTAACAATATCTTAGAATATTCAACCCTCATCAATCATTTATATTATTAAATTTAGAGTATTTTCATCTCTGTCATCATATATAGATTTTAAAACTTTACAAATTCGAACTTTTAAACATCATTTGAGTTTGTTTCAACGGTATATATATTTTTTATTACCTCAAGTTCGTCTATTTTCTGATATCCTTATTTCTATTAGATTAAAAGTATTATTCCTTTTTTGACGCCTCTCTCTATCTCTCTCTCTCCCAATCTTATCTTCCCATCCTATATCACTTACTCACACCTCCTTAACCAATTTCCTCCCAACCTCATATCGTCTCCCATAGGGTTCCTGTTGCCAAACATTTTCATTTTTTTTATTAATTCATCTATTGGACCATCCTTCCTCGGTATACAATTCCCGATAACGAGTTCAGGAAATCCAAAGATTCATTTTTTTTTATCCATCACCCGACAACATCATTCATTGCATTCAACAATGTCGGGTTGTTCAATCATCAATGGCAACAGTACCCTTTACCTTCCTCACATTTCATATTTCCCGCGGTCAAGGGTCTCCTTCTCGCCAACAAAACTTTTATTATTTTTTATTTTGATTCAACCAGCTGGCTCAATCTTCCTCGCTGTAAATTTCCCAACAGTGAGCTCAGGCGACCAGTTCGAGTCTTTTTTTTTTTTTTCTTCTCAACGCTCGGATCATCATTGCAACCATCATTTTTACCATTTCATTACTATTTTTTTTTTTTCATTTTCATCCGAGCTCAATCATCATTGGCAACAGAGCAACTCTTGACTCCACCTTTCCCATTTCTCCACTTTCAACTTATCTACCTCCCCTGTCTGATCTAATGTTGATTATGGAAAGTTGGAAGGGGGGGGGAGTCCGACCACACCAGTGGACCCTTGGAATATTTGACCAAATTCTGGACCAAGGTGACTTACGTGGCAACGGCACCTATTTTCTAATGAAGAGCAATATTCTCATGCCCAGCAATGGCCGCAGCCTTGCAGAAAATTGACATAGACCTAGAGCAGAAACTTTACACACCCAAGATAGTGGACATTGCTGCTTCTGTGATAGAGATGCATGGGGACTTCTGAGGCTCTTCATTGGACACGATAACAACAACATGTTGTACTGTTAGATTTAGCGGACATGATTAAAGACTGGAAAACCATATTGCATGACTATCAGATCACTATATTATCTCTTTTAAAATACAATATAACGCGGCAGATGATTGTAAAACGAAAATTAAAATTATACCGCGAATGTTTCTTTTAAAAATCGAAATTTATTTTCAAAGAGAAATAGTGACATTTCTAACTTTGAGGATGAGGTATGGAAAGGTGAAACATGAAGAGTAATGGAGAACGGAAAAATAAAAAGTGTCCAGGGGCGGGAATCTGCCCGGTAAGCAGAAGGGTGTGGGTTCGATTCCCGCCCCTGGACACTTTTTATTTTTCCGTTCTCCATTACTCTTCATGTTTCACCTTTCCATACCTCATCCTCAAAGTTAGAAATGTCGCTATTTCTCTTTGAAAATAAATTTCGATTTTTAAAAGAAACATTCGCGGTATAATTTTAATTTTCGTTTTACAATATTATCTCTTTATCCAAAAATTCTGAAAACTAAGTAAAATAATAAACGGGTCAACCGTCAATTTTTATGTATTTTTCTGACACGTTGCGACAGGTTTTTAAACTTCACAGGTAGTTTGAATGCTAGGAAAACCAAGAAACGAAGCCATGGTATTTCCCAGGAATATAACCTTGAGATGAGAAAAAAAATTGACCTTCAATCCAGGAAAGGAAAGCTATGTATAATAGAATATTCAAATGAGGAACCATTAGAACTTGTCCGGATAGAGGAAATGGGACACACGGATATGTACATATGGCTCAGTGAGTATTAGCACAAAATGAACAGCTGATAATACAATATAATGCGGCTATGCTTATAGAACGACGTTTTGTATCTTTTTTCTCAATTGTCTTAATTACAATGTAATTAGGGGGGGTCGGTGGAAGGCTGGTTAAACCGTTTGGTTTTCGACCACTACGGCCCGGGTTCAATTCCCGCATTGGACACTTTTTTCTGATAAAAAAAAATGCTCCAATGGCCCCCGATTCTTTAAAAAGTTCAACCCCACCAGCGAGTGCAAGTAACCAAACGGGGCTCTGGCAAATTTGTAAGTGCAAAGTCGAACTGCTTTTCACATGTGTAGACATGTGGTGCGCTTACAGTAAAAGCAGTCGCTAACTACCCGCCATGATTATCATGGCCTGTACCACGTGTACTAGGGATAATTTAAAAAAAAATGTAATTAGGTGATGGCTATATTTGATTGGAAAGGGCTATAGTTGCTTGTGTTGGACATGATTATTTGGTTGGCTGGAGAAAGCTGTATGTTTTTAGTTGTCTATGGTTGATGAAGATAGCTATGGCTTGATGATGGGTATGTTTGATTGTAGGGGATTAGCTTTTGCTTTTTTACCTTCATTTGCAGTGAATCTGCGGTAAATCCACGTATAAATTTCTTTTCCTCCAATTTACCCAGACTAATCTATTAGCATGATTGTCTTTATATAATTTTTCCTGTATTTAAATATCATATTATCATTAAGGTACTATTACTTTTTTTCCTGCATGTATCCTACATTTCTGCTTAGAGAATCTGTATAAAACTAAAAGGTCTTAATAAAGCTTTTTGTTGTTGTTGTTGTGTTGTTATAGAACAACATTTAACAAGTTTTACCGCAAATGTTTCTTTTTAAAAAAGGAAAAATCGTAATTTTCATTATTTAAGGAGAAATAACGACTACTCCTATCCTTAGGGATGAAGTATGAATTGTGAAGAGTAATGATGAACGGAAAAATAAATTCCCATCCCTGGACACTTTTATTTTTCCGTTCATCATTACTCTTCACAATACATGAGCTAACAAAGAAAATAAAATACCAGCTACTGGCGAGGGAAATGGCTCAAGCCGAAAAAATGCCCGTAAAAGTAGTGCCGATAGTCTTAACATGGGATGGAATAGTAACAAAATACAACAAAAATATAGGAAGGAAATAAACATATGAAAAAGGGACTTCGCATATATTCAATACTTGGTGCTAAAAAAGACGATGGAAATTATCTCAACAGAAAAGAAGAATCAACCTCACGATAAGTTACAGAGAAATAAAGAAATGGAAGCTATGGATAGATTGTTGGAACGATGTAGGGAGCTGGCGTGTGAAGATGAGGAACACCGGACATGGAGCACAGGGATACGACGACCATAGAAGAGATCCAGGAGAACGACCTAGAGCAGATGACAGGAGACCTGACAGACAAGAATAGATCAAGGCCAGGGGACCATTTTATCGAGGAACCACCAGGAGAGGCCATAGAAAGACTGCTGGAGAGCTGCAGGACATCAGGGGACCATATCTGTGAGGGCCACAGCACTGACCAGGAGTCAAGATAACAAATGTAAATATCTTTGTTTACTTTTACAGTTATTATTTATTGAAGTTGTAAATAAAAATATGTAAATAGACTGACCATTCGTTATACTTTTTAGAGAAAAACTTGTAACCTTTTTGAAAAATAAAGTTATTATTATTATTATATGTACAAATAAAATCAAGACAGAACATCATATATTTGAATGTATATCTCTGAAGACAGAGAGAGAAACTCTTGTTTCTGAGATAGGCCGCCTTCACCTCTCTTCTATCAAGTCTGATAGACAATATATTGTTGCACCAGGTTGCGGCTTGGCAGACTCTTCAGCCTTGATTCCCTCCTGTGCTGGGTCTTGCATTTTACCAGAGCGTGTTTCAACCATCCTACAAATTTATAAAAGGGAATAATGAGATAAGTCTACTTTATGTAGCCACCAGAATCCTTTCTTTATTTTCTCACATCAAAGAGAGCAGTGAAGTCACAGTGTACCTAAATACAAATGATGATAAATTAATAATCTGTTTTAAATAAATATCATAGAATATTTTATATAAAAATAAATAAATATATAATTTAAATTTCAAATATATTAAAACTAATATAAGAAATACGCCATTAATCATGATGTAACACTTCCCCCTCTCCAGAGGTCGTCACGTCCTCGTGATTGACCTCATCAATTCTTTCAAAATAGGGTTTGATTCTTGAGACATGGACAATCAATGGGTCTTGGCCAGGATTATATTTTGGTTCAATTAAGTAATTTACGTTGGACAGCTTCTTTAATATTCTATATGGGCCAAAATATTTTCTCAGTAGTTTCTCACACTTTCCTATTTTCCTAATTGGTGTCCAAACTGCTACTAATTCTCCTGGTTCGTAGCTTCTTTCCATGTGTTTCTTGTCATAGTTCTTTTTCATTCTTTCTTGAGTCTTTATTGTGTTGTTAATAACTAATTTTCTTGTTCTGTTTATTTTGTCTAAGTGATGTTTTATGTATTCATCATAATCATCTTTGTCAATGTCCACCGAGATATTCCTGTCGTCCAAAAGAGACGTGGGTTCTCTTCCAAACATCAGGAAAAAGGGAGAATATCCTGTGGTTTCCTGAATTGTAGTATTGTAAGCGTGAGTGATGAATGGGAGTATTTCGTCCCAATTTTTCTGATCAGTGTTCACATACATACTGAGCATATTGATCAATGTTCTATTTAACCGCTCTGTCAATCCATTAGTCTGGGGATGATAGCTCGTTGTGAAGCAATGTTTAATCTTGCACGTTTTCATCACCTCTTTCATTAAATTACTGGTAAATTGAGAGCCTCTGTCACTAATAAGATATTGTGGGGCTCCGTGCCGAAGAAAAATATCCTCTACTAGAAATTTAGAAACTTCTTTCACTGTTGCTTCCGAGACTGCTCTTGTTTCTGCATATCTAGTGTAGTAGTCCGACAGCACGATTATCCATTTTTTCCTGTTTTTCGTAGATGGTAGTGGACCAACAAAGTCAATTCCAATTCTTTCGAAAGGAAAGTTGGCTGGGGGGATGGGCTGTAGTAGTCCAGAAGGTAATTGGTTTGAGCCTTTCCTACTTTGGCAAAGGTGACACGTCTTAACGAATTCTGAGACATCCTTTAGCATGGATGGCCAAAAGTATTTACTCTTTATTCGGTACATGGTTCTGGCGACGCCCAGATGGCCATTCGACATATGATTGTGATATTCTTTCATAATTTCTCTCTTTTTATTCTCTGGAACCACAAGCAACCACGCCCTGCCTTCAGGGTTCGGGTTTTTCTTAAAGAGGCATCCATCTTCTTCTTTAAAGTTTTGCGCAATTGATCGCCTGCTTCCATTAAGGTTTTTCTTAACACTTTCGATAAATTTATCCTCTTCGTCTGTTATTTGATTTAAAAATAGCCTTTCAAAATCCTCATCCCAATCAGTTTCTGGTAAGGGCCCCCTAGATAAGCCATCGGCGTCCAGATGCTTCTTTCCCGATTTATGTATTATATCGAAGTCATATTCTTGAATTTTCAATGCCCATCTTGCCAATCGACCTGTTGGATCCTTCAAGTTTTTGAGCCAGCATAAGGCGTGATGGTCTGTTACTATTTTAAAGTGTCTTCCATAAAGGTAGGGTCGTAATTTTGACATTGACCAGACAACGGCCAGACATTCTTTTTCAGTGGTTGAATAATTTTGCTCCGCTTTACTTAGGGTACGACTCAAATATGAGATCACCTTCTCTTCACCACCGATGTCTTGGACAAGTGTTGCACCTATGCCGATGTTGGACGCATCAGTATGAACATAAGTAGGTGCATTTGGATTGAAGTGACCTAAAATTGGTGGACTTAATAGTGCTGTTTTTAGGGTTTGAAACGCTTCCTCTTGTCTTTCTGTCCAGGTAAATGATACACTTTTTTTTATAAGGTTGGTCAAAGGGTCAGCAATTTTTGAAAAGTCTTTGATAAATTTTCTATAATATGAACACATTCCCAAAAAGGATTGTACTTCTTTGACCTTTTTGGGCCGAGGAAAATTTCTGACAGCTTTGATGTTATGTTCCGCGGGTTTTATACCATGTTTGCTCGTTATATAGCCGAGAATCTCCAATTCTTCAAAAGCAAATCGGCATTTTTTGTCGTTTAACCTTAAATTAGATTCACGAAAACATCTAAAAACAGCTTCAAGTCTTTTGAGGTGCGTTGGAAAATCCGGGCTATATATGATAACATCATCCAGATAACACAAACAAATTTGCCATCTCAGATTTCCAAGCATATTCTCCATATTTCTCTCAAAGGTAGCAGGCGCGTTACAAAGTCCAAAAGGCATCACGTTGAATTCATATAATCCATGCGCTGTAGTGAAAGCTGTTTTCTCTTTGTCTCTTTCTTCGACTTCAACTTGCCAATATCCAGATCTGAGGTCTATTGCTGAGAAGTGTGTAGATCCTTGGAGAGTATCCATAACTTCGTCTATTCTAGGGATCGGATAGACATCTTTTACCGTCACATTATTCAGTTTTCTATAGTCCACACAAAATCTGTATTTACCATCTCGCTTCTTGACCAATATTACTGGAAAAGACCAGGGGCTAGAAGATGGCCTAATTATGCCTTCTGTAAGCATCTCGTCAATTTGCTCTTTTATAATATCTCGTTCTTTAGCACTTACCCGGTAAGGCTTGTGTTTAATTGGCTTCGCGTCTTCTGTGTCTATCTGATGTTTTGCCAAATTGGTTCTCCCTAATCTCGATGAAAAAAGATCTCCATACCTTTCTAAAACTTGTTTTAACTCCTTCTGTTCCTTTGGTGAAAGATTTTCGTTTATTTGGAATCTAGGTTCTTCGTTCTTTTCTACCTCTCTTTCTCGACTCACATTTATTTTCGCTGGACTACTTCCAAAAGCCAATGTTTGGTTTTT
This sequence comes from Cordylochernes scorpioides, assembly GCA_030710605.1. Lineage (NCBI taxonomy): Eukaryota > Metazoa > Arthropoda > Arachnida > Pseudoscorpiones > Chernetidae > Cordylochernes > Cordylochernes scorpioides. The sequence continues at coordinate 70,720,678 of CP092874.1, forward strand.
CATTATTTTTAACGGTCGAGGATACGGATTAGTTATCCAGATGTGTGTTTCCCTATTTATAACATTGATCAAGCTTCTTGCTAGACGAAGTCCATTTGTTTGAAACATTTTGCTGCTCTCCTCGATAATATATTCTCCATCCTCTGTTTCTACCAATGCCTTGATCAATTTCATGGAACATTCCGGTACAATGGAATCCTTGGCACTCTTTATTTTCAACATTTCAAAATTGATTTCGTCATGATTATTCGTCAAATCATATTTTATAGTTTCTTGCTTACAATCTATTTTTGCGTTCATTTTTTTAAGGAAATCTCTCCCAAGAATTAATGTCCGTAAATGCGTTTTCAATATCACAAAGTTGTGTGATAATGTTTCGTCATCAATTTTTATATTTAAAAATATACTTCCTACCATGTCCAATTTTTTTCCATCGGGTCCTGCACACATTTTTGCGAGTTTACTTATACCATGGCCTGTATCGAGGGCCGTTCTGAGGTCGACCACTGAGAGGTCAGCACCTGTATCAACCAAAGCTTCAAAAGTCCCTATCTTGTCCACATTAATTTTTAATTTGTATTTAGGGTCCAACTTCTTGATTCCGTTTATGGTCGACTTGCTTTGATTGACAGATTCAGGCGCGACGCTTAGTTTAAATCTTCCAACACGGAATATCTATTCCGGGTAGGAATATTTGTCTGTGTGCTATGACATACATCAGCATAAAGCCGAGGTCCTGATTTCTCTGATGTTTCATTCATTTGGCATTTTTCTTCGACCTTCTCTTGGGTATCTGCTGGATCCTCTTCTAGGATTCTTATAAACTTGACCCTACAATAACGGGCCACGTGCCCTGGCTTGTTACATTTAAAGCAGATTGGTCTTCCATCTTCCGTCCTATTTTTGCTCACTTCTTGGCTTTTATTGTAAGTGTTTCTCTGAAGGTTTGGTTTCGGCACAAAGTTAGGATTATAAGGACGTCTAGGGGTAGAGGGCTGGGGAAAGTTGTTTCGATACTGTCTGGGGGTAGGAGGGGAGTCGTTCTTGTAATTATTGGAAACAGGGGCTTGGGGCCTGGAAGTGGTCTGGTAGTTTCGTGCGGCAGTCGGCGGCACGTACCTCGATTGTTGTTGGGGTCTAGAATAGCGTGGACCGTTATATAGGTTTCTGGATTTCTCCACACGTTCCCGATACTTCTTTTCAAAATAATCCATTTTCTTGCACACGACAAGAAGGTCATCGGTCGTTTTAGGAGGGTTCAGGTAGAGCGCGAATGAGTACTCTTTTTTCAGTCCTCCAATAACATGTTCAATTTTTGTTTCTTCTTCCATTGCGGGGTCAACCTTGTTGCACAACACTAGAATGTCTTCCGCGAACCTGATTGCTGGTTCATTCCAGTGTTGCATTCTGTTGAGCTTCATTCTAAGTTCTTCTTTATTCGCGTCCAAAGAAAAATCCTGAATGAGGCGGATTTTAATATTTTCCCAGCTCGTGAAACTAGCTTTGTGTAAATTCAACCAGGTTTTAGCGCTTCCCGTCATGTTCATGGCGGCATAACGAGAGATAATGTAGTCTGCCCAATGGTACAAGAAGCCAATTTCTTCAAGAGATTCAATCCATGGGCGAGGGTCTTCCGTTCCATCATACTTGGGGATGTCGATGTTGGGATTCAGGACAACTGGGTCGGAACTAGCATCTCTACCAATTGTTGCACCAGGTTGCGGCTTGGCAGACTCTTCAGCCTTGATTCCCTCCTGTGCTGGGTCTTGCATTTTACCAGAGCGTGTTTCAACCATCCTACAAATTTATAAAAGGGAATAATGAGATAAGTCTACTTTATGTAGCCACCAGAATCCTTTCTTTATTTTCTCACATCAAAGAGAGCAGTGAAGTCACAGTGTACCTAAATACAAATGATGATAAATTAATAATCTGTTTTAAATAAATATCATAGAATATTTTATATAAAAATAAATAAATATATAATTTAAATTTCAAATATATTAAAACTAATATAAGAAATACGCCATTAATCATGATGTAACAATATCTGTATATAATTTCTTCAGAAGAGTTATGAAAAAAGCGGATCTGATAAATTAGTCTTTCCATTATAATAATGATAATTAATCTTTAAAACTTTTTTTTTCTTTTTCTTCTTTTGTTAGACCATGCTTTTTACTGAATTTCACGTAATATTGTACATGTAAAACTCCACTCATCCTGATCATTGTTGGCTACACTCTGGAGAATCTGTGTAAGACCAATGGGGTCTTAATAAAGACTTTGTGCGTGTATTATCATTATTATTATCATCATCATTATTATTATATATAGGTGTACAAACATAACTTTAAGAAGATAATTCGCTTCTAACTCTTTTACTTGAAACAACAAACTATACGTCACAGTCTGGTGAAGACACCAAATTGTCTGGTGTCGAATTAAAGCCTACAAAGAAACATCCGACAACGGCCGAGATACGGACTGACGACAGTGACGACACGGTGAGTACAAGTGGCTGAGAGATGGTGTCTTGTCCTTGTTATTAGATTCAGAACACGATTCTTAAATGTTTTTAAATAAAATAAATAATATTTGAGTATGGAACTCCGCATGTGGCACGCGAGCCGCAGTTTACCGACCCTTGGACTAGACGGATGGACCGTTCAAAGAACAGGTTTAGATTGACAACCCGTCTTATTAAAATTTACCTTATGTTGTTGTTGTTGTTGTCGTGTCCAATGAAGAGCCTCAGATGTCTCCATGCATCTCTATCACAGCAGCAGCAATGTGGAGATATCAGTTTTGCTCTTCATTGGAAAATGGGTGCCGTTGCCACGTTAGTCACCTTGGAAACAAACCAGAATTTGGTCAAATATTCCAAGGGTCCAGGGGGGACCGCAGGGAGGTGTGGTCGGACTTCTCCCCCCCCCCAAAAAAAACCTTATAATTTATAATTTACCTTATAATAAAGCTAAATACCAAAGTATGTAAGCACATATATTCGCTTTGGATGCAAGCTTGGTTTTAGAAACGGGTTTGGGTCCTTATTTTTGTCTTACCACTGCCTTGATCTTTTTCTGTTGTGTCAAAAAGAACCCACTTTTCATCACACGTGACAATTCGTTAAAAAAAAGGAGTCAATTGTTGCGAGCCAACAAAGAACTGCAAATTTCTCGACGTTGCTGACATTGAGCATCACTCAAATCGTGCGGGACCCATTGTGGCAATTTTTTTTTTCCAATATTGAAGATGTCTAGCAATGGTTGATTTTGAAGCATTAAAGCTCTGCACTTACCTTACGCACTCTTTGGGTATTATTGGATTCAATATGAGACTATAGATATTCATTTTTGAAAGTTGACCAACGACCACGACCATCTTGATCTTCAAGTCCGATATCGCCAAATTAAAATTTCTGAAACCATCTTCTCGTGGTTCTTTCGGAGGAAGAAGAAGCTTCTCCCCAGGCCTCAATAAAGTTTTGGTTGCCCGGGCGGTCGAACGTCCAAGTTTAAATTCGTGAAGCAAAATAATGCGCAAATTCCCAGGTTCCACTGCTCAATATTTTAAATTATAGATTTTTTATCATTCATGGAATTTTCGAAAGAATGAATGCGCGTGCTGTAAGCTTTAGAACAATATATAATTTGCATATGTTGCCAAATTATTTATGTAAATATTTTCATTTCAAAAAATGTGTTTCCAAAAACGGCCATTATGGGACAACCTGATACATTTAAAAATATTTATTTAAATGCACTAAAAAGTAAAAAATAAAATATTGTAACTTCTGTTATTGAGCAATTAGATGTATCTGAGTGAAAATAAAAGCGGCGGGGGACGATCATATTTAGAGAAGAGGTAAAAATATAGCAAACACTTATAAAAATCGCTAATCAGTTGCTACATATTAAATCACATTAGGTTCGAAATTCATGATGATCGTCCCTGCCGCTTTTATTTTCACTCAGATACATCTAATTGCTCAATGACAGAATCTAAAATATCTTTTTTTTTTCTTTTTAGTACATTTAAATAGAAGCTTTTTTCAAAAATGTATTTTTCATTTATTAAATATTTATTCGATGTTTCAAACGAACAAAGAGGGTGTCTACCATAGCGGTTGATACAGGCGCATCAGTGTAGTGGTGAAACTGCTATGCCAACAGCTGGCATTTCGCAAGACCGATGATGGCCAGGTTATGTAACAGGCTGACGTAGCGTGTGTTATGTAACTGGATATACTGGATGGTGGAATATTTGGGTTTGTTCCGGCTGGCGTTGCGTATATTGGCCTTGCCAGATTTACACACTTCACTAAACCCTCAACTCCGTCTTTGCCGGCCCCAAGCCGGATGAAAAAGAAGGAGGGGGAGCAGTAACAAGCTCGCTAAAAAACCTGGGCTCAGCTGGCCCGGCTGATAGTACCCTGTAAGGGCTCCTAATTCAGGGATACAGGATGAGCAGCATTTGTACTTCTTGTTAGGAGCCGCTGCACATGACGTCTGTTCCTCATGTCAGAGGCGGCCATTTCTTTTGGAGGCCTAAGTTGGCCTGCCACTGAGTAATGCTCCCAGTCTTAATGACAAAGGCAGACACATTCTACTTCACCCAGTCATGATGGTTATCAAACAGACGCCATCAAGGTTCACAACCTGATACCCTAATATGATTGAGTGGAGATAAGAAAGAAGAAGACCAATCCCACTATCTACGTATTCATACATTTTTCAATTCACATTGAATGTACAATTTTATTCTATTTATCCCTTTATATAAATATCAGGTCTGATATAGTTTCAACTCCGAGGCCATTGAAAGTTCAGATTTAATTTTTAGAACGAATTTAAATAAAACCTTAAAATTTCAAAATGGACAAAAAAAAAAACCTTCAATAACTGCTTGAAATGCAATAGTGCAGAAGCTTCTCCGGAACATATCATGCTCAGAACTGACAATAGAGGACCTATTTTCCAGGCCTATAACTACCATCGCAAAATTGGAGAGGAGTGGACTTCAGGAATTGGTTTAACCATGGAGATAAACCCCACCACCACCAGAACGAATGTTTCATGAGCTCAAGGAAGGCTGTAATATAAAATTTCAAATTTTTATTTCGAACACCCTTGGAGGAATTATATACACCTATCCCCCGATTTACACGGTACTTGTTTTACACGTTTTCGCTTTTATACGGTTTTCCAAATAAGTTTTTTTTGTTGTTTTTATCGCACTATACTAAATGCTACTGTGATTGAACACATGCGCGGTGTACACATCTCACGAGGAATCCCGAGCTTATGTGCTGACTACATATTTTAACCTGTCAATGCATTTGAAGGAAGTTTTTAGTTAATGAAGGAGTTTTTTAATTAATGATTTTGTTTAATCATACAAACATTACAATTATAACATAATATAAAGAAAGATATATAATGGGAAATACAGCAATCAAAATATATATGTGCTATCGAACAATCAACAAACAACAGAGTAGTCCAATATCAATAAAATGTCATCAATGATAATAAGCTTGGTAATTAAATCCAACAAAGCCCCCCTTTAATTTCAAGCTAAATATCTTGAAGGCGAATAGCTAAGCTGCTACGTCACAACGTGACGTCACGGCCTAAGATGGCGCTACTTGCCGTTTCTTTGTTTACCGGAAAAAATGTTAACATTTAGGCCTAAATACCAAAGGAATATTATATACACACATTGATATCAAATAAAAATAACAATATACATACATTTTTACATAGAGTTGGTGTTATAATTAAATAAAGATAACAAATGGATTAATTTTTCCTTTGATAAAGCCTTTGTTAAAAAGTCAGAAATGTTGTCTTCAGTTTTTACATATTGAATGTCAAAAATATTATTTTTCAATTTCTCATGTAAAAAAGCAATAGATCTAACTAAATGATTAGATTTATCAGTTGTTTGACCAGACTTAGTCAAAAATATTGATGCTTTGTTATCACAAAATATTTGTATTTTAACAAAATTAGATGTAATTTCTTCAAATAAGTATTGGATGTAAATGGCCTTTTTTACAGTTTGAAGTAATCCACATATTTCGCTATCACAAGTAGAAAGACATGTGTTAGGAATAGTCTTACTTGACCAAGAAATGAGATTTTTATATGAATAAAAGGTTAATCCAGCAGTTGATCTTGCTGTATTGGATCTGCCACAATTCCATGATGCATCTGTGTAAGCCTTTAATTCGACATCTCCTTTAGTATATATAATCCATACTGTTTACTTCCTTTTAAATACCTAAGAATTCTCTTAGCTGCACCCATGTTCATTTCTCTAGGGTTTTGATTATATCTGCTTAAAAGAGTAACTGCAAAGGCAATATCAGGCCTAGATTTAGTTGAGAGATAAAGCAAAGAACCTATTAATTCTTGATATTGAGTCTTATTGACTTCCTTAGAGCTATTAAAATTATCTAAATTAGTGTTAGGATCTAATGGGGTTGAAATATGCTTGCAATCTTGCATGTTATATTTTTGTAAAATTTTATTTATGTAATTTTCCTGTTTTAAAATCAGTCTAACATCCTCTTTAATGATTTCAATGCCTAAAATGTTACAAGTTGTTAAACTTTCCTTTATCTTGAAGTGAAGTCTTATTTTTTGTATTATATCATGCAAAATTTCAGGATTAGAATTAATGATTATCATATCATCAACATGCAGTCCTAAAAGTAAATGTGAATTGCCATTTCTAAAAGTAAAAACACATTTATCAGATTTAAGTTGTGTTAAACCTATTTCAAAAAGGTATTCTGTAAATGTTTCATACCATACCCTACCACTCTGTTTAAGTCCATACAATGCCTGATTTAGTATACATACAGAGGTCTTTTTCTTGTCATCCTGGTAGCCTGGAGGTTGGGTCATGTAGATGGTCTCTGAAAGTTTTCCATACAGGAATGCTGTTTCAACATCAAAGTGGTGAAATTCATATCCTGCCATTGTAGCATAGGCTAGAAGAGTTCTAAATGAATCTGTTTTCATCACTGTGGAGAAAAGGTTTCTGTGTAGTCTGTCCCATATTCCTGAGAGCAGCCCAAAGCAACAAGTCTTGCTTTGTAGATCTCCTGATTGGTTTGAGGATCCATTTTCTTTGAAAATATCCATTTGGATTTTATTGCTTTAGCACCTTCAGGTAATTCAGTAAGGTCCCATACATGATGGTTCTGAAGAGAATGAATTTCCTTATCCATTGCTTGTTGCCACAAAGGTGAATCAGGATGATTAATTGCTTCTTCATAAGATGATGGTAGTAAGTTTCCATGGGAAAGCTTGAGTGCTCCTACAGTTGGATCATAGGTGGGATCTTTGTCTTCATTGTCTTCAATAGGTTCATCATCTGAAGAAAGCTCATAGTAAAGTTTATCTTTCAAATTTGGTCTGAGATTGTAAGGAAGTTCAGAATGTTCATCTTGATTTTCAAGATCAGAATGATAATGATCATCATGATTTTCTACTTCTTCAGAAGTTTCTGGGATAGTCTCTTCTGGAAAATTGTAAAGGAAATATTTTTGAGTGTCATCTGAATCATATTTGTTTAGTATTTCCTTTCCTAAATTATTTTCAAGAAATTTAACATCTCTTGTTTCAATTACATTTTCATTTTCAGGATCAATTAGTCTCCAAGCCTTTCTTGTGCTTGAATAGCCAACAAATATTCCAGCCTTGGCTGTAGGTTGAAATTTTCCTCTTTTGTGCTTGTGTACATAGTAGTAAGCTATGCATCCAAATATCTTTAGATGAGCTACAGTTGGCTTTCTATTTGAAAATCTCTCTTCAGGAGTTATCCATCCCAATTTTTTACAAGGTGTTCTATTTTTCAAATAAGCAAAGGTTGACATTGTTTCTGCCCAATATCTCAATGGAAGTTGTGAGTCTATCAGCAAAGCTCTTGTTCCTTCAATCAGTGTTCTGTTATACCTTTCTGAGATACCATTTTGTTGGGGTGTGTAAACATTTGTCAGTTGGTGCTTTATGCCTTTACCTTTTAAATATTGAGTCATTTGATGATTTGTGAATTCTTTTCCATTATCTGATCTTAATTGTTTGACTTTGATTTCTTTTTCCTTTTCAATTTCTTCAATGAAAGATCTGATGATGTCAAAAGTTTCCAATTTGGATGAAAGAAATTCTACAAATATTTTTCTAGAAAAGTCATCAACAAGTGTTAATACATATTTAGCACCTCCAATTGATTCCTCTTGAATAGGTCCAATCAAATCAATATGTATTAAGTCCAATGGTCTAGTAGATTGAGGATATAGAACTGGTTTGAAGGGTGTTCTAGGATGTTTGGCCTGAATACAAACTTGACAAGTGTCCATATTCTGGGATTGGGTATTGAAATTGTGAGCTGAATTATTCTTCAACATTTGCTTCATGTATTCTTCATTTAGGTGTCCCAATCTTTTGTGCCAATCAATCCAGGTATGAAGATTAGCCTTTAAAGCCTGTGATGGAATTTCTTCTGGTGCTGATGTTTTGATTATGTAGAAATCATTTATTCTTTGGGCCATCAAAATTTCCTCTCCGTCTTCCTCCATTATATGTCCTCCATCCTTATCAAAAAGTACTTTTTTATTGTCATCTACCAGTTTGTTAACAGACATTAAGTTACCTTACAATTTTTCAACATATAGGACATCATTAAGCCTAATCAACTTATTCTGTCCTTCAATTTCAATTGCTCCTTCTGCATTGGATATTATTTCAGAGTCATCTGCAAGTTTTATTGTTTTGTGAACCTCTCTTTCTTCCTTTAATAGATCTCTATTTGATGTCATGTGACAGCTAGCCCCACTATCAACCACCCATTCTTCAGGTTGTTGAGTAGTTTCATATTCTTTGATGTTGGACACATGTTCCTCAGGTTGCAAATTTACAAATTTTGCCTTATTTTGATGTTCAGGTTTATTCTTTGAGGTTTGTTTATTTTCACTCCCTCTTTTATTTTTAGGATTATGCCAACATTCTATAGCCTTGTGGCCAGGCTTAGCACAAATGAAACAAATAGGCTTATTACCATTTCTATTTTTGTGGAAATGCTTACTGTTTGAGAAAGATTCTTTATGTATTGTATTGAATGCTTTGGAATTTCCTTCCTTTTCTTCATGAGTGAATCTTTCATGGTATAGTTTTAAGCAAATTTTAAGATCAGAAATGCTTACCTTCATTTGGCAATTCAGTTGAAGTGCAACAATGTTGTACTTTTGGGGTAGTCCTCTGATCACTGAAGTGGTGAATTCTTGATCTTCTATCTCTGCACCAAGGTTTCTTGCTTGTTCCAATAGCTTCTCTGCTCTGTATAGATATTCTTCCCAATTTTCTTCTTTCTTCATTGTCAATCTTGAAACGTCGTTTCGGGCCTCAATGATCTTTTTCTTTTTATCTCCTTCATATCTTTCATGCAGCGCTATCCAAATATCTTTGCTTGTTTTGCAATTTAATATTAAGGCGACTAAGGAGTCAGTCATTGCACATGTGATGATTCCTTTAGCTTGAGCATCTTTCTTCTTCCATTCTTTGAATTTAACTTCATCTTCTGGTGGATCACCTTCCAAAAGGTCGTCCAATTCTTTGCCTTCTAAAATTGATACGATCCTAAATTTCCAAGAAGCGAAATTTTTCCCGTCAAATTTGGGAACTTGTACACTATTCTCCATTTTCTGAAGATGTGTATATCTTACCTTTTCGGTAAATTTGTTTTATTTTCAAGAATGTTGACGCTCGAGTTAAGCCTTTTTTTATTTGCGCGGTGGGAGAAGTGCTTGGCCCATAACCATTGAAGGAAGTTTTTAGTTAATGAAGGAGTTTTTTAATTAATGATTTTGTTTAATCATACAAACATTACAATTATAACATAATATAAAGAAAGATATATAATGGGAAATACAGCAATCAAAATATATATGTGCTATCGAACAATCAACAAACAACAGAGTAGTCCAATATCAATAAAATGTCATCAATGATAATAAGCTTGGTAATTAAATCCAACAGCATTTTATTTTTATTTCTGTGTACACCTATCCTCCGATTTACACGTTTTTCTCAGGAACGTATCTACCGTGTAAATCGGGGGGTAGGTGTATTTATTAGGCGTAAAAATAAGTTTTGAGGGATTTTTTTTTATAAATTCGAAGCTTTATTCAGAGAAATCAGTACAATATATTTCATTCAAAGTATTGTCCATCTTTAGCTACGACTTTTTCCCATCTTTCAGGCAACATACGGATTCCGTGTCGAAAAAATTCCTCGTCTTTTGAGGCGATCCAAACATCGACCCAAATTTTCGCCTCTTCGTAAGAAGTAAAGTGCTGCTCGGCCAGGCCATGTGTCATCGAACGGAACATGTGGTAGTCTGAAGGAGCAATGTCTGGTGAATACGGCGGGTGGGGTAGGACATCCCATTTAAGCTCCTCCAAAGTCTCCTTGACAACTTTTGCAACCTGTGGCCGAGCGTTGTCGTACTGATAGATCACCTTGTCATGTCTTTTGGCATATAGTGGGCGTTTGATCTTCAATGCTCGACTTAATCGCATCAATTGTTGTTGGTAACGTTCTCCAGTGATGGTTTCGTTAGGCTGAATTAGCTCATAGTAGATCACTCAGAGCTGATCCCACCAGATGCACAGCATTAGCTTCTTGCCATGAATATTCGATTTGGCCGTTGAAGTTGATGCATGACCGGGCTTACCCCACGATTTTCTGCGCTTTGGGTTGTCATAGTGAATCCACTTTTCGTCCCCCGTCACGATTCGATGCAAAAAAAAAAAACCCTTCCGATTTTGTCTTTTGAGAAGTAGTTCGCACGTGCAAATACGGCGCTCGATGTTTCCTGGCTTGAGTTCATATGGAACCCAATTTCTTTGTTTTTGCACCATACCAATGATCTTGAGACGGTTCGAAATCGCTTGTTGAGTCACTCCCAAGGTTTCAGCGAGCTCCTCTTGAGTTTGGCTTGAATCTTCGTCCATTAAAGCCTCCAACTCAGCGTCTTCGAACTTTATTGGCCTCCCTCCGCGTTCTCTGTCTCTGGTGTCAAAATCGCCACTTTTGAAACGCCGAAACCAGTACTCACATGCTTTTATTGATAGAGCATATTCCCCATATGCCTCACCCACAATCGATGTCCATCAACTGCACTTTTCTTCAAATTAAACCAAAAAAGCAGCGCTTCCCGCAAATTGTGTTTTGTTGGCACAAAGGTTGACATGGTTAGAGCACCAAAAAAAAAAAAGTTCTTTGAGTGAAAAGACTCCTTCTGATTTTTTTTGGGGAAATGATGAAGCCTTAACATGAAGCCTTACAAAGTCCGATGCTATTTATATAATATTTGTTGTGGATTCGTTTGTAAATCCCTCAAAATTTATTTGTACTCCCAATAAAAGAAATTTAATATCTGAAGACTAATCTGTATTTAAAAAAAATCATTATTTATTATATTAATTTCCGTCAATATTTTTTCAAAATATAATTAAATGCAAAACCAATAGTTCCAACTATTTCTTGATTGTCTCCTCGACTCAAAACGGAACCAAATTGTAAATAATCACTTTGATTGTCAGTAACAAAATTCTTTCGGGGAATATTCCCTAAAGCAGACAAAGCGAGAAGCCGGATCATCATTTTTAGAAGTCAGGAAGAAATTACTTGAGCTGAACACAGACATCTGGGTATGAGCAGTTTTATTTCTGGTTATCATTACAGGGTACAAGGGTGTCGGTGGAAGGATGGTCTAAACCGTTGGTTTTCGACCGCTAAGACCCGGGTTCAATTCCCGCATTGGACACTTTTTTTCTGATAAAAAAAATGCTCCAGTGGCCCCCGATTCTTGCAAAAATCCAACCCCACCAGCGAGTTCAAGTAACTAAACGAGGCTCTGGCACATTTGTAAGTGCAAAGTCGAACTGATTTTCACATGTGTAGACATGTGGTGCACTTACTGTAAAAAACAGTCGCCTACTTCTACCCACCATGATTATCATGGCCTGTACCACGTGTACTAGGGATAAGCAAAAATATATATATACAGGGTACCGTCCAGAATATCTGCATGCTGCCAGAAAATCACAAAATTCGTTAATAAAGATATAGAATCGATTCTAAATATAAGACCTCCTAGATTTAAGACCAAACAGGATATAAGACCGAGATTACCAATCCCAAATAAAGTTTGGGATGATAATAAAAAAAAAAGAAAAAAAAAAGACCGATCAAATTTAGAACAAATTTTTAAAAATATCAAATTCAAGTGTCTTTTTAAATTGATTGTATTTGAGACCAAAAAGTTTGTTCTCCGTATTTCGCATATTGAGGTGTATTGTACCGAAATGTGAATTAAATGTTTTGATTCAACCACTACAGGATATAAGATAGTATCTTCTCAGAACCTGTCAGGAGATTGTGGATAATCGCGTCGTCTTTTTCTTATTTCCTATCTCCACTCAATCATATTAGGGTATCAAGTTGTGACCCTTGATGGTGTCTGTTTGACAACCCTGGGTGAAGAAGAATGCCTTTGTCATTAAGACTGGGAGCACTACTCAGTGGCAGGCCGACTTAGCTCCAAAAGAAATGGCCGCCTCTGACATGAGGAACAGACGCCATGTGCAGCCGCTCCTAACATGGAGTACAAACGCGGCTCATCCTGTATTCCTGGATTAGGAGCCCTTACAGTGTACTATCAGCCAGGCCAGCTGAGCCCAGGTTTTTTAGTGAACTTGTTACTGCTCCCCCTCCTCCTTTTTCATCCGGGCTTGGGACCGGCAAATCGCGTCGTCTGATGGCCGAATGTAATGATGATAATAATTAGCAGACGGTGGTTTTGGATTCCGCGGTCAGGTTTTAGTACTTATAAAGATATGTTTAGGATCTTTCTACCAAATTAGAAGCTTCCGTATTACACTTAGGATGTGAAATAGATAAATAACTCCTGTGTTTTCACGGAATCAATCTAAATAAGGAAACTGATACCAGATGGCCTCAAGGTTACTACAAGTTAGATAGATTATCTATTGACGTCACTTGATTACACCTTATGTCATTATATTTTCAGCCCGTGGTTGCAATATAGGTGCTGTTTGTAGGCGACCTAAGAGAAGGCTCTATATAGTGTTGTGGTGGATCTCAATGATTACCTCTATTTCTAAAATATAAATCTTCTTTATTGAAGGAACAAAAATAATGAACATAAATTACTAAATATATCTAATTAAACATTACTAATATCTCTCTAACCACACCTCTCTGTTTTTATTTATTTATTTCGTCTCAATTATGCATACCTCTGGTGAATCCTGTATAGGGTCAGTGACCCTGAATAAAGGCTTTTTGTTTTTATTTCGTCTCAATTTACAGGTGTTACATTCGAGCACAGCTCGCGAGTCACCTTGTCCTGGCTATTTACACATGGCGAGTTGGTGGAGTAGAGGTGGTCCCCCTGGACCTTGCAGGAGGGCAGCTGTTGGGCGATGAGCTCTTAACTAAGCGTCAGGGCCGGGTCGTCGGAATCGGGGATTGATATCTCCTTTATTTTGTAGAATATCTTGTATGGTTGGATTATTTGAATTTTGCATTTGAAGGTATAATTTCTTAACGGAAGTTTGGTACATATCTTCTAGATCGGGTTGGTTCCAGTCCTCCTTCAGTATCTTGTTTGATAGGTTGAATGGAGCTCCTATACTTGTCCGAAGGCAGATTCTCATAAATGCGTTTATCCTATTTTTGTCTGTGGTTGTAATATATTTGCACTAAACTGGGAGTGCGTATGTTACTATCGGGAGGATACAACTTCTGTATAGAGTAAACTTTTGTTTTGTAGTCAATTTGCTTCTATAGTTGAACAGGCTTGATAATGTTATTTTTGCAATTTTTGCTTTCTTTATGATATTTTTGACATGCATGTTGAATTTCAACTTGGAGTCTTAGGTAACTCCAAGATATTTAACGATGTCAGTCCAGTTAATAGGGCTCAGGTTTACCTTTAGGATGGATTGTGGCTTGAATTTTTTATTGTCTAGTGGAGGAAAAATTATTGTCTGAGACTTTTTTGGGTTGATGTCTAATTTCCAATCATTGCATTATGTAATTTTGGAGTTGTGTAGTTATTATTCCTATTGATTTGGAGTTTGATAAAATTGCTGCGTCATCTGCGAAAAGTTTTATTTGACATTTTGGATGTGGAGGGAAATCGTTGATGTAGATGTTGAATAGGTAGGGTCCAAGGATAGAGCCTTGAGGGACTCAAATCTGTGTTGGTTTTGCCGTGGTTATATAATTACCTTGCTTAATTGAAAAGGTTCTGTCCTGGAGATAGTTTTTCAAGAATTTGATAAAATCCCTTGGAAATTGATTTTTTGTTATTTTTGTTATCAAGCCATCATGCCATACTCTATCAAAGGCTTTGGTAAAGTCTAGAAAAACAGCACCTACTGCCTCCTTGTGGGACTTTCTTATTTGGATGTAGTCTATTACTGTGATTAGCTGGTGGGTTGTGGAGTGTCCTTTTCTGAATCCAAATTGTTGAGGAATGATAAAGTTTATGGAATCCATGTATGTCTGCAATCTGAGAAGAACAATCCTCTCGTATAACTTACAGATGGTAGAGAGAAGGCTGATTGGTCTGAGATCTTCAAGTGATTTGACAGGTGATTTTTTTGGAATGGTTATGATAATGGCATGTTTCCATGTCTTCGGGAAGTAGCACAGGTGTAATGCAGCATTGAAGATCCCAGCGAGGAAAACTATCCATTTGATGGGGAGGTTTTTAGTCATTTGCAGCGTAATATTGTCGTGGCCTGGAGCTTTGTGATTTCCTAGGTTTTTAATCACTTCCTTGACTTCATTTGGCGTTGTCATTGATAGTATATTCTCTTGGGGATGATGGCAAGTGTTATCTGTTAGGTAAGACGGAACCTCATCCTCCGCCTTGGAAAAGTGTTTGGAAAAATGCTCGAAAGATCATTTCCAATTTCTTTGTCGGTCAGCAAGGTTTTTCCATTTGCATTTAAACTAGTGATTTTGTCTGTTTTTTTTTCTAATGGGGTTTTTTTTTTTTCCAGAAGTCTGTTGGGCTCGATTCAAGTTTGCTTTAAAAACTATTTCAATTTTCAGATTTCTCTGTTTCAAGGGCTTGGTTTACCTTTCCTTGAAGATTGAGGTAAGTAGCTATATATATATATATATGAGCTGGATCCCAGGTTGATTGCCATCTTTTCCGAGCTTTATTTTTCTCCCTTATTAAGGCTTTGGTTTTTGGGTTCTTTATTAATTTGGAAGATGAGACTATTGTGTTTTTCGAGTAGCTATTATTAATTTTCTCGTTTAATATTCCAACTGCTAAATCAATGTCTACTTCAGTTTTCAAGGGGAGTCTGGGGGGCGTGGTGGAGATTAGATCTTGTTGAAAATGAACCCAATTAGTTACTCGGCTGAGCTGGGTTGTGAATTCATCCTTTGGACAATTCAATTCAAAGATTACAGGGCGATGGTCAGATGATAAATCGTCGGTGGTTCTGGCCTTTGGGGTCCAGGGAATGTTTTCAAGTACAGCGAAGTCTAGGAAATCGGGATTGCCGAGTGGACTGTAATGCGTGGGTGACGAAGGTGCGACAATGTCGAGGCTTTCTCTTTCAGAGAAATTGTGCAGCACGATTCCGCTGTTATTAGAAGTCCTTGATCCCCAAAGAGGGTTGTTATTTTTCTTGAAAGATGTATCCCTCTAGCTATAAAAATTATCAGAACTTATAAAAAAAAGAAGAAGTTTATTTTCCTTCTTTAAAAATATTTACATAGAAGCAATTTAACAAAACAAATTTATTCTCAAAATTAAACAATGTAAATTTACATATCTCTCGACAGAATGTATTTACTCTAGTCTCTAGTCAAAACCCAATAAATAAATATATACACAATTTAATTATTTTTATACGTCTGCGTAACTCTAAG
Organism: Cordylochernes scorpioides; assembly: GCA_030710605.1. Classification (NCBI taxonomy): domain Eukaryota; kingdom Metazoa; phylum Arthropoda; class Arachnida; order Pseudoscorpiones; family Chernetidae; genus Cordylochernes; species Cordylochernes scorpioides. The sequence continues at coordinate 70,736,676 of CP092874.1, forward strand.
TCCATTTACATCAACTCCCCCTTTTTTAAGATAGCAACACTTATTGAGGTACATATCTATCCGGTGGTCTCCTTTCTCGTACTGGATATCTCCGGCAAGGTGTAGGGCAGCCGGTGGTCCAGGTGCAGATTCTGCTACTATTGTAGCAGGAGTCAGGGGACTTGACGTCTGAGGCCTTGTGTTGTAATGTGTATGAGTTGTCTGAACAAACTCGCTACGACTTACAAGTTGAACTGAATGTTTAGTCAATCTAGCAATCTTCTTATATACAAGATAGAGATAAAAAGGAAATAATTTACATAAGTTTTTTTTTTAAAACAATTGACAAATGGAATAATTTTGCATAGTTAACAATAGGTAACAAATATAACACTTGACATAGGTTATTTACATATCACAACATGTTTCCCCTCTGCTACAACAATTAAAGAATGTCACGAATCTAGACAACCATCAACAATAAGATCAGGCAAATCAAAAGGCGGTTGACATGCCTCCCCTCTGCTTAAAAACAAAATCTTTGTGGTTTTCTTAACTCTCTTCCAAACCTTGAAAACCGGGGCCTTCCGGATGGTTCTGGTGAAACCCCAGCGGATGTAGTCGCGCCTTCCCTCTGGTCAATATTGGTCTCTTCACTTGACCGCTGCATCGGGGCTGTGGATGACTCGCCCATCGTAGGACTGTCGCAATGCGGATGTTGAGCTTCTGGGGAGGCGGTAATTGGTTCTGAAGACAACTGGCTTTTTTCGTTGCCTCCATCCCTTGGCCTAATAAATTGTTGATTTCTTATCAACCTATTTCCCGATGGTGTCACAACTTCAAAGCTCTGAGGAGAATCAGCCTGCGCTGAAATCTTCACCGGTGTCCATGTCTCCCTTGGATGTATTTGACACCATGCATCCTCTCCTACATTGACCTTGGGATAGCTTTTACTATTTCTGTCATACTGCTCTTTCATTGAGCTCTGTCTTTTTCTTTTGGCATTCTCTATACTTCTCCAATTAGTTTGATACGGTCTATATAGCGGTGTAATTCTGGGGATCTGACATCGAAGGCTCCTCGATAAACATAGCTGTGCGGGTGACGGTAGGTCATTTTTTGGTGTATTCCTATATGCCAGAATAGCCAGATATGGGTCGGACCCTTCATCTCTACATTTAATTAATTGATTTTTTATTGTTTGAATGTTTCTTTCGGCCAGACCATTAGATCTATGAAGGTGTGGACTTGAAAATAGCTGTTTTATACCCCTTCTTATACAGAAGTCAGTCATAATCTCTGAGCGAAACGGTGGTCCATTGTCGGACATCATGGTTTCCGGAATCCCGAATCGTGCAAATGTTTCTCTCAATTTATTTTTTACATTAATCGCCGTAGGGGGGTCCAATGCAAATACCTCCGGGTAGCCACTATATCTGTCGACCACTAACAAATGGGGCTTTTTCTGAATATAAAATATGTCCAATGACACTGTCTGCCATGGATAATCTGGAACTGGGAAAGGTTTTAACGGCTGCCGTATTTTTGATTTCTGATGTTTTTGACAAATTTCACAATTTTTTACTTTTTCAGCAATGTCGATGGACATTCTCGGCCAAAATAAAGATTCTCGCGCCAAACCCTGAATTGCAGATATCCCTTGGTGCGATTGGTGCAACAAATTAAGCATATTATTCCTTTGTGTCTTCGGAATCACTATGGCCGATCCTATACATAATAGATCATTCCATAAATATAAACGGTGTCTGAAATCGGAAAATACTTTGGCATCTTCATCGACGTCTTTTTTTGCATATAGGCCATCCCTCAATCACATAATCGATTACTTTAACCAAAGCAGGATCCTCTTGGGTATCTTTCTGCATCGCTACCAGTTTTTCGTCCGATATATTAACACGTACCATCTTGACCATTCTTTTGTCCTCAAGAAAAGGCGTTGGTAGTTCGTCCATGGGGTGAGTATCCCTGGATAGGGTATCAGCCACAATCAAGTATTTTCCTGGTTTGTACTGCAATTTGAAGTCAAATGCTATAAGCTTCATTACTAATCTTTGTAGACGCGGAGATATATCACTCAGCGGTTTTTTGACTAGAGGCAATAAAGGCTGGTGATCCGTCTGGACAACGAAAGTGTGTCCTGATAATAGATATTAGAACTTTTTGCATCCATAATAAACACTCAGTAACTCCTTCTCAATCTGAGAGTACTGTTTCTGCGAGTCGCTAAATGACGCGGATGCGAATGCTAGAGGTCGATCTTCCTGTAGCAGAGCAGCTCCCATTGCATCTTTGCTGGCATCACATTGCAAGATCAGCATCTTGCTTTTGTCAAAATGTGCCAACGAAGGAGCATTCCTCACGCATTCCTTAATATGATCGAATTCCCCATCCTGTTTAGGCCCCCAATGCCAGACAACATTCTTTCTTAATATTCCTCTTATATTGGATGTGGACGCAGCTAAATTTGGAATGAATTTTCCTAAGTAATTATAAAGACCCATGATTCTTTGCAGCGACTTTTTATCCTCTGGCCTTTTAAAGGTAATTAATTTATCAATCTTATTTGGCTCTGGATCAATTCCATTTTGTGATATCAAATGGCCCAAGAAACGAACCTTCGTTAGACATATTTGAGCCTTTGTTAAATCAAATTTGATATTTTTTTCTTTTTCTTTTTCTAGAATTCCCTTTAATTTTTTATTGTGCTCTTGAATGGTATCCGCATATATCAGCAAATCGTCTACATATGTAATATTTTGAAAGCTATCCCTAAAGATATTCGTCATTTTCTCAACAAAAATTTGTACCGATATTTTCAAACCAAATGGCAATCGGTTATATCTGAATTTGCCAAATGGCGTGGTCATCACCAACAGATCTCTGCATTCCTTTGCAACCGGAATATGCCAATAGGCTGATTTCACGTCTAACACGGTATAATACTTAGCTTTGGGTATCTCGTGCAATAGTTCAGCTGGAGTCGGAGTCTGGAAATGTCTTCCCACAAGGGCCTCATTTAATTTCCGAGGATCCAGGCATATTCTGATTTGACCAGATTTTTTTTTACAACGACCATAGGATGAGACCACTCTGTTTCATGATATATTTTTGTTACGATTCCTTGCTTCACCATTTTTTCCAATTCAGACTGAACTTCGGCTCCGAGGCTTGTTGGGATGCGCCTGGGAGGGACTTGCACAGGAGAATATTCAGGCTTTGTGTAAATCTTACATTCCGAGTTGATTAATCCTACTCCTTGAAATACTTCGTGGTATTGTTCGAGGATTTTTTGAGTTTCAGAACACAATTTCATTTCATCCGTGTTTATATGATTAATTCGCCTCAATATTTCAAGCTTCTCGCAAGTATCGCCCGTGATAAGTGTCTGCGCTTCTACATCGGCTACGATAAATTCAAACATTCCTTTCTTTTCACCATATTGGCATAGCACATTGCATTTGCCGACGATAGGCAATTCTGTATTTCCATATGCGAACGCCTTTAATGACGTGGGTCTGATTTCTGGTCTTGATGGCCATTGGTTTATTACTTTATGAGGAAGCACATTTATCTGTGCGCCAGTGTCCAAATGTACCGTGGTCTTCTTGCCATTAATGATTATTACCGCGGACCACTTGTCCGACCCAACAGTCTTTACAGCAACTTCATTTAGATTTATCTCGTCACAGGATTCTTCAGCTTCACTTTCCTTCCTGTCGGCTGCGCCATGTTGTAATGTGTATGAGTTGTCTGAACAAACTCGCTACGACTTACAAGTTGAACTGAATGTTTATTCAATCTAGCAATCTTCTTATATACAAGATAGAGATAAAAAGGAAATAATTTACATAAGTTTTTTTTTTTTAAACAATTGACAAATGGAATAATTTTGCATAGTTAACAATAGGTTACAAATATAACACTTGACATAGGTTATTTACATATCACAACACCTTGGGTAGCTTATTCCTTCTTCTGATGACGAAACATTATTTCTCTCCATACTTCTCCTCATTTAGTTAGTGTGTACTTCCTTTTCAATTCCATCAGTTTCTATCATACAGCTGTTGCTTCCTACTATTCTCTTTCCAATCCCAAACATCCATTTCGGCTTTCCTCTTTCCATCCATCTGTATCTTACTCTATCATTTATTTTGTAGCTATTGCTCTGTTTTTTATTTTTCAATCTCCCTACTATTACTGATTTCTTGATCAACATGGAAATCTTCGTTCTAATCTCGCGATTTAAAAATATTTCAGCAGGGGATTTTTCCGTTCTAGTCAAAGGACTCAATCTATATGCATATAATGCTTTTATCAAAGCAAACTCAAGGGGTAATTCTCTTTCCTCCGAAATAATTCTTCTCATAGCTTTTTTTTTATTTCTCTTACAGAAACTTCCGCTAGTCCGTTGCTCTCTGGATGGTAGGCGGGGCTAAACATCGCATGTATGCCGTTTCTTTCGAAAAATGTCTTCATTTCATAACTTCTAAACGGGGGCCCATTATCCATTACCGCCACCTCCGGGATACCATATCTCGCTAAACATTCTCTCAAAAAGTCTATGCAGAATCCCGCCGTTGTATTTGGAACCACATTTGACATTTTATCCAATTAGAATGCGCATCCACTAATATCAAAAAGGTTTTTCCCGCAAAATATAAATAGTCAAGATGAATCCTCTTCTAAACTTTGTTTGGTAGAGTCCACTCAGTAAATTCCTGGTTTGGCAGCTTTGAAGTGTTTTCCATACAAATGCTACGGCTTTTAGACAATTTTTCAATTTGCTCATCCATTCCTGGCCAATAGACAGAACTTCTGGCCAGAGTCTTCATTTTATTTATTCCAATATGATTTTCATGAATGATATTCAAAACATATTCTCTTAAGGAATCGGGGATTATCATTCTATTTCCGAAAAATAGGCAATTTCTTACTATTGTTATCTCGTTTTTAATTCTAAGATAAGGTTTTATATCTACATCTGAGTCAATATCATACTTGATTAATTTATATAGTTTTCTAAGAGTTGGATCTTCTTGTGTTTTGTCTGATACCAAGACGTAGCGATTTACGCTCCAGGAGCCCGTGTTACCTCTATTCTCTCTACCAAGACGTAATCTAATATTGGATTTTCTATTAATAATATTTCCCCCATTTCCTCTTCCTTCTCCCCCTTTTCAGGATTTGGAAATCTTGAAAGAAAATCTGCAAGAGGTATTTCAGTTCCCATAGTATATTTAATTTTAAAATTAAAATTTGATATTTAGAGTGACCATCTATATAATCTATTTGCCACTAAGGCTGGTAAATTATTTTTATCGCCAAAAATGGCTAGTAATGGTTTGTGATCTGTATTAATAATAAATTTTCTTCCGTAAAGAAATTGTTTTAGCCTGTTTAAGGTAAAGAATATTGATAAACCTTCTTTTTCTATCTGGGAATATTTCTTTTCTGTGTCATTTAGTGTTCTCGAAACAAAAGCAATTGGTTTCTCAATGTCGTTAACAATATGTGAAATATATCCTCCTATACCATAGCTTGATGAATCACAAGTAACATAAAAAGGTAAATCTTGCGAATAATGCGTCAAACAAGTTTTTGTATTAATCAAATGTTTACATTTTTCGAAAGCCTGATCTTGTTCTTTTTTCCAATTCTAATTATAACTTCTTTTCAATAAAGAGAATAAAGGATTTGCATGTATGGATAAATTTTTAACGAATTTATTGTAAAATGACAACATGCCCAAGAAAGATTTCAATTCTGTGAAATGTTATTCGGTCTAGGACATTTTTTACTGTCCAATTTATCCTCAAGGGGATAGATTCCATTTTTATTCATTTTATGTCCCAAATAATTGATTTCATCAACAAAAAACAGAGATTTTTCTTTATTAATTGAAAAATTAAAATTAGATAATTTATTCATGACTGTCTCAATATCTGAATTATGCTCATTTACATCAGACGATGCTATAAGAATATCGTCTAAATATATTATTACATTTTTAAGACCGGAAAAAATATTGTCCATAGTTCTTTGGAAAATAGTCGCTCCTGACTTGATACCGAAGGGCAGCCTTTTATATTTAAAAAGGCCTTTATGGGTAGAAATAACTGTCAATTTTTGAGATTCCTCGTCTAGAAGTATCTGATGGTATGCGCTTGAAAGATCAATTTTACTAAATATACTTTTACCAAAAAAAAAAAAAAGAATGTAGAACATTATCGATGTTCGGTATCGGATATTTAACATCTTCGATAAATGGATTTAAGGTTCTCTTAAAGTCTGCACAAATTCTAATTTTGCCGTTTTTCTTAGGGACGCATACTAGCGGTGAAGCTATTGGGCTATCCACTACATTTTCAATAATATCATTATCCAATAAAAATAATAGTTATTCTTCAATTAAATTCCTAATAGCAAAGGGAGCAGGTCTAAATTTATAAAATTTTGGCGAAAAATTATTTTTTATATTAATGCGTACGGAAATATCTTTTATTGGCAAGACTTTATCTTCGAAAAGTTTATAATATTTATTAAAAATTAAATTAGTATCAAAATTATTACTTTGTTGGACATTAATTTGTACCATATCAAAAAATACTATCCAGTCTTTTCCTATGAGAAATTTATTATTTTTATATAATATCTGTTACTATTAAGTTTAAATGGCCTTTTTATTTTTAAATCTTACTTCTACTTTACATTCTTTAATAGAGGAAATGCCCTTTCCTTGATAATCGGTTAAATAACATTTAGACGGAAACAATTTAATATATTCAAAATATTTTAAAAATATATATTTTGACATAGTTGTTAAAGCCGCACCAGTGTCAATTTCTGCTAAGAATTTTATGTCGAAGACATACAAAATACTCTCAAATTTATTAGTCAGATATTCTATTATTGATGGACTCACCATTCTTTCTTGAAAATGATTCTCCGTGGGCAGACGCTTCACTAGATGTATCTCTCTTTCTTGGTTGAAAATATCTATTCTTAGACTTTGAATGACATACAGTCGATATATGTCCCAATTGTTTACAAGAATAGTAGAAAGAATTAAAAAAAAAAACATTTGTCCGAATGATGATTCATCTTTCCACAATGTTTGCACTTAGGATGTAATTTGTTTAATTCTTTAGTTTCAGCATAAGACTTCATTTTCAGCACATTACAATCTACCGTTTCTATTGTGGTAGCCATATTTACTGCCATATTAAAAGTGAGCTCAGGCTCTTGCAGTAATCTTTTCAAAATAACTTGACTAGAAACTCCTGAAACGAACTTATCCCTTAGTTTGGAGTTCCAGTCTCCTGCAGCGATTATTGCGTGGTTGTGTTTTATCAGTTGGTTCAAATCTTCTTCCGGTAATGGTGCATCAGGCTTCTTATAAATTGCCGAGATTTGCAAGAGGGTTTTTCCATCTGGTTTTATCAAAATTGAAGTATTTTCCAAGTTTGAAGTATGAATCAGCATATTTTTATATTTAAAAAAAGATTTTATAATGATGGCTGTTCCCCCACCCTTTCCTGTAATTCGGTCAGTTCTAATGGTTTGATAGTTTCTGAACTTTAGATCAATTGAGGGTTTAAGGTGAGTTTCACTGAGCAGAGCAATGTCTATTGAGTTATCTTCTAAAAAGTGCAATAATTCTTCTTTCTAATATTTCTTCTTTTTAAAGTCTGAAATATTTTTGGCCTTGATAATGTGCTTATTTTCTGAGATCGTGCATTGGAATTTATCTGTGCACAGGTCTTTCAGCTCTTGGCAGAGCAACTTCCAGTATGTTACATTTTCTGCTATTACAGGTGGTATTCTTGGATTTTTTGCATGTGTAACTGTTGTCCAAGGAGAATCTTCATCAATGTTTTCTTCGTTAACCTGAGGAGGGGTAGCTGCGGACGTTTTTTGAGGGACTTCAGTTACCTCGTTCATGGAGACATCGTTTTCATTATGCTGTGAGACAACTTCCATTCTCGGTGTCTTTTGGCTACGTGATGTTGAATCTGATGGGGATTCGCGAGTTCGCTTCTTTGTTGAAGGAGTTTCTTCTTCTTTGTACTCTTGTACTTCAAGAATTTTCAAAAGTATGTTGGTTTCGATTATACTGACCTTTTCGCCAGCTGGGCCGATCGTTGATTTGATTATAATAGGCTGCATCTTTTTTAACTACTTTATTTTCACAATCTTGACTTGCGGGAAACACCTCTCTATTTTTTAAAATTTATTTCGTCTCAATTTACAGGTGTTACATCCGAGCACAGCTCGCGAGTCACCTTGTCCTGGCTATTTACACATGGCGAGTTGGTGGAGTAGGAGTGGTCCCCCTAGGCCTTGCAGGAGGGCAGCTGTTGGGCGATGAGCTCTTGACTAAGTGTCAGGGCCGGGTTGTCGGAATCGGGGATTGATATCTCCTTTATTTTGTAGAATATCTTGTATGGTTGGATTATTTGAATTTTGCATTTGAAGGTATAATTTCTTAACGGAAGTTTGGTACATATCTTCTAGATCGGGTTGGTTCAAGTTCTCCTTCAGTATCTAATTTGATAGGTTGAATGGAGCTCCTATACTTGTCCGAAGGCAGATTCTCATAAATGCGTTTATCCTATTTTTGTCTGTGGTTGTAATATATTTGCACCAAACTGGGAGTGCGTATGTTACTATCGGGAGGATACAACTTCTGTATAGAGTAAACTTTTGTTTTGTAGTCAATTTGCTTCTATAGTTGAACAGACTTGATAATGTTATTTTTGCTTTCTTTATGATATTTTGACATGCATGTTGAATTTAAACTTGCAGTCTAAGGTAACTCCAAGATATTTAACGCTGTCAGTCCAGTTAATAGGGTTCTTGTTTACCTTTAGGATGGATTGTGGCTTGAATTTTTTATTGTCTAGTGGGGGAAAAATTATTGCCTGAGACTTTTTTGGGTTGATGTCTAATTTCCAATCATTGCACCGTTTGGTTATACTGTTTATGTAATTTTGGAGTTGTGTAGTTATTATTCCTATTGATTTAGAGTTTGCTAAAATTGCTGCGTCATCTGCGAAAAGTTTTATTTGACATTTTGGATGTGGAGGGAAATCGTTGATGTAGATGTTGAATAGGTAGGGTCCAAGGATAGAGCCTTGATGGACTCCAATCTGGGTTGGTTTTGCCGTGGTTATATAATTCCCTTGCTTAGTTGAAAATGTTCTGTCCTGGAGATAGTTTTTCAAGAATTTGATAAAATCTCTTGGAAATTGATTTTTTGTTATTTTTGTTATCAAGCCATCATGTCATACTCTATCAAAGGCTTTGGTAAAGTCTAGAAAAACAGCACCTACTGCCTCCTTGTGGGACTTTCTTATTTGGATGTAGTCTATTACTGTGATTAGCTGGTGGGTTGTGGAGTGCCCTTTTCTGAATCCAAATTGTTGAGGAATGATAAAGTTAATAGAATCCATGTATGTCTGCAATCTGCGAAGAACAATCCTCTCGTATACCTCACCGATGGTAGAGAGAAGGCTGATTGGTCTGAGATCTTCAGGTGATTTGACAGGTGATTTTTTTGGAATGGTTATGATAATGGCATATTTCCATGTCTTCGGGAAGTAGCACAGGTGTAATGCAGCATTGAAGATCCCAGCGATGAAAACTATACATTTGATGGGGAGGTTTTTAGTCATTTGCGGCGTAATATTGTCGTGGCCTGGAGCTTTGTGATTACCTAGGTTTTTAATCACTTCCTTGACATCTTTTGGCGTTGTCATTGATAGTATATTCTCTTGGGGATGATGGCAAGTGTTATCTGTTAAACACCTCTCTATTAAATATCACCTATTATATACATTTCTGACACCACATATTATTACAATCTTAGAATAAAAATAATATTTGACAATAACATCCAACATATAGTTCGGATTTGACACAATATCGCTTCTAAGACCGACTATTGCCAATACACACATAGGTTGTTCCAAAAGTAATGCCTGTTTTGCCATAACTCGAAAAGTACTAAATATTTTAAATTAAATTTTGTACACCAAATATATTTGTGAATAGAATGATATTATACAATATATTCTCCAGCAGAGTCTATATATTTACTTCAGTGTTGAACCCACGTTGTAAATTCGTTTTGAAAATATGCTGGAGATTGTTTCCCCAACCATGTCTTTATGGCCCGTTTTACTTCCTTTAGGTCTTGAAATCTTTGTCACTTCAAACTTTTTCTCATTGGGGAGAATAAATAGAAGTCCCAAGGTTCCAAATCTGGAGTGTATGGGAGTTGGGGAGCCAGTGATCAGCCCATTTGTCTAATAGCAATTAAGAGGAATCTCTGGTCTTTTTTCGAATAGCTTTCCTGAGCTTTCTTAAGGTTATAACCTAGCGAGAACTGTTCACAATGCTGCTTACTTCTATAAAATCAATAAGCATTACACCGTGCATATCTCAAAGGACAATTGCCATCACCTTTTTGGATAATATCTGCATTTCGAATTTTTAGGTGAGCTGAATTGATACCATTCTGATGACTATTCCTTAGTTTCTGGATTGAACTCTTAGTTAGAAGTGGTATTTGAGCTCTTTTATCAAGCTGATCAGGGGTTAGTTTCTTTGGTACCTATTTCGAACAGATTTTTCTATAACCTAGATGTTCAAACATTGTTTATATTGCATTAGATCAAACATTTAGTATATGTTTATTACTTAACTTTCTAATAGCTATTCTTCGATCATGACGGACAATGTCATCAACCTTGTCTTAGGTTTCAAGGTTGGTTGCTGTTGATGGCCTCCCACTACGTTGTTTGTCATCCAAAGAAGTCTTACCACTTCGGAATCTTTTCATCCATGTTCTCACATTACTTACATCAATTATGGCTTCTTTCTATACATTTTTCAGTCTCTGGTGAATATCTGAAGCTGATCATACCTCCATTTCCAAAAATTCAATAACGGTTCTTTATTTCTGTCTTGATTCCATACTTTTGCTTAAGGTATCTGAAAAC
>CP092874.1:70747781-70780582 GCA_030710605.1 Cordylochernes scorpioides
TGCACTCGGCAGGCTAATTCCTCCTCTGCTACTCGGCAGGCTAATTCCTCCTCTGCTACTCGGCAGGCTAATTGTTCCTCTGCTTGACCAGCCCACGCAGCCCACCCGGGGACGCCATTAAATGTTAAGATTACGCGAGGTCAAGATTGAAGAAGCCTCCTCTTAACAAGTAAGACCTTTACCCAAAGTCTTGATATCAGTTTGGACTGCCTTGGGTGATCAAGCCAGGAAGGAAAATAACGAAGACAGAAACCAGCGGCTACACGCGCAGAAGCTCTCGCTCTACTAAGAAACTCTTTATTTCAACAACACGGCTCAGTTATATACAAAAGGGAAATTTACATAATAATAATTCATACATTCAATAGAAAATCTGCATCTCTAGTCATACATTCAAAAGATATATTTACATATTGTATGTTACGACTTTTAACAGTGACACTCACTCCTCACTTTCTTACTGCTACTCTTTTTGTGTTGTTTTTCTTGCTTCCCTCTTTCTCTTTCTTGTTTTTTTTTCTTTTTCTTCTGTATATATCGTTATTTCCTTTGTCTCACTGCTTTGTTCTTATGCATACCTCTGGTGAATCCTGTATAGGGTCAGTGACCCTGAATAAAGGCTTTTTGTTGTTGATTCCCAGAATCCCGTCGAAGCCCTTATCTCCGAGCGGAATTAACCAGAACCTTATCTCTCCCAGCTCGCTGCCGTTTTCGTTACCAACTCTACAGGTTTTAACACGTGTAAAGTGTCTGCTCGTGGCCTGTCACTGACACTATAGGTAAAGTTTTAAGTGCATAGTTCCAATTCACCTCCAAGACCTTACACTTTTCGAAATCAATAATACTGACTTGGCTTCCTGTATCATATAAAAGGTGCCACAAATTGCCGTTAATATTCAACTTAACTATTGACAGATTTCCATACTGATCTCCGCCATATGAACGTATGTTCACTATTTCAGCATTGTCAAGAGTATTGCGGTTGGCAAACATAGAAGACTGTCTTGAGCAATCACTAGCTATATGTCCTAATCTACACTCAGGTGGACTCAGCTTGATTTCGCTCAACAATTTAGTCAGTTTTTCTATCTCACCTCTAAGGCCTTTAATACACTGCTCATTTTCGTGCTTCATCCTGTTTACACTGGCACTAAAGCATCTTCATCTCACCCTTAATGCTATTTATTTCTTCAACCCCTTCTACTGAACATACCCCTTTCATAAAGCTGCAACGGTGTTCTACACTATCCTCCGTGGCCATGACACTGACTGCTTTGTCTATTGATTTAGCCTCACTGCGAACAATAGCCTCTCTATACTTATCGAGCACATTTTCGAGGTAGATTTCGAAGACTAGGCTATCGTCATAACTGTATTACACTTTATCTCTAATGGTCAGGAATCTTTATTTAAAAACTATAGGACTTCCCCAACTCTCTGCTTAAGACCTTCTATTAATTTAAGGCACTCCCTAATACCACGCACTTTTTCAGTTTACCAACAATACCTTTGAAACTGCTATCGTTACAGATACCCATCTCCTCTAAGCTCAACCTAACTTCAGGGGATATAGCCTCGAACATGAGCAGTGCTTTGACCTCTGGATCCCATTTGCCTACTCGAGCTTTAAGCTCGACTCCCCGAATGAAAGACTCGAGATCAACCCCATTAAACACTGACAAGTTGAGCATAGAATTCGCGAACATGATGGAGTACAAAAAGGAAAAAAAAAAAAAAAAACGACACTCAAACAAATAAAAAAAATCCGCACGTAAAAATTAAAGGAATTTACACGTGCAAACACCAGTAATCCTGGCAGGGCTTGCCAATGACAGAAGTTACTAATTACGGGATAACACACAAAGTTGTAAATTACTAGGGCCTAAAGTAATATCAACTAACACACAGAAAAGCGTACACACAAGAGTACAACAACAACAAAAAGAGCAAAAAAAAAAAAAACTCACGATTTGCTATATAAAAACAAAACAGTACTTTATTGTAGCGTTGGTAGGGATCGGACCGGGGTCACACAGGTATGCGAGGAGATAACCAGACACGTATAAATCACGCAGAGAACATTTTAAGCGTCTCCACACAAATATCCACCACACTGCCTCCCTCGCAATACCATATCGGAATATTCTTGCCATCGCCCGCACAAGTCTCAGTGGAGACTTTTCCGGGCACACCTGTAGCTAAAACGAAAACATGGTCTTTAGAGACGAGCATGTGCGTCGGAAGGTGGAGATATGCCGAGGGGCAATGCTCAGGCTAAAGAAGTCAGGACTGTTACCTCCTGAAGCTGTTTTATAAGATGTTTGATTAAGTGTTTTATAATTACTTGTTTCAAGGAGGGTTTAAATGTTAGATAAGGTGGTTATGAGTCGTTATATGGACAGGTATTTACAGGCATTATGATTTGCATGGGAGATGGCATCTTTTATTTTATTTATTTTATTATATATATATATATTATGAAAAAAGGCATCTCCTTATCGTGCAACTGAAAATTGCTGATGGCTTGCGCCATCTAACGAGAATAGTTAATATTTATTCCGATAGATGGCGCAAGCCATCAGCAACTTTCAGTTGCACGATAATGAGATGCCTTTTTCATAATTATGCACCTTATCCCAGTACAATGCCACATTTGTACTATTTTTTCATATATATATATATTTTTTTTTATCGTTATATAATTTGTATATATTGTTAATATTTTTTTAAAAATGATTTTTTATTAATATTTCTTTATTATTATTTTTTTTTTGAAAACTTTATGTGCCAGTAAAAGTCTCCATTTTGAATTGCATTAATTGGGAAAATTCCTCTTTTTATTCTCCCATGCTAGTTAATATTCTATTAAGGATAAAAAAAGGGTGTTCTATATAGTAAATATCTATGTACATGATGTTATATGGTTATACAAGATAGATTAATAGGGGGCAATATTTACATTTGTATATACATAATATAGGTTTTAGTGTGTGAGTGTGTATATATGGTTAATTAATATACAGTTAGGGTAATGGTACACAAATAATGAATAGGTGGTGTTGAATAGGTAGGACTATGTGGAGGCGAACGTTGAATTGTGTTTAGGGAAATTCTATTAGAGGGTGAAAAGGTGTGGGATGTGAACTTTGGAATTAGTGGGATTTCAAATATAAGTGTAGAATAGGAGTAATAAGGAGAGGTTTTATAGATTGGGCTCGCAGGGTGGTAGATTATCTGACTATTCAGTTTCTGAGGTGTTTGCTTCAGAGTTAGTCTGGGGTGGTTTGTTTGAGGGTGAGGATCTTCCACAGCCGTGTGCGAAGGTGAGCATTGAACTCCATATTGCTGCTCAATGAAGCGGACAAGGTCCAGGTGAAGGGCTGGCCGAGGGATTGCAGGATTTGGTAGTGGCGGGAGATGACCATGTTGTCTTCTTCAACAAAAGCCGCGATGTCCACCGAGGGTTGAGTGGGCTTGCTGGCTTTCTTCTTCTTCTTCTTGCAGGGATCCATGGCGGGAGAGAGCGTCGGAGCGTTGAAGAAGAGCGGTAAAAGTTCCGAAGTAATAACTTCGGGATGAGACAGCAATTTATTTCAGGCAAGAACAAACTAAGAATGATAAACAAAAGATAATCAAAGAGGGAAGTTTACATAGTAGCAAAATATAAACATAAAAAAAATATTCTGTTAATGAAATATTAAATACTTTACGACAATATAAAATTATCCATGCGTCCATCTGACATTTTCTGAATTTGTCAAGAAGCTCGCTGACGCTATCTATACTGGTAAAAAATTTTGTCACAAGAAATATTAACAGCGTTTTTCATGTAAATTTCCATTCTGTATTCTGATATGGGAAATAATATTTTGGTGTTGCACAAGAATTTTATTTTGTGTGTATGTATGTGTATTCAATGTTGGAATATACAGTGGTGGTGGTGCTTATTCCTTAGACCATTTCTCCATTCCTTTCTAGCTTTGATATGGTAGTTATGGTCTTCTGTGGTTGTTAATTCTGACTGAATATAATCTGGTGAGGTTTCTATGGCTTTGTACTTGTATAGGTTTTTGAAGTTTCTTATTCATTTAGGAATTTTGAGATTTTTTAATATAGCTACTTCTTAATCTTGTTAAGTTTGTTGGTTTCTATTGACTTTTGAGATTATTTTATTTGCTTCAATGTAATGATAAGTGTAATGATAAAGTGTCCAGGGATGGGAATTTCCATCATTACCCTTCACAATTCATCCTATCATACTTCATCCCTAAGGTTCGAAATAATCGTTAT
The DNA here is from genome assembly GCA_030710605.1 of Cordylochernes scorpioides. Taxonomy (NCBI): domain Eukaryota; kingdom Metazoa; phylum Arthropoda; class Arachnida; order Pseudoscorpiones; family Chernetidae; genus Cordylochernes; species Cordylochernes scorpioides. The sequence goes on from CP092874.1 coordinate 70,752,072, forward strand.
TTCTCCTTAAAATAAATTTCGATTTTTCGTTTGAGGTATAATTGTCAAATTTCGTCCTACACTATAATTAAATTATCTATGGGGATATTTGGTATATATTGAAATATAATACAACATATATTTAATTAAATTAATACAATTAAAAAATATATATTGAAACATATTAAAACATATATTTAATTAAATTAATACAATTTGAAAAAATATATATTGAAACATATTCAAAATATTTAAATATAAATAAAAAATATAATATATTCTATGAATATATAATATTTTTGTGAAAATCATCATATATACATTTATAAAAATAATTATAATTTGTAGCGCAATTATTTCGTTTATTTCAATATATACATTTATAAAATTGAAAACATTTCATATTCAAAATAAACTGGGCTCAAAAATCATAACTTTTGGTTAGTAGCCCGTAAAATCATATTTTCTCTCTATTCAAAATAAAGACCATGTAACAAGGTTTTGAAAATTATACTGAAATAATTTTAACCTAAAAATGGAAGAGACTTTAGGTATGTTTTCTAAGTTTGAAAAAATAGAACAACAAAAAAAATCAATAGAAGCTGGAGTGAGTATTGATCATAAAAATGATGCTGAAAAAAGCCTATTGCACTTTGCTGTCAATGAAGGCGATATAGAGATGGTGCAGTATCTTGTAGAGTCAGGGGCTAATATCAATTCTCAGAACCTTAGTAAAGAAACTCCCTTAAATTACGCTATCAATCACAACAAAACAGATATTGCAAGGTATCTGATAGGTGCAGGAGCAGATGTTAATATAAGAGATACCCTAAATAGGATCCCACTGTGGAATGCAATTAAAGTTATGTGTAGAAAAACATGTCAACATTCTAAAAATAATTCTATTTATCAGAATTATAAAAAGTTTATTTGTGAACTTGTTGAAGCTGGGTCAGATGTAAATATTCCAAATATAAGTAATATTACACCATTTTTTGAATTACTACTGACAATAAATGACAGCTAATTGTTTAAGTTGTTTATTGAGAAAGGGGCAGATATCCACACAAAAGATTGTGAAGGTAATTCTACTTTAATTACAGTTGCCATAAAGGGAAATCTAGATTATTTTTTCTATTTAGTAGATCTGGGAGTTGATGCGAAGCATTTAAATAGATTTGGAAACTCTGCATTATTTTATGCTGCAAAAGGAAATAAGCCCAAAATTCTTGAATATTTATTAAATCTGGGTTTGATGTGAATGTAAGAGGTCACGATGGTGCCACGCCATTGATGTACGCAGCAAGGAGTCGTGATTCAGTCAACGTAAGAATGTTGCTAAATGCCGGCGCAAATATCAACATTAGGGATAATTCCGGTCTCACGCCGCTAACACACGCAATAGACTTTTCCAACTCGAGCGTTGTTAAGTTTCTTGTTGAAAATGGCGCTGAGGTGGACATCAAAGATAACTCTGGTGGCTACTTAATTATTCTTGCTGCCTTTCACTCCAATGTGCGAATAGGTGGTGAAACACTTGATATAAAATGTCCTCTGAAAGTGGCGCGTCACATCGACTTGCTTCAATTCCTAGAGCAATACATAGTTTCTTCTAATTTTTCCAACTATATAGTTGTAAAATATATGATAAAATATTTGCTCCTTATTAATCCTGAGGTATCTAAGCCAAATTTACGACATAACCTATCCATTTGGTGGCATAATTGTAAGCTACAGGTCCTGAGAATGCATGAACATAAGCTAGGCAAAAGTGATATCTCTTTGCGAGCCTATCTCCTGGAAGTAGATATTCAACAAAGAACAAACACCGTGTCCAACCACAACACGATGATCCGACAAGAGCTGGAGTCAAAGAAGTCATGGTATAGAGAGAATGCTAACCACTACATTGATGCCATCGAAGAATATTTTGAAGATGATTTGAAGAGGGCCAAGCTACTTCACAAATGGAATGCCACCACACAAGAACGGCTTTTCAAACCAACAACAGTGACAGTTCGGCTCCAGATAGCGGAGTACCTCGCTGATAGCAACCTTAAATGGTTTGTTGGTAAACACAAAGAACAGATAACCTCTTAAATTAGTTCAAGCCAATCCCCTTTTTTCTTCGATTTTGTAAATAGATTATTTTTATTTTTTAAATATTCCATATAACTAAAAATATTTTATTTGAAATATAGGCTCGCCATCTGTATATAAACATTACTTTTTTAAAACACATATGCTTGTATTTAAAATAAATAAAAAAACTTCTAGTGCCCTTAATGCTATTAGAAAATGTGTTTATTACTTTTTTTGAATATATGCGAAAAAACAAGCAATATACACGCTACCTATATATTTTCATAATTTTTTTATTGACCAGGTCACATGCCACTTAAGGTTATACTTAAATAAATATACATTCTAGGTTAACTATAATATTTTGTAATACATTTTTATTATGTATACTATATATTTATGTATACTATATATAATAATTATGTATACTAGATGCATAAGCACACACATACAAACCCTCAAGCCATGACTATTTTTTCAAGGCTATATGAAAAAATGTATTCATGCTAAATACGGTAAATTTATGTTAATTAGCACACATAATTCCATATGCAAAAAATTTGATTCTAATTTTATATAAAACTTTTTATCATAATTGATATACAGTTAAACCTATCTATAGCGCACCCTCTAAATAGCGCCTCCCTCTCTATAGCGCCCGATTTTAAATACGTAGTACGATGCGATTTACATTAAAAGTGACCTGTCTATAGCACCCTATTTTGGTGAGTCCCAAGAATTTGTTCCATTATATTTATGATTTTTTTTTAAATTTGATACAACTTTTGAGAACCTTATACCCATCTATGGCTTTCATATAATTTATGTGCACTTATTTGAAACTAGTATCATATTAATCTTCAAAGTTTTTTTACCCGAGGTTTTCGCGTCCCAATATTTATCTTTTTCAAGGCAGAATTCTTAACACGAAGTTGAAATGTTTGGCTGACTGTCAGAAAAGGGCAACAGTTGGATGAGTGAAACTTCTAGTGATAAATGTGCTTATCTCCATGGTTAAACCAATTCCTGAAGTCCACTCCTCTCCAATTTTGTGATGGTAGTTATAGGCCTGGAAAATAAGTCCTCTATTGTTAGTTCTGAGCATGACAAGATATGCTCCGGAAAGCTTCTGCACTATTGCATTTCAAGCAGTTATTGAAGTTCTTTTTGTCCATTTTGAATTTTTAAGTTTTTTTTTATGGCCACTTCTTAGTCTTGCTAAAGCTGTTTGTTGATTTCTATTCAGTTTTAAAGATCTTCTAATTGTTTCAATGGGGTGTACTAGTGATGATTTGGATAAGCTGTCAGTTTTGTTTTTTTATACGTATATATTTTTTCAAAGGTAAGATTATTGCTATTGCTTGGTAAGTGACACGCATTTTTTTTGCTAAGTTGTTTGCCTCTTCATTAAAAGGTAAGTGATAAATGTTACAGGTTTATATGTATGTTTATCTTTATAATTTACCATGAGCTGCCATCTACCTTATTTTCTTGGTACACACTGATATCTATTTTATCTTCACTTTTCGTGTAATTACTGATGGCTTTATTATCAACTGGATAATTCCTGGTATCGTTCGAATAGTATTCGAATAAATATTTGACCACCACTTAAAAATTATAGTGTACCCTATCTTAAAAGTTTTCCTATCATATAGGAATCTATTTTCAGTTTTCATAAGAATCTGAAGCTGTCTAACACGTTCCTTCATATTATTGGCGTTTTAATGGAAAATATTTTCTCCCGTAGAAGGGCTTTCTTGACCGAAAGCTTCAAGATTAAAAAAAAAAAAAAAAAAAAAAAAAAAAAAAAACAGTTAAACCTGTCTATAGCGCCTCCTCTTGGGACTCACCAAAATAGGGTGCTATAGAGAGGGGGGTGCTATAATCAGGTCACTTTTAGTGTAAATCGCATCGTAATACGTATTTAAAATCGGGCGCTATTTAGAGGGGGCGCTATAGACAGGTTTAACTGTACCAGTTTAACAGTACCATAATGGTATATTAAAAAAAAACTTTTCCGTAGAGTTCTAATGTTCTTATTTTAGCGTTCCTTCATAATTTATAAGTTTGTCTAAAGATCGATTGTGTTGTATATCCTATATTAAAGGTCTCGTTAAATTTTTAAATGAGATAAATATTTAAAAAAAGTTAATGATAACGGATTTTTCAATCAGCATGTCTTGCGAGTGCGTTTTTGTTCGGAACTGAACCAAAATTATCAAATTTGCCACTTCTGTGATGAGACTCCCTGACCTAAACCTTGGTCATTGGTTTCATTGTTGTTGTTGCTTATTCCTTAAGTCGTTTAAACGATCTCCATTAGGTTCCATTGTCTCAGCTTTTCTATTATAGTCCTGGTGTTTTCCCAGAGGTCTTTTTTTGGAGGAGTTGATACAATTCAATAAATGTTCAGAACTGGCTAGTTGGGAATCGCAATTTCGGGAATGTTTTGATTTTTTAAAATTGTATTTGATTTATTAGTGGTCATAAAAGATGATTCTCCAAGATTTTTTAGAAAACAAGTACAGTTAAACCTGTCTATAGCGCTACCTCTAAATAGCGCCTCCCTCTCTATAGCACCCGATTTTAAATAGGTAGTACGATGTGATTTACATTAAAAGTGACCTGTCTATAGCACCCCATCTCTATAGCACCTTATTTTGAGTCCCAAGAGGGGGCGACAGGTTTAACTGTATAATTAAATAGTGCCTTTGCAAATAAATAAAACGATCCGACATATACGAGTATATATATTTATATCGTAATTTAAACAATGTGATATATACAACAACAAAAGCCTTTATTGAGGACCTCTCGTCTAAGGCCTCCAATCCCGGGATCCCGGAGCCAAATAATGATCCCGGGATTCTGCTCGAAAAATCCCGGGATTACTGGTTTGTGCATGAAAACCAGCGCAAAAATATATTTTTCTTATCTAGCATTTTGGCAATCAAACAGATGATGAGATAGCACACTTTTAACGTTTTGTTTATACAGCTGCATTTCGGGTCTTTTTTTTTTTTTTTTTCTGAGAGATATGAAATTATTTTCATGCACTAATAACGAAGGGAATCAGAAGCAAGCGTTACCTGAACATTAATATTCATAGCCGTACCAAGGTGTGGAATCTTGGCTTGACTCGAATATCTGGAGTATTTTCCTCTGAACAATGCAAATATATCATTGGTGCTAAGCTCTTGGAGTTTGGAATCGACTTCGAAACTGATGGGTGCGCAATGATGGTAAAATTGGGTCACATTATTGGTCCACTGCAACAGCTCTGCTACGCGCATGGTCTCCATCTGGCTGTGATGGATGTACTTTATGCTAAGAAAAAAGATAGGGTTGTTCCTGAATTCGTTTCCGCAACAGTAAATCAAGCAGAATCTGACCTTTCCGATGATGACAATGAGGACACTTCTCCATTTAACGTTAGCCTAGAGGTAGCACATCCCTCATTCCCTGAAGCAATTTATCCACAATCTCCAGTATTTTCAAAGAAAAATATAAATGAAGTGACGAAAAAAGCTCGTGTGGTTGTGAAATTGTTCAAACGATCGCCGCTGAAGAACGAGATCTTACTGAACTACATGCGGCAAGATAATCGCATTTCCACCAGTATATGTCTCATTATCGACTGCAGAACGCGCTGGGATAGTTTATTGAACATGTTGGAGAGACTTCTCAGTGTGAAGTCAGCGATTCAGAAGGCGCTAATAGATGTGAATGCAAATGTCCGTCTAACTGATGAAGATTTTGATAGCATGACGCAAGTAATTTCCGCACTGAAACCATTTCGGGCAGCTGTGTCGGCTATCTGTAGACGCGACGCTACGCTTTTGACGGCAGAAGCAACAGTAAAGTTTCTTCTAGAGGAGCTGCAAGCACAATCTCATTCTCTCAGCAAAGATCTGCAAAAATCTTTTCAAAAGAGAATTTCAGAAGAGCGATGCAATAAAACATCTTTAGTCCTCCAATATCTGCACAATCCTCAAGCACAGTTAGAAAAAAAGAAGAAGGTCAAAGACTTTAGCGTGAAATTGATTTTGCGTCTTAAACCGTTACAGGAACAAAAGGCCGAAGTAAGAATTCAGGCTGACAATTCGTAACTTCCTCGGAGTTTACAAGAACGCCATGAGCCATCACAATCGAATGACCATCTTACAATTGAGCGCCGATTGCAAGAAGCTATTGAGGCTGCCTCTTCAACTTCAATTGCAATACCTACACCAGACTCCGCATCCTACTCAACTATGATTAACCACGAACTTAATATTGCTGCTCAGTCAGGCAAACGAGGACCCCATTTAGAGAGTGTGTATCAATACTTGCTGACAATTCCTCCAACGTCTGTGGAATCGGAAAGAGTCTTCTCCTCCTCTGGATACCTATGCAATAAGATACGTTATAGTTTGCATGATGACACTCTTGACAAATTATCTTTCCTACGCTCAAATCTTTCTCGAAATTGAATTTTTATCCTTGAAATAAAGTAATTCATGGTTTTTAAAATGGTGCTGTCTTCTTTCTAAACATTAATACATAGTTGGGCAAAATGCAATAATGATTACATTTTCTATAATCACAATTGCAAATAATCATGATTACATTTGCTATAATTACAATTACAAGTAATTTTAATCACAATTGCTATCATTATATATAACAACAAACAAAAAAAGCCTTTATTTAGGGTCACTGACCCTATACAGGATTCACCAGAGGTATGCATAAGAACAAAGCAGTGAGACAAAGGAAATAACAATATATACAGAGTAAAAAGAGAAAGAAAAAAAAAACAAGAAAAGGAAAAAAATAATAATAAGAAGAAAGAGGGAACTATCATTATATATATAATTACGAGTAATTATGTTTACATTCTAATGCAAATTATTATTTTTTTTTCAAAGTAATGCATTACAAAGTAATCGTAATTACAAGGTAATGAATTACTTTGAATGGATTATTGCCCAACACTGCATTAAGAGATGTGGTCTAAGAGTTCCAAGAACAGTAATTTTTTTCCAGATGTGTGTACAGTAATTGACAGATAATATCTAACTGTAACCCAAAAGCAATGATTTAGTTCATAAGCAGGCTCAAAATATATGGCTTTCAGGTTGTTTTCATCGAAGTAAGTGCCACGTCATTGGCACTATATAAAAGAAAAAAAGAAAAATATAACGAACGAAACGATATACCTCTTGGCGTAGAAAGACGAAAATGTTTTTCAATCCAGGGATATCCCGGGATTGAGAAAAAAGCAATCCCGAATCCCGGGATTGAAAATATGTACCGGGATTGGAGGCCCTACTCTCGTCCTATAAAGGATTCGCAGTTTACAGAGTAATTGAAGAGAATAGAACTAAGAATACAGAGAGAAACCTATATGTAGTAGGTATAGTATAGTATTTTCTACACTGTGACTATATACAACAGAAGCAACAAGCCTTTTACTGGGATCAAAGTCCCATACAGGATTCGTAATTCTAATCCTGACAAAGATTATTTACATATAATTATTTGCGTCAATTAGATTATGCCTATAGCTTTCCCTTCTCTTCAGCCGTCTTCCAAAATTTGAACAACGCAAACGCTCCAGCTCTGTTTCTCACCACCTCATTCAACAGGAACTCCAAAGAGAGTCCCTCAAGGCCTATTTCACTGAGGAGCACTTCTCGTTCGTCTTTCAACCCCATACATGAGAGTATATGGTGATGTAGCCCCGGCTCCATTCTTGTCCCGCAAATCTCGCATGTCCATCCGTCTGTTTTAAATATTCTGGGGCGATCATCAGTAAAGAGCACCGAGAGAATTCTCAGACCGGCAATACACCGTTTGACCCGGAGCGGGAAATCGCTGGACAAATAGTGTTCCGGTAACGGAGTTGAGCAGATGTTTTTATAGTGGGGGTATAGTCTTGAATTTATTTATTCTTGTGTGATCCTTTTTCAGAGATTGATCTATTGCAGTCCTGATTATGTAGGAAATTTCTCTTTGTACAATGTGATATATAAGTAATAAAGCATGACGTCTTTTTTAGTCGTCCCAAAGTGACACCAGCTTGCCACTGGACACCCGGGGGATCCAGAGAGGGACAAAGAAGGGGCGTTGGTCCGGATGTTGACAGTTAGTTAGGTTACAGTGGATATTTTCGGAGAGGCCCTCTCAGTGCTAGGTCTCACGGCGGCCCTCGTGGCCGCCGTTTTGGCTCCTCTCTGCCCCCGCGGCTTCATGCAGGACGCCGAGCTTTCCTCTGTTAATCCTCAACTTTCCCCTGGTCCTGGTGCCACGTGAGACGTACTAGGAGAGCGTCTTTTGATCCCAAACTTTGTCGTTACTGTCCCGTGCGGACTTCCCACTCTGCACGTCTTGCCACTCAACCCCGACTGCTTCCAACTCACTTGTTGTCTTACCCGGGTTTACGACAGTAGACCCGTATAAGTCGACAGGATTATGATGGCGGACAGTAGACAAAGGACTATGGACGAAGACGGGGAACACTACGTGGACTCTTCTGAGGTGCCCGCCACTTACATCCGGCCCAGCGTGGACACCTTTATAGACTGACTGACCGAGGCCCTCCAAGAAGTGACGGCGCCACGTGCCTATGCCCCCCTATGGCACTTATCCGGCGGAAAACTTCTTCCGGCAACTGGAAGCCGTACGAAACGACATCGAGTACGGGTCTGCGAGGCTCCACGAGCTCCTTTCGCTCTTCGATCAGCTCAAGTCGGCCTCCCGGTCCTAATACCAGAACAATCATCTTCGTCAATGCCATCCATTTTTAAAATCAATCAAGCTATCACCCTTTTTATATTTGTATGCTATATTTCTTTGTTTTATTTTTCTATACCTCAACCACTCAGCCATTATAAACCATCCAAACCACACCATTATTATAAACATTTCATGTTACTATTATCATTAGTCATTATATCTTAGAATATTCAACCCTCATCAATCATTTATATTATTAAATTTAGAGTATTTTTCATCTCTGTCATCATATATAGATTTTAAAACTTTACAACTTCAAACTTTTAAACATCATTTGAGTTTATTTCAACGGTATATGTATTTTTTATTACCTCAAGATCGTCTATTTTCTGATATCCTTATTTCTATTAGATTAAAAGTATTATTCCTTTTTTGACGCCTCTCTCTATCTCTCTCTCTCCCAATCTTATCTTCCCATCCTATATCACTTACTCACACCTCCTTAACCAATTTCCTCCCAACCTCATACCGTCTCGGTTCCTGTTGCCAAACATTTTTTAAATTTTTATTAATTCATCTATTGGACCATCCTTCCTCGGTATACAATTCCCGATAACGAGTTCAGGAAATCCAAAGATTCTTTTTTTTTTATCCATCGCCCGACAACATCATTCATTACATTCAACAATGTCGGGTTGTTCAATCATCAATGGCAACAGTACCCTTTACCTTCCTCACATTTCATATTTCCCGCGGTCAAGGGTCTCCTTCTCGCCAACAAAACTTTTATTATTTTTTATTTTGATTCAACCAGCTGGCTCAATCTTCCTCGCTGTAAATTTCCCAACAGTGAGCTCAGGCGACCAGTTCGAGTCTTTTTTTTTTTTTCTTCTCAACGCTCGGATCATCATTGCAACCATCATTTTTACAATTTCATTACTATTTTTTTTTTTCATTTTCATCCGAGCTCAATCATCATTGGCAACAGAGCAACTCTTGACTCCACCTTTCCCATTTCTCCACTTTCAACTTATCTACCTCCCCTGTCTGATCTAATGTTGATTATGGAAAGTTGGAAGGGGGGGGAGTCCGACCACACCAGTGGACCCTTGGAATATTTGACCAAATTCTGGTCCAAGGTGACTTACGTGGCAACGGCACCTATTTTCTAATGAAGAGCAATATTCTCACGCCCAGCAATGGCCGCAGCCTTGCAGAAAATTGACATAGACCTAGAGCAGAAACTTTACACACCCAAGATAGTGGACATTGCTGCTTCTGTGATAGAGATGCATGGGGACTTCTGAGGCTCTTCATTGGACACGATAACAACAGCATGTTGTACTGTTAGATTTAGCGGACATGATTAAAGACTGGAAAACCATACTGCATGACTATCAGATCACTATATTATTACTTTATCCAAAAATTCTGAAAACTAAGTAAAATAATAAACGGGTCAACCGTCAATTTTTATGTATTTTTCTGACACGTTGCGACAGGTTTTTAAACTTCACAGGTAGTTTGAATGCTAGGAAAACCAAGAAACGAAGCCATGGTATTTCCCAGGAATATAACCTTGAGATGAGAAAAAAATTGACCTTCAATCCAGGAAAGGAAAGCTATGTATAATAGAATATTCAAATGAGGAACCATTAGAACTTGTCCGGATAGATGAAATGGGACACACGGATATGTACATGTGTAGACATGTGGTGCGCTTACAGTAAAAGCAGTCGCTAACTACCCACCATGATTATCATGGCCTGTACCACGTGTACTAGGGATAATTAAAAAAAAATGTAATTAGGTGATGGCTATATTTGATTGGAAAGGGCTATAGTTGCTTGTGTTGGACATGATTATTTGGTTGGCTGGAGAAAGCCGTTTGTTTTTAGTTGTCTATGGTTGATGAAGATAGCTATGGCTTGATGATGGGTATGTTTGATTGTAGGGGATTAGCTTTTGCTTTTTTACCTTCATTTGCGGTGAATCCGCGGTAAATCCACGTATAAATTTCTTTTCCTCCACACAATTTACCCAGACTAATCTATTAGCATGATTGTCCTTATATATATAATTTTTCCTGTATTTAAATATCATATTACCATTAAGCAGTGTTGGGCATTAAAAAATTATTTTTCAATTAAATTGAAGTGCGATTAACAATTAATTAATTGTTAATTAGAAAAGTACAATTAACAATTAATTGATTGTTAATTATAAAAATACAATTAACAATTGATTAATTGTTAATTGTGAAAATTACAATTAACAATTAATCAATTGTTAATCTTTAATAAATCATTTTAATTAATATTTGCCCAACACTGCCATTAAGGTACTATTACTTTTTTTCCTGCATGTATCCTACATTTCTGCTTAGAGAATCTGTATAAAACTAAAAGGTCTTAATAAAGCTTTTTGTTGTTGTTGTGTTGTTATAGAACAACATTTAACAAGTTTTACCGCAAATATTTCTTAAAAAAAAAAAAGGAAAAATCGTAATTTTCATTATTTAAGGAGAAATAACTATTATTCCTATCCTTAGGGATGAAGTACGAAATGATGATTTGTGAAGAGTAATGATGAACGGAAAAATATTCCCATCCCTGAACACTTTTATTTTTTCGTTCATCATTACTCTTCACAATACATGAGCTAACAAAGAAAATAAAATACCAGCTACTGGCTAGGGAAATGGCTCAAACCGAAAAATTGCCCGTAAAAGTAGTGCCGATAGTCTTAACATGGGATGGAATAGTAACCAAATATAACAAACAATATAGGAAGGAAATAAACATATGAAAAAGGGACTTCGCATATATTCAATACTTGGTGCTAAAAAAGACGATGGAAATTATCTCAACAGAAAAGAAGAATCAACCTCACGATAAGTTACAGAGAAATAAAGAAATGGAAGCCATGGATAGATTGTTGGAACGATGTAGGGAGCTGGCGTGTGAAGATGAGGAACACCGGACATGGAGCACAGGGATACGACGACCATAGAAGAGATCCAGGAGAACGACCTAGAGCAGATGACAGGAGACCTGACAGACAAGAATAGATCAAGGCCAGGGGACCATTTTATCGAGGAACCACCAGGAGAGGCCATGAAAAGACTGCTGGAGAGCTGCAGGACATCAGGGGACCATATCTGTGAGGGCCAAAGCACTGACCAGGAGTCAAGATAACAAATGTAAATATATTTGTTTACTTTTACAGTTATTATTTATTGAAGTTGTAAATAAAAATATTTAAATAGACTGACCATTCGTTACACTTTTTAGAGAAAAACTTGTAACCTTTTTGAAAAATAAAGTTATTATTATTATTATATGTACAAATAAAATCAAGGCAGAAATAGAACATCATATATTTGAATGTATATCTCTGAAGACGGGGAGAGAGAAACTCTTGTTTCTGAGATAGGCCGCCTTCACCTCTCTTCTATCAAGTCTGATAGACAATATATCTGTATATAATTTCTTCTGAAGAGTTATGAAGAAAGTGGGTATCTGATAAATTAGTCTTTCCATTATAATAATGATAATTAATCTTTAAAACTTTTTCTTTTTCTTCTTTTGTTAGACCATGCTTTTTACTGAATTTCACGTAATATTGTACATGTAAAACTCCACTCATCCTGATCATTGTTGGCTACACTCTGGAGAATCTGTGTAAGACCAATGGGGTCTTAATAAAGACTTTGTGCGTGTATTATCATTATTATTATTATTATATATAGGTGTACAAACATAAATTTAAGAAGATAACCTCTAACTCTTTTACTTGAAACAACAAACTATACGTCACAGTCTGGTGAAGACACCAAATTGTCTTGTGTCGAATTAAAACCTACAAAGAAACATCGGACAACGGCCGAGAGACAGACTGACGACAGTGACGACACGGTGAGTACAAGTGGCTGAGAGATGGTGCCTTGTCCTTGGTATTAGATTCAGAACGATTCTTAAATGTTTTTAAATAAAATAAATAATATTTAAGTATGGAACTCCGCATGTGGCACGCGAGCCGCAGTTTACCGACCCTTGGACTAGACGGATGGACCGTTCAACGAACAGGTTTAGATTGACAACCAGTCTTATTAAAATTTACCTTATGTTGTTGTTCTTGTTGTCGTGTCCAATGAAGAGCCTCAGATGTCTCCATGCATCTCTATCACAGCAGCAGCAATGTGGAGATATCAGTTTTGCTCTTCATTGGAAAATGGGTGCCGTTGCCACGTTAGTCACCTTGGAAACAAACCAGAATTTGGTCAAATATTCCAAGGGTCCAGGGGGGACCGCAGGGAGGTGTGGTCGGACTTCTCTCCCCCCCCCCCCCCCCCCCAAAAAAAACCTTATAATTTATAATTTACCTTATAATAAAGCTAAATACAAAGTATGTAAGCACATATATTCGCTTTGGATGCAAGCTTGGTTTTAGAAACGGGTTTGGGTCCTTATTTTTGTCTAACCACTGCCTTGATCTCTTTCTGTTGTCAAAAAGAACCCACTTTTTCATCACACGTGACAATTCGTAAAAAAAAAAGGAGTCAATTGTTGCGAGCCAACAAAGAACTGCAAAATTTCTCGACGTTGCTGACGTTGAGCATCACTCAAATCGTGCGGGACCCATTGTGACAATTTTGTTTTTCCAATATTGAAGATGTCTAGCAATGGTTGATTTTGAAGCATTAAAGCTCTGCACTTACCTTACGCACTCTTTGGGTATTATTGGATTCAACATGAGACTATAGATATTCATTTTTGAAAGTTGACCAACGACCACGACCATCTTGATCTTCAAGTCCCATATCGCCAAATTAAAATTTCTGAAACCATCTTCTTGTGGTTCTTTTGGAAGAAAAAGAAGCTTCTCCCCAGGCCTCAATAAGTTTTGGTTGCCCGGGCGGTCGAACGTCCAATTTTAAATTCGTGAAGCAAAATAATGCGCAAATTCCCAGGTTCCATTGCTCAATATTTTAAATTATAGATTTTTTTATCATTCATGGAATTTTCGAAAGAATGAATGCGCGTGCTGTAAGCTTTAGAACAATATATAATTTGCATATGTTGTCAAATTATTTATGTAAATATTTTCATTTCAAAAATGTGTTTCCAAAAACGGCCATTATGGGACAACCTGATACATTTAAAAATATTTATTTAAATGCACTAAAAAGTAAAAAATAAAATATTTTATCTTCTGTCATTGAGCAATTAGATGTATCTGAGTGAAAATAAAAAGCGGCGGGGGACGATCATATTTAAAGAAGAGGTAAAAATATAGCAAACACATAAAAATCGCTAATCAGTTGCTACATATTAAATCGCATTAGGTTCGAAATTCATGATGATCGTCCGCCGCTGCTTTTATTTTCACTCAGTTACATCTAATTGCTCAATGACAGAATCTAAAATATCTTAATTTTTTCTTTTTAGTACATTTAATTAGAAGCTTTTTTCAAAAATGTATTTTTCATTTATTAAATATTTATTCGATGTTTCAAACGAACAAAGAGGGTGTCTACCATAGCGGTTGATACAGGCGCAGCAGTGTAGTGGTGAAACTGCTATGCCAACAGCTGGCATTTCGCAAGACCGATGATGGCCAGGTTATGTAACAGGCTGACGTAGCGTGTGTTATGTAACTGGATATACTGGATGGTGGAATATTTGGGTTTGTTCCGGCTGGCGTTGCGTATATTGGCCTTGCCAGATTTACACACTTCACTAAACCCTCAACTCCGTCTTTGCCGGCCCCAAGCCGGATGAAAAAGAAGGAGGGGGAGCAGTAACAAGCTCGCTAAAAAACCTGGGCTCAGCTGGCCCGGCTGATGGTACCCTGTAAGGGCTCCTAATTCAGGGATACAGGATGAGCAGCATTTGTACTCCTTGTTAGGAGCCGCTGCACATGACGTCTGTTCCTCATGTCAGAGGCGGCCATTTCTTTTGGAGGCCTAAGTTGGCCTGCCACTGAGTAATGCTCCCAGTCTTTAATGACAAAGGCAGACACATTCTACTTCACCCAGTCATGATGGTTGTCAAACAGACACCATCAAGGTTCACAACCTGATACCCTAATATGATTGAGTGGAGATAAGAAAGAAGAAGACCAATCTCACTATCTACGCACCTCATACATTTTTCAATTCACATTGAATGTACAATTTTATTCTATTTATCCCTTTATATAAATATCAGGTCTGATATAATTTCAACTCCGAAGCCATTGAAAGTTCAGATTTAATTTTTAGAACGAATTTAAATAAAACCTTAAAATTTCAAAATGGACAAAAAAAAAAAAACCTTCAATAACTGCTTGAAATGCAATAGTGCAGAAGCTTCTCCGGAACATATCATGCTCAGAACTGACAATAGAGGACCTATTTTCCAGGCCTGTAACTACCATCGCAAAATTAGAGAGAAGTGGACTTCAGGAATTGGTTTAACCATGGAGATAAGCCCCACCACCACCAGAACGAATGTTTCATGAGCTCAAGGAAGGCTGTAATATAAAATTTCAAGTTTTTATTTCGAACACCCTTGGAGGAATTTTATATTTATTAATAAAATATAATAAAAGGAATTTAATATCTGAAGACTAATCTGTATTTAAAAAAAATCATTATTTATTATATTAATTTCCGTCAATATTTTTTTAAAAATACAATTAAATGCAAAACTAATAGTTCCAACTATTTCTTGATTGTCTCCTCGACTCAAAACAGAAGCAAATTGTAAATAATCACTTTGATTGTCAGTAACAAAATTCTTTCGGGGAATATTCCCTAAAGCAGACAAGGGGCGAAGCCAGATCATCATTTTTAGAAGGCAGGAAGAAATTACTTGAGCTGAATACAGACATCTGGGTATGAGCAGTTTTATTTCTGGTTATCAATACAGGGTACAAGGGGGTCGGTGGAAGGATGGTCTAAACCGTTGGTTTTCGACCGCTAAGACCCGGGTTCAATTCCCGCATTGGACACTTTTTTTCTGATAAAAAAAAAAAAAAATGCTCCAGTGGCGCCCGATTCTTGCAAAAATCCAACCCCACCAGCGAGTGCAAGTAACCAAACGAGACTCTGACATATTTGTAAGTGCAAAGTCGAACTGCTTTTCACATGTGTAGTCATGTGGTGCACTTACAGTAAAAGCAGTCGCCTACTTCTACCCACCATGATTATCATGGCCTGTACCACGTGTACTAGGGATAAGCAAAAATATATATACTGTATACAGGGTACTGTCCAGAAAATCTGCATGCTGCCAGAAAAATCACAAAATTCGTTAATAAAGATATAGAATCGATTCTAAATATAAGACCTCCTAGATTTAAGACCAAACAGCATATAAGACCGAGATTACCAATCCCAAATAAAGTTTGGGATGATAATAAAAAGAAAAAAAAAAACGATCAAATTTAGAACAAAATTTTAAAAATCCCAAATTTAAGTGTCTTTTTAAATTGATTGTATTTGAGACCAAAAAGTTTGTTCTCCGTATTTCGCATATTGAGGTGTATTGTACCTAAATGTGAATTAAGTGCTTTGATTCAACCACTACAGGATATAAGAAGATAGTATCTTCTCAGAACCTGTCAGGAGATTGTGGATAATCGCGTCGTCTTCTTCTTCTTTCCTATCTCCACTCAATCATATTAGGGTATCAAGTTGTGACCCTTTATGGTGTCTGTTTGACAACCTTGGGTGAAGTAGAATGCCTTTGTCATTAAGACTGGGAGCACTACTCAGTGGCAGGCCGACTTAGCTCCAAAAGAAATGGCCGCCTCTGATATGAGGAACAGACGCCATGTGCAGCCGCTCCTAACATGGAGTACAAACGCGGCTCATCCTGTATTCCTGAATTAGGAGCCCTTACAGTGTACTATCAGCCAGGCCAGCCGAGCCTAGGCTTTTTAGTGAACTTGTTACTGCTCCCCCTCCTCCTTTTTCATCCGGGCTTGGGACCGGCAAATCGCGTCGTCTGATGGCCGAATGTAATGATGATAATAATTAGCAGACGGTGGTTTTGGATTCCGCGGTCAGGTTTTAGTAATTATAAAGATCTGTTTAGGATCTTCCTACCAAATTAGAAGCTTCCGTATTACACTTTGGATGTGATATAGATAAATAACTCCTGTGTTTTCACGGAATCAATCTAAATAAGGAAACTGATACCAGATGGCGTCAAGGTTGCTACAAGTTAGATAGATTATCTATTGACGTCACTTGATTACACCTTATGTCATTATATTTTCAGCCCGTGGCTACAATCTAGTTGCTGTTTGTAGGCGACCTAAGAGAAGGCTCTATATAGTGTTGTGGTGGATCTCTATTTCTAAAATATAAATCTTCTTTATTGAGAAGGAACAAAAATAATGAACATAAATTACTAAATATATCTAATTAAACATTACTAATATCTCTCTAACCACACCTCTCTATTTTTATTTATTTATTTCGTCTCAATTTACAGGTGTTACATTCGAGCACAGCTCGCGAGTCACCTTGTCCTGGCTATTTACACATGGCGAGTTGGTGGAGTAGAGGTGGTCCCCCTAGGCCTTGCAGGAGGGCAGCTGTTGGGCGATGAGCACATAACTAAGTGTCAGGGCTGGGTCGTCGGAATCGGGGATTGATATCTCCTTTATTCTGTAGAATATCTTGTATGGTTGGATTATTTGAATTTTGCATTTGAAGGTATAATTTCTTAACGGGGAAGTTTGGTACATATCTTCTAGATCGGGTTGGTTCAAGTCCTCCTTCAGTATCTTGTTTGATAGGTTGAATGGAGCTCCTATACTTGTCCGAAGGCAGATTCTCATAAATGCGTTTATCCTATTTTTGTCTGTGGTTGTAATATATATTTACACCAAACTGGGAGTGCGTATGTTACTATCGGGAGGATACAACTTCTGTATAGAGTAAACTTTTGTTTTGAAGTCAATTTGTTTCTATCGTTGAACAGGCTTGATAATGTTATTTTTGCGATTTTTGCTTTCTTTATGATATTTTTGACATGCATGTTGAATTTCAACTTGGAGTCTAAGGTAACTCCAAGATATTTAACGCTGTAAGTCCAGTTAATAGGGCTCTGGTTTACCTTTAGGATGGATTGTGGCTTGAATTTTTTATTGTCTAGTGGAGGAAAAATTATTGCCTGAGACTTTTTTGGGTTGATGTCTAATTTCCAATCATTGCACCGTTTGGTTATACTGTTTATGCAATTTTGGAGTTGTGTAGTTATTATTCCTATTGATTTGGAGTTTGTTAAAATTGCTGCGTCATCTGCGAAAAGTTTTATTTGACATTTTGGATGTAGAGGGAAATCGTTGATGTAGATGTTGAATAGGTAGGGCCCAAGGATAGAGCCTTGAGGGACTCCAATCTGGGTTGGTTTTGCCGTGGTTATATAATTCCCTTGCTTAATTGAAAAGGTTCTGTCCTGGAGATAATTTTTCAAGAATTTGATAAAATCCCTTGGAAATTGATTTTTTGTTATCAAGCCATCATGCCATACTCTATCAAAGGCTTTGGTAAAGTCTAGAAAAACAGCAGCTACTGCCTCCTTGTGGGACTTTATTATTTGGATGTAGTCTATTACTGTGATTAGCTGGTGGGTTGTGGAGTGTCCTTTTCTGAATCCAAATTGTTGAGGAATGATAAAGTTACTAGAATCCATGTATGTCTGCAATCTGCGAAGAACAATCCTCTCGTATACCTTACCGATGGTAGAGAGAAGGCTGATTGGTCTGAGATCTTCAGGTGATTTGACAGGTGATTTTTTTGGAATGGTTATGATAATGGCATATTTCCATGTCTTCGGGAAGTAGCACGGGTGTAATGCAGCATTGAAGATCCCAGCGATGAAAACTAAACATTTGATGGGGAGGTTTTTATTCTTTTGCGGCTAATATTGTCGTGGCCTGGAGCTTTGTGATTACCTAAGTTTTTAATCACTTCCTTGACATCTTTTGGCGTTGTCATTGATAGTATATTCTCTTGGGGATGATGGCAAGTGTTATCTGTTAAACACCTCTCTATTAAATCTCACCTATTATATACATTCCTGACACCACAGATTTTAAGCCACAGATTATTACAATCTTAGAATAAAAATAATATTTGACAATAACATCCAACATATAGTTCGGATTTGACACAATATCGCTTCTAAGACCGACTATTGCCAATACACACATAGGTTGTTCCATAAGTAATGCCTGTTTTGCCATAACTCGAAAAGTACTAAATATTTAAAATTAAATTTTGTACACCAAATATATTTGTCAATAGAATGATATTATACAATATATTCTCCAGCAGAGTCTATACATTTACTTCAGTGTTGAACCCACGTTGTAAAAATTCGTTTTGAAAATATGCTGGAGATTGTTTCCCCAACCATGTCTTTATGGCCCGTTTTACTTCCTTTAGGTCTTGAAATCTTTGTCACTTCAAACTGTTTCTAATTGGGGAGAATAAATAGAAGTCCCAAGGTTCCAAATCTGGGCTGTATGGGAGTTGGGGAGCCAGTGATCAGCCCATTTGTCTAATAGCATCTTAAATCTGGAAGGAAGTGTGCAGCCGTGAATTGTCATGACGCAACTTGACGGATTTAAGAGGAATCTCTGGTCTTTTTTTTTCGAATAGCTTTCCTGAGCTTTCGTATGGTTATAACCTAGCGAGAACTGTTCACAATGCTGCTTACTTCTATAAAATCAATAAGCATTACACCGTGCATATCTCAAAGGACAATTGCCATCACCTTTTTGGATGACCTCTGCATTTCGAATTTTTAGGTGAGCTGAATTGATACCATTCTGATGACTATTCCTTAGTTTCTGGATTGAACTCTTAGTTAGAAGTGGTAATTGAGCTCTTTTATCAAGCTGATCAGGGGTTAGTTTCTTTGGGACCTATTTCGAACAGATTTTTCTATAACCTAGATGTTCAATCATTGTTTATATTGCATTAGATCAAACATTTAGTATATGTTTATTACTTAACTTTCTAATAGCTATTCTTCGATCATGACGGACAATGTCATTAACCTTGTCTTAGGTTTCAAGGTTGGTTGCTGTTGATGGCCTCCAACTACGTGGTTTGTCATCCAAAGAAGTCTTACCACTTCGGAATCTTTTCATCCATGTTCTCACATTACTTACATCAATTATGGCTTCTTTCTATACATTTTCAGTCTCTGGTGAATATCTGAAGCTGAACATACCTCCATTTCCAAAAATTCAATAACGGTTCTTTGTTTCTGTCTTGATTCCATACTTTTACTTAAGGTATCTGAAAAAAAAAGAAAATTATTAGATAAGACTTTACCCTTCTGGAAAACTATTGCGCTCTACAAAAGCACATCTATAATCCAAGGAGAAATATCTATACAGGACTGGCTGAACTTTTACCGCGAACTAATGACTACAGAGAAAAATTTGAGAATTTGTAATTTACATAATGTGATTTCTCAGAACGATCCTTTATTGGACTCTGAGATAACCAATGCAGACATATACAAGGAGATAGCTGGTTTGAGGAGTAACAAGGCATGCGGGCCCGATGGCATCCCCAATGAAGTATTAAAAAACACTCCCTGATTCGTACATACTGCTGTTGAAACAACTCTACAATAGTGTTATGACGACTGGAAAATACCCAGCAATTTGGACTAATTCCATTATACACCCAATCTTTAAAAATGGTTATAAGAACAGCCCCTCCAACTACCGAGGTATTGCACTGATTAGCAATGTATCAAAGCTTTTCACATCAATCCTAAGATCACGACTGGAGGAATGGGTCGAAGGAAGAAGGGTTATACCCGAAAACCAAGCGGGATTTAGAAAAGGAAGATCATGTATTGACCACATATTTACAATAACTACTTTAATCCAACTATCATTAAGAAAAAAGAGGGGAAAACTATATGTCTTTTTTGTCGATCTAAGGAAGGCATTTGATACTGTACCTCACTCAATACTTTGGAAAAAACTTTACAACCTAGGCATAAGTTACCAATTCATAAGTACGATCAGAAGTTACTACGAACAAGCAACTATAGCTATCAGATGGAAGGGATCATTTACGGAAAGTATTAAGATAAACTCGGGAGTCCTCCAGGGAGAACCACTTTCCCCACTGCTATTTATATTATTTATCACGGACTTAATCGAAATTTATAATAACTCAGACCTGCCGAGTGTAAATTTGCCAGAATTTGGAGATATCCATTTATTGCTGTACGCCGACGACATAGCAATTATAGGTGAGTCCAGGATGAACCCCCAAAAGAAGATCAAAATACTGAAAGAATATCTCGATGAGAACTTAATGACACTAAATGAGTCCAAGTCAAAGATTATGGTGTTCCGTAATGGAGGTAAACCCTCAAATAAGGATAGATGGTTCTTGAATGATAAACCCATAACAATAACTTCAAGATATACATACTTGGGATTCCCTCTGACACCAACAATAACAACTACTCACCCGGCAAATTACTTTAAAGGAAAAGCACTTACAGCAATTAACGCCACACACCCAATACTAATAAAATCAAAAGCAAAGTCAATAAATTTATCAACCAAACTCTTTGATACAATAGTGAGAGCTGTCCTGATGTATGCCGCTCCATTGTGGGCAACAGAGCATAAAGACTTATTGGATAGTATACAAGACATATTTATCCGTAGGTTCCTGAATCTGCCCAGATACACTCCAGGCTACCTAATCAGATTAGAAACCGGTCGTATCTCATTGAGTGTAACAGCCTTAAAATTAACCCTGAAGTATTGGCTGCGGGTGTTGAATATGAGCAGTGACAGATTGCCACGTATATGTTTTAATAGAACACGGGAACTGTCTAATGCTTCGGGCACACCCATCGGTTTCATTAAAATGCTCACCAATCTGCTTAACAATAATGGTTCCCCTGCACTTGTTTCCTGTGATGACCCTGAAACGCTGAGGAGCGCGATTACAGGGCTCTTAAAAACAGCGGCAGACCAATCTATACAAAACGACCTTACAAGAATGGATAAATCTAAGCTATACTCTCACTACAAAGACATTCACATATCTTTCATGACGGAGGGATACCTTTTAGGAGATTTTCCTTTCCCGGTTGTAAGACTACTCGCACAAGTTAGAATACTTTCAAGTTTTTTTAGAGAAAACCACACCAAGATGCTCTGCGGTGAGGACCCGACTTGTACCTTCTGTAATTCAAAACTAAAAAATGAAATCACTCACTATATTTTTGATTGCCCTGCTCTGAAAGAAGAAAGAAGAACCCTTATGCTCAAAACTGGGCAACTCTGTACTTCACTTCCATCAATAATTGACAATATGACCCAGAATAAGTATATTGCTACGGCGTTTTATGGTTTCCACAAGTCCATATCTCAGAAGAAGGCCAAGTGATACTCACTCCTCACTTTCTTACTGCTACTATTTTTGTGTTGATTTCTTGCTTCCCTCTTTGTTTTTTTTTTCTTCTTTTCTTGTTTTTTTTTTCATTTTCTTCTTACTCTGTATATATCGTCATTTCCTTTGTCTCACTGCTTTGTTCTTATGCATACCTCTGGTGAATCCTGTATAGGGTCAGTGACCCTAAATAAAGGCTTTTTTGTTGTTGTTTGTTGTTGATAAGGCTTTACCTAACAACATATTAAAATATAAATAAAATAGGTAAAATATTATTTGAGTTATGGACAAACAGGCATACTTTTGGAACGCCCCTTGTAATTTTAGTTCTAAATCCGGAAAAAAGACCTATCACGTTTAAGACCTATATTTTCCCTGATCTGGTTCCCAGCTCAATTGCACAAAATAATATGATTCGTAATAATTACAACCGAATGAGAATAAACTCGGTAGTAAATATTTTTTTACCATCGTAGATGGATTTTCTAAGAAAATATTTGGGGAAATTTCTTGAAAACAAATTCTCAACACCAGAAGTCTTAAAGAGGTTCATAAAGAAGAGAGAAAATAGACTTAACTCTAAACTGGAAATATTAAGGTCAGACAATGGAACTGAATTTACTAATACAAACTTCGGATCATTCTTGGAGTCTAAAAGACTTAAGCATGAACGCCATACAGACCTAGAATAAATAGGAGATCGGAGAGAGCTAACAGGACCTTGTTTGATAAAGCCAGAACACTTCTGTTAGACTCCCAACTTGCCCTACAATTCTGGGCAGAAGCAATGAACACAGCAGATTACTCTACAATTTAATCTTCACTACCACTGATCCTTACACTACTCCTATCGGAAAAAGCAAGGACTGCAACAAAGAAGTCGCTACAATATTCTCCAACCAATCAAAAACTGGCTTACGAATTAAAGAAATTCGGAATTAGATTTTTATTCAGATCCCCCCGGTTCATAGGTCAAATAATAAGAAACCCTATTATACAATTGTTTTGCCTTCTACATGCTTCGGATAAGCATTTTAAGGCATCACTCATGTTTAGGTGTCTCCAAGCGCCCGCCGCACTGGAGGGCCAAGGCGAGGGCTGGAGAGGCGCCGGCAGAGCCGTGGGCACCCCGGGGGAGAGGAGGGCGAGTGCGCGCCGATTTTGAGGGAACCAATGCAGCACCAAGCACAACTAAAGCGCCGCAGGCTTCAAAAATATTTAAGGGATCATTTCAGGGATCAAGACCCAGAGATCAGAAGGTCTGGCTTTTATCGTCTGGCTTTTATCGGTAAGAAACCCTATTACCAAATCTAATATCAAAATAGAACCTTGAAATCAGCACAACGCCATATACTTAGTATCCTGCCAACAGTGCCCTGCCTTATACATAGGAGAAACCAGCCGAACAGTCGCCATCAGAATCAAAGAACACATCCGCAATGTAAAAATATCACGACAGTAGATCACTAATATATCAGCATGAAGAGTCCACCGGACATCAATTTAACCTACAGGATGTGAAATATTTATATGAAAAATAGACACTTCGGCCAGTTGGAGCCTCTGGAAACTCCAACTGGCCGAAGTGTCTATTATAAATATGAATGCCGGCCAGGCAGCCTCTATCTTTAGGATGTGAAATGTTATTTTCAAAATATAATAGACTCATTCTGGAATCACTAATTTCAAGTAAAATAGCAGCATAAACCGAAGAATCGATATACCACAGCAATATCAACACACATCACGAAGATAAATCCAGTCTTTACCTAGTTATGATCTGTAATCCATTCATCAAAGGATTTCCTAATATTTTATTTGTAATTAAAAATGAATCATGTTTTCAATAGTTTTTGCATAGCATATTTTATAAATTTTATTTCCGATATAAGTAAATAAGTTTTAGGAGATATATATGTGACAATATAATAATAATAATGTGGGAAAGAGAAATAAGGACACCAGGATTTGGAAGATGGAATCCAGGCAATCAGAGAGAGAGAGGGGGGCCTGCCACCGCTGAGCGGCCGTTCGTGTCGCACACAATCACCAACTGTCTCCAAAGTCCCGAGGTGTTAAGTGACGGACCCCAGGAGCCCCTTGGAATGTCGCTGATGTCTAAAGTGACACTCTTTAGCTGCCCATCTCTCTCTGGGTTGACTGTAGGTTTGTTTTATTATTCCAGGAAGAGTATATATTATGACATATGTATATATTTAAAATATTTCTCAGAGATTTTTAAAACTTTTTTTCAAGTGTAAATATGTAAAAATACCTCCTACACCTCTATATATATTGTAGGAATTTGCGAAACAATTGGTCTGATGATGAGCTAACGCTTGACAGTTTGCCATTTTTATTTAATAAAGGAACTTTTTGCGATTATTTCGATTGATATATATCGTTTATATAAATAGAAAGTAACACTTCTTGAAAGACTGCCATGAATCGCAAGACCTAGAGGCTGATATCTTCATGAAGGACCTATCCCGAGACCGAATGGAGAAACATATTGTCAAGTAGCTCTACAACCCCCGCCACAGGAAGCTCCATGGGACACCTGTCAATCATCACTGGACTCCGGGGGGACGACCACAGGTGTGAGGGGTTCTCGGAATCTTATCGGCAAATAAGGAAAACGAGACGCCTCGGTGGCTGACCACTCTTATTATTATTCGTCTTTGCCAGTCCCAAGCCTAGATGAAAAAGGAGAAGGGGGAGCAGTAACAAGCTCACTAAAAAACCTGGGCTCAACTGGCCCGGCTGATAGTACCCTGTAAGGGCTCCTAATCCAGGGATACAGGATGAGCAGCGTTTGTACTCTTTGTTAGAAGCGGCTGCACATGGCGTCTGTTCCTCATGTCAGAGGCGGCCATTTCTTTTGGAGCTAAGTCGGCCTGCCACTGAGTAGTGCTCCCAGTCTTGATGACAAAGGCAGACGCATTCTACTTCAGCCAGATATGATTGAGTGGAGATAAGAAAGAAGAAGATTATTATTATTTTTACCTTGGTAAAAGTTGTTTTCTCTCTCCCTATGAATACCTCTTGTATATAATTTTATTGGAGAACTAAAAGGTAAATATACCCAATGAATTAATTATTCCCAAATTTGCTTTAATTATCTCCGCGACAATATTTTGTCAACGTCGTATGAACAAAAACAAAGTAAGGAGGGAACTGTTGGAAAGACTTTGACCATCGGAGCCGTCGTCATCAAACCTTTTTTATAACAAGACGTTCCTCAAATATAAATATTTGGGTAAAGTTGATAATAAATATTTGTGTGTATATCAAATATTGATATCCTCATCACTGGAGCATGTGAGTACAAAAACATTGTGTGGACTTTGTTATTTATCAATAGAAAATAACGTCGTACATTTTTTCGCTTCTTCTTCTTTCTTATCTCCACACTGGGTGAAGTAGAATGCCTTTGTCATTAAGACTGGGAGTACTACTCAGTGGCAGGCCGACTTAGCTCCAAAAGAAATGGCCGCCTCTGATATGAGGAACAGACACCATGTGCAGCCGCTCCTAACATTGAGTACAAACGCTGTTTGTATGCCATTTTTATTATTAAAAAATATATATATTTTATAGGTTTTGACATCTAAAAATGGTAGATCAAACTGGCGAAACTGCTGGGAGGGTTTACCACTGATTAGCCAGGCCCTCCCATTAATTTTTTTTCATTGCAGTAAGAGCAGTAAAAATTATTTATTTAAAAAAGAATCATACGTGTCTATTATAGTTTCGAATTTTCATAACTGATGGCGCGCTAGTTCATCATAACATCTAAAAATGTTTGAATTTTTTTTAAATCATTTTTTTTTCACATGTTTAGCGAATTTACGCAAGTCTGGTCTTAAATACCTATTTCTTGGTTTCTCAAGAAGCCTCTGGAACCAAAATACTTTTGTTCGTAGAGGAACAGCTTGCATCACACTGACGAGCGCCAACAGCGCGAAACGAGTTCGTGGATGGCTTTTCTTGATTTATCAAGAAATTGGGTTGGCCAAATATCAAGGAATAGGTTAAATCAATGTTTAATTGATTTCTGTTCCACTAGATGGTGCTCTGCCATTTAAAAGGCTTAGTTTAGTTAGACAGGGGCGAGTGAAAGAAAGGTTTGATGGAGATTAGCAGATTGATGTATGAAAAGCTCTTACAGGTTTAGGTAAGTACAATGGAATTTGATTGATGTGGGCTATATGTATTTATAGAACGACGTTGAACAAGTTTTACCGCAAATGTTTCTTTTTACAGAACGAAAAATCGTAATTTTGATTATTTTAAGGAGAAATAACGACTATTCCTATCCTTAGAAATGAAGTATGAAAAGATGAATTGTGAAGAGTAATGATGAACGGAAAAATAAAAGTGTCCAGGGATATATTTATATTAAGAATAGGTTTCTCTGAAAAGCAGAAATTATATAAAATACAATTTGACTTTTTGACTATAAGGGATAATTTTCTAGAATAGGCTGATAGTTGGGTTCAGTACTTTTTTTTATGTATACAATGTATTCCTTTATTGCATATTAAAGAATTTATATCACCATATACTCTCATGTATGGGGCTGAAAGACGAACGAGAAGTGCTCCTCAGTGAAATAGGCCTTGAGGGACTCTCTTTGGAGCTCCTGTTAAATGAGGTGGTGAGAAACAGAGCTGGAGCGTTTGCGTTGTTCAAATTTTGGAAGACGGCTGAAGAGAAAAGGAAGCTATATACATAATCTAACTGATGTAAATAATCATATGGAAATAATCTTTGTTAGTATTAGAATGACGAATCCTGTATGGGACTTTGATTCCAGTAAAAGGCTTGTTGCTGCTGTTGTATATAGTCACAGTGTAGAAAATACTATGCTATACCTACTACATATAGGTTTCTCTCTGTATTCTTAGTTCTCTTCTCTTCAATTACTCTGTAAACTGGCGAATCCTTTATAGGACGAGAGGTCCTCAATAAAGGCTTTTGTTGTTGTTGTATATTAAAGAATTTATTTATATGAGACCAAATATGCCTTCAGTTATTATTTATCAAAAATTCTACTCATTCTCTCTCTATATATATTTTAATACATGCGTAAAATGCTGATGTACAATGTGAAATTTTAATACACATGTGAGGATAGATATTTTCCGTTGAAAATTTCCCGTTGAATTCATAAAACCTATTCTATGTACAGACTTCTACACCAACCCATTTGGATCTGAATTACTTAATTACTTATTATTTTTCACACAATTTAAAGATATTAAAAATAAAAAAGCATATCCTGACCAAGAGCACATGTGCTTTACAGAAGGCAGAGCGCCATCTGGTGGAACAGAAATCATCTAAACATTTATTCAGCCTGTTCCCTGATATTTGGCCAACCCAATTTCTTGTAAAATTAAGAAAAACATCCACGAACGCATTTCGCGCTATAATATAAAGATAAAAGTATCTTTGAACCGACACCAGATCCAGATTAGAAGAGAAAGAATTTAACTCATCTGCATCGCAGACAAGCCCTTATCTCCTCCTTCAAAAATAATAAACACCACTGTCCCATCGCACCCTGGTCGTAAAAATGGACATGGAGACCACTAGTTGACAAGTTAAATGCCAGTGACGTTAGACAAAGCATTTCTAGTCAACATTCCCGTGTCACCCATCACCCTTCTCCTCCTATTCGCCACGCGCGTCCTGCCTTCTCTTCATTTCAGAACTTTTACAACATTCGCAGACAATAGTCTGTATCTTAACCTAACTTTGAATATATTCAGATTTTGTCATTTGAATAAGACTTACAATAGAACATTTTGATATACAGTTAAACCTGTCTATAGCGCCCCCTCTAAATAGCGCCCGATTTTAAATACGTAGTACGATGCGATTTACATTAAAAGTAACCTGTCTATAGCACCCCCTCTCTATAGCACCCTATTTTGGTGAGTCCCAAGAGGGGGCGCTATAGACAGGTTTAACTGTATATAAATAAAGCCTGAAATACTACTCTAACAGCCGTATGTATTTCTTTAGGGAAAGAGGGTATATTACTTTGTGTTATATTACATTAGCGCGCCATCTTTTATCAAAATTCTAAGATGGCCAGGTCGTCATCTTCGAGACCAGACCCGAAGATCCAGGCCCGCAGGTCAGAGGGTCGCCCGAGGACACTGAAGGCTTCGATGATGAGGGGCCTGATGCGCCTGCAGCTCCAGTAGATGATGGTTGGATGTCACCAAGATGAGAGGCCAGCGCCGAAGATGCCAACATGGTCCAGGAGGGT
>CP092874.1:70780682-70800339 GCA_030710605.1 Cordylochernes scorpioides
GTCTGTCTACATGAGAAGGGAAAATGAACTGATATTACCCCAATGTTGTCGGCGGTGGATGTAAAACAAAAACTAACGACTTGTTTAATCGAGATGGAAATTTTGCCGGGAGGATATTGATCCAAAGACAAAGGTCGCCTCTCCCGTCAAAATAGACGTCAAAACCAGGCACCAACTATTGATCGTCGCCGCAAACTAGCGGCCTCGGGTCGGTAATGGTGTTTAGTTTTGACGTCTATTTTGACGGGAGAGGCGACCTTTGTCTCTTTAGATCAATATCCTCCCGGCAAAATTTCCATCTATATTTTAGCCATAGATTTGGCCCAGCCACTTTGGCAGCTAAACACCTCTTTGGTATATTGTCAAGATTCCATTATATCCCGTGTGAATCCCATGAAATAAAGTCCGCTCTAGGCTGACGAGGGCCATTAGCCCGAAGCCATGGTCTCTAGGTGGACGCTTTTCAGTATGCCAAAGCTGGTGTTGTGGCTTTGTCACCGACCCGAGGCCGCTAGTTTGCGACGACGGTCAATTGATGGCGTCTGGTTTTGATGTCTATTTTGACGGGAGAGGCGACCTTTGTCTCTTTGGTTCTTTAATCGAAGACCTTTGTCCTGTCTTCGCTGTGGCGGACTCTCAATAAAACTTTATTTCTTTGTTTTGTATTACATGATAGTCCCCAACTGGCGGGTTTTGAATTGTATCTACAATTTGGGGCTGTTACACTTCTATAATTATGGTATATTTGAAAATTAAGTTCATCTTGAAATATATTATTATATGAAAAAAATGATAGAAAAAATAAAAAGGTCAGGTGTTGATATTAAAAATAAAAAAGGCATATCCTGACCAGGAGCACATTTAAGAAGCCTCCGGGACCAAATTAATTTTGGTAGCAGTGGTACAGCCTACTACACGCTGACGAGCGCAAACAGCGCGAAACGCGTTCGTGGATGGCTTATCTTAATTTATCAAGAAATTGGGTTGGCCAAATATCAGGGAACAAGTTAAATCAATGTTTAGTTGATTTCTGTTCCACTAGATGGTACTTTGTCATCTAAAAAGTACATGTGCTCCTGGTCAGGATATGTCTTTTTTATTTTTAATTAACTGCATATTTCAACATAAGTAAGTTTTAATAGAGAGTTTGCCCACATTTTGAATTATCGATATAATTTATAAAACCATAGCTTATGTATTTTGAGATCCATTTGGAATTACGTAGATTTTTAGTTAAGAGCTATCGCACCCAATTTACTTAAAATAGAATGATATTGCCCCACGTGGAAAATTAGGGAAGACCAACTTCGGGAAGAGACAACAATTTATTTCAGGCAAGAACAAACTATGAGTGATAAACAAAATATAAGCAAAAGAGGGAAGTGTACAGAGTAGCAAAATATAAAAATTAAAAATAATACTCTGCTAATAAAATAATAAATACT
The DNA here is from genome assembly GCA_030710605.1 of Cordylochernes scorpioides. Classification (NCBI taxonomy): domain Eukaryota; kingdom Metazoa; phylum Arthropoda; class Arachnida; order Pseudoscorpiones; family Chernetidae; genus Cordylochernes; species Cordylochernes scorpioides. The sequence continues at coordinate 70,782,128 of CP092874.1, forward strand.
TTGCTACATAGCTCCTTCCCTATGGGAGCTGTGACCCACAGCTAGCAATTGTTGTAGTTACTGACATGGATCTGACGTGCCAAGGGTTCCATCGAAGTCTTGGAACTTTGTCTCTAGTACCTTTGCGTCCTTTTTATTACGTCGTGAAGAGCGGCTTTGTCGTCGTATCGTCTATAGGGACATCGTCATCTTCGAGGGAAGTCTTGGCTTTAGCACGGCGGTGGAATCCTGGAGTCAGTCTCCGAAAATGTAGATAACAGCACCCATGGCTTCAAGGTCTTCTCGGCGGTCTTCAGTTTGTCTTCCCTAACTTACCCAGCATCTCCACCAAAATGCCACGTGGAAAATTAGGGAAGACCAACTTCGGGATAAGACAGCAATTTTATTTCAGGCAAGAACAAACTATGAATGGTAAACAAAAGATAAGCCACGAGGTAAATTTACAGAGAGTAGCAAAATATAAATAATATAAATATCAAAATGAATAGTCTGTACATCAAATATGATAAATACTTTGTTACAATATTTAACATGGGGATGAGGGGCATTTTACATTGAATTGTTTGATCCTCTCAATGTATTATAATGTTATAGATCTTGTTTTATAGTGCTCTTTTGAATAAAATAGAGGAAAATAATTTCAATTGAGAGATAGCAAGGGCCTTAATCATGATATTCCAGTTAAATATGCTATATATATATAATTTCTAGAAGTTTAAATTTAGTTGACATAAACCATAAAAATGATAAATTTCCACGAAGTATTAGCTTGTGCAAGCAATTTTTCCAGAAAACTTTCAAAATTTATATTACTTCCAGGAAAAGATGACGCTTCCACAGCTGTGGCAACTTCAGTGACTTCCTGGTAGATAAAACGTTTCTACTTCTGTGTTGCTATATAAATTACGTACACGGGGCCATAAACAACGATTTTTATACCGAATTGTTACGTGAGATGAAAAAGGGTATCTATACGTGAATATGAAGCAAAGAAAAGAGTGGGTGGCTCCAGGAGAAACGCCGAAGCCAAGAATAAAGCAAGATCTTCACTCACAAAAGGCTATGATCTGCGTTTTTTTTTTGGGACTGCGAAGGTGTGCTTACTGGGAAATTCTCGAAAGGAATGCCACGGTAAACAAGGACCTCTTCAGGAGATGTGACATTGATAAGTTTTAGCTTTGGTAAATTCAAAAATCACACATGTGGTTTTGGGCTAGGACTCTCGTCAGCCCAGGGCGATTTTGATTTCATGTGACTTACAACAGATTCGTTAGATATCCGAATTGGCCAACGAAGTGTTTAGGTGGTAAAGTAGCTGATAAAATTTTATGAACAAAATAAGTTTAATGAAGTATCAAGAGGGGAACTCTTGGGTGATTTATCCTGTCCCAATCCGATAGTCAACAAATTTATAACTGGATGAATGTAATGACGTTTGATCAAAGTCTTCTTTTTGGTTTATATAAATTCTACAAGGCCGCAGTCAGCGTTCGGAGGAGATTGATAGAATCGCCGAATGCCGTGATCCATTTGGACAAGGAAAGCGAAGACTAGAACACGGCTGATTCTACACTAGCCTGTTCAGTGATTCGCTAACCATGACGTATGCACAAAGGAACGTGTGGCCATTGGACATGCGTCGGACCTGGAGGCTGTTGTTGGGTGCTGCGCTGCCTGGAGTATAGGAGTTCCATCTATTATTTCTTCCTGTGGTGAATCTGTGTAAGACCGGTGGTCTTAATAAAGCATTGTGTGTGTTTAATGAAGTATCCACCTGAGAATTAACTTCATTCTTTGTGACAGGATATTCTTCTTTCGAGAAAATCTTTAGCAACGCGCGATTTCTTCACAATTTCCTTTAGAGTTCAAATTATTACAATTAATATCTTCCTGAGTATCATTTGCATAATCGATTCCTCTCTTAACCGGATAAATATTACTGATCTGTCTTCATGAATTATTTTTGTCATTATATCATTATTGGAACACCTAAATATATTCCCTTTATACCCTTGGGCGAAAACTTACTTCTTCTTGTTTTGCTTTCAAGCCAATATGTCAAACATTTAACTATTCAAACGTGTTTGACCGATGGTTTCCTTACATTCCATCTCTGCATAGGTGTATGGTGCTTGATAGACATGTGGGGGGTACAATTCTTAATATATATAGATTTAGAAATTGCCTCTGCCCAAAACTTCATGGATAATTTTGAGTCAATTAGTAAGGTTCTCGCTGCATCTATAAGAGTCCAATTCACTCTCTTTTTCTGTGACTCGCATTATTTTGAGGTTAGTATGTGGTGGTAAGTTAGTGATGGATCCTATTTCTATTGAAAAATCCTTCAAATCTAGAGTTATAAAATTCAGCTCCATTGTCGGTTCCTACATTTTTTATTCTAAGACTTAATTCGTGTTGGGCTTTCTTGCTTTATTCTTCTAATATTTCAGAAGTCCTCCTCTACGTGACGGGGGGAAGAGGCAGCACAAGTAAGGGACTGCCCTGTAGGGTGAGGTACGGTGTCGTGAGCCCCGAGCCGCTAGGGTAACTGTGCTGATATGGCTGACTAACGGGGCAATGGCACCCCCCATTCCATGAAGCAACTTTGGACAAGACACCACCATATCTACTATAACAAGAAAATACTTAGATCCTCCTAAAGATCGACATGGCATTGGTCCGCATAAATCCATATGAATCAACTACAGAGGCTTAACTGTGATTTTTTTTGTAATATTATATGGTTTCTGAACCTGTTTTACCATTTATGCATGCTTCACACTCTGGTAACCTTTCGAATTTTAGATCCAATTCTCTTACAATATATCCTTGGGTCATTTTTCATGTATTCGTCGTTTAAATGGTTCATATTTTATGCCATAAACTTATATTGCTATTTTCATTTGAAAAATGTGTATTCCTAAATATGACGTTTTCAATTTTTGCTATTGGTACATTTCTTAGTTTTGTTTCCATCATAAACATTTCATCTTTAATATATGCTTCAGCAACTAAATCATTCTCTTCATTATACAGTTTTGCTCCATCCTTATTGAAAATAACTGAATTACCTTCTTTGACTAATTCGAAAACTGACAAGAAATTATTCCTTAAATTTGGTACATGTAAGTATTGAGTTAATTAATCATGCCTCCAGGGAAAATTGTCTTTTCTAAACATTTTTTATTATTCTCTAGCTTTCGGGCACGGACGCCCTTCAGGAAAATATCCTAGAGAAGGAAGTCCGTTCCCGAAAGCTAGAGAATAATAAAAATGTTTTGAAAAGACAATTTTCACTGGAGGAATGATTAATTTTACTCAATATTGATGTAAGGGATTAATTTATAGACAATGCAAGATATCTTTGATGCGAATATTTTCTTGTCCTTCACTTGTCATGTAGTAAGTCTCACATCTCCTTTTGATATAGCCTGAGTAGTTTTCCCATCTCAGATAGATTGATTTCACTTTCGTAATGTCACATTTTCCTTCCAAATTAGGTTTGGAGTTAAATGTACCTTGCATCCTGAATCTATACACCATATTTGCCTATCATTTTTCTCATATGGTGAATCTTCAAATTTTTTTACATATGTTTCAAATACTTCCTCATTAATTTCACTTCTCACAGTATCCACTAGGTTATTAGAATGTTCTCTACTGTATTTGTAATTTATAAAAATCGGGAGTCCGTTTCGTTTGATATCCTTATTTCTGCTTATCTCGAAACCAGCAATCCTTTGCTAGATGTCCCTTTTGATTACAAATTAAACATCTTTTTTTTTTTGGCTGAAATTGTTTAACGTTACTATCTTTAATTCTGTATGCTTGTTCATTCCCTTCTCAACTGATTGATTCAATCTCATTTTATTCTTGATTCCTCTTCTCTTAGCGTTTAATTGAATCTCTTTAATTGTTGCTTCTCTCTTAGATCGTAAGACAATAGCAATATTTTCATACTTTGTATGTATTCCTCTGAATGTATGAAACGAAAGTTCTTTTGAGGGAAATTGATGCCCTAATGACGAACATCTCTCAGTTTTATTTTTTTCCCTCGTTATATATTCATCTACAGTTATCTTTCATTTTAATGTTCTTTAATTCTAAGCCTATATCATTGATCTTTTCTTCCAAATTGCCTGTGTATGTTTTTCTTAGCGAGTCCCAGACACTTTTCACGTTTATTTCTTCAATAAAGAGTCCAGCTTTATCATTTGTTAACGTCGTGATAATTCTCCGGAAAGCTACCTCAATTTTCTAACTCTGAATCCCCCAAGAACCATTGACCTCCATATTAGATTTTGGATAGGAAAAAAATATATTTAAACAATTTCTTCCTCTCAGAACTGCGTCGATTTTCAATGCCCAAATTTGACAATTAGTTCCTGTTAATGATTCAATTTTCGTTTGGGATAAAAAATTAAATCAGATATCTTCGCTTTTTAAACTTAATAAACAAATCAATATAATTTAAATGGAAAAAAATCAAAACATTCCAGAAATGCCCTAAATGCGATTCCCAGCCTGCCAGTCCTGGACATCTATAAAATTGTAACAAATATTCCAAAAAAGACCTCTGGGAAAACCCCAGGACTATAATAGAAAAGCTGAGACAATGGAACCTAATGGAGATTGTTTAAACGACTTGAGGAATAAGCAACAACAACAACAGCAGGATAGGGTAGATATCATGGAGTATAATAGAAGGACTATAATAGAAAAGCTGAGGCAATGGGACCTAATGGAGATTGTTTAAACGACTTGAGGAATAAGCAACAGCAACAACAGCAGGATAGGGTAGATATCATGGAGTATAATAGAAGGACTATAATAGAAAAGCTGAGACAATGGAACCTAATGGAGATTGTTTAAACGACTTGAGGAATAAGCAACAGCAACAACAGGATAGAGTAGACATCATGGAGTATAATAGAAGGACTATAATAGAAAAGCTGAGACAATGGGACCTAATGGAGATTATTTAAACAACTTGAGGAATAAGCAACAGCAATAACAGGATAGAGTAGACGTCATGGAGTATAATAGAAGGACTATAATAGAAAAGCTGAGACAATGGGACCTAATGGAGATTGTTTAAACAACTTGATGAATAAGCAACAGCAACAACAACATATAATTTAAATACAATTATTCCCTGAATTTATTTGAATCTCGGGCATCATTTATGCATTCAGTTTACAAATATAATTTTAATTAATCTATATAATTACCTTAAATATATTTTCAGAACCGCTTCAGTTCACCGATTAGAATAAACCTCTTGCTTAATGGTCACGGAGGATTAAATATTTTTCGCTTGAGCTTATGCTTTATATAAACCACGCTTTGCTAACCATTGTTGACTTTGCTTAGCCTTTTTGAAGATACTGATCCCAAGAAGTTTGAACAAACATTAATTTTATTCATTTACAAGAGTAAGATAATATAAATGAATAAGTTATAACAATAGTAAACAAAGAAAATGTTTCTACCTCTTACTGTCTCCCCTATTTTCTTTTGATATTACACGCATACTCTGTGGGAATAATTAATCAATTAAACTTAAAATATTATCACGCGTGTCCCCTCCGGTTCTTCGCGACGATGCCGCTTCCTCCGTCGTAGATTACCTACTCTGGCTCCGTTGCTCTCCTCTGCAGCTCTACCCTGCAGTCAGCCCAAAGACCCTCTGAGAACCACTACTCAGATGGATCTCCTTTCCTCTGGCAGTATCTCTCGGCCTTACCACTGGTGGGGGGACACGAGAGACTTACCAGAAGAGTAGCGACTGTGGTGTTGGCGAGAGTAACAACAGCAACAAGTCTGCTAACACTCCTCTTTTTATTGCCATCTTTAATACATTTTGCATAAGAACTCAAATATCAATTAACGGATATTTACAGCTATTAGCCCCAGGAAACAGAACCACAGCTGTTGGCGACCCCCACACTAGTCCCAGACTAGAAATAGTCTAAAGCGCCATCTTTTGGAGGAGGTTGTAGGTGTTTTCAGGCTGAGAGATATTCGCCACAATACTCGTATACACAACTGAGCATCCTAACTGCTTACATGAAAATTTTAGAGAGCCGAACGCCACCATGTGGAACAAAACTCAACTAAATATTGATTTAGGATCGTTGCATAATATTTGGCTGAACCATTTTCTTGATAAATGAATAAAAGCCAAACACGTAGGAATTTCAGGATTTTTGCTCTTGTCAAAGTGGTGAAGTCTGTACCTCAACGAGTTCAATTTCAAAATACTTTATTATGTGCTGCTCATCAAGAGAAACCTAGTTCATAAATATACTGTAACAATTTATTTATCACCGAATTATTTATTTTCAATATTCTGTTGCTCTTGAAGACGATTCAGAAACATATAGAATCTTTTATAATACAATATAATGCGGCTTATGATTGTATAACGACAGTTGAAAATTATCCCGCATGTGTTTCTTTTGAACGAAAAATCGGAATTTATTTTAAGGAGAAATAACGATTATTTCTAAACTTAAGGATGAAGTATGAAAGGATGAATTGTGAAGAGTAATGATAAACGGAAAAATAAAGTGTCCAAGGAATTCCCATCTATTTTTCGTTCAAAAGAAACACATGCGGGCTAATTTTCAAATGTCGTTCTACAATATAGAAGCCTTCTTTACATTTGCAAATTAATTTGATGATAGTTTTTTCGGATTTTGATTTTTAGATTCTCATAAATATAATAATTATAACTTATTGAAAGGTTTTACTGTCTAAATAATTACTTTATAATCCGGTGGAGCTGCTGTAAATATCCAATCAAATATAACCTGGACGAACTAAGAAAAATCAGAAGACTTTGAAGGTTACCGCCGACTGATACTAAAGAAGGAGCCATGTCTGGAATATTGAACAAGAAGGACTACAGAAGAAGACATCCATCACCTGTCTCCAGCAACTAAGAAACCCACCCATATAACGGTAATTCATCTAATTGCCCCCAGCAATGGCTCAAAGATTTTGATCGAGTAGCCAAATACAATGGTTGGGATGACTCACTGTGCCTTGAGAACGTTATTTTCTTCCTTGATGGAACTGCTAAATGCTGGTTCGAGAATGTGGAAGAATATGTAACGTTCTTTCTTCTTTCTTATCTCCACTCAATCATATTTGGGCATTAAGTTATGACCCTTGATGGTGTCTGTTTGACAACCATCATGACTGGGTGAAGTAGAATGCGTCTACCTTTGTCATTAAGACTGGGAGCACTACTCAGTGGCAGGCCGACTTAGCTCCAAAAGAAATGGCCGCCTCTGACATGAGGAACAGATGCCGTGTGCAGCCGCTCCAAACATGGAGTACAAATGCTGCTTATCCTGTATCCCTGGATCAGGAGCCCTTACAGGGTATTATCAGCCGGGCCAGCTGAGCCCAGGTTTTTTAGTGAGCTTGTTACTGCTCCCCCTTCTCTTTTTTCCATCTGGGCTTGGGACCGGTAAAGGCGGAGTATGTAACGCGATGGGTTAAATTTGAAAATGACTTCCTAGAAATATTTGGCCATAATGAACAATTTATTCAGAAGGCTGAAGCCAGACTAAAAACTCGTGCCCAAAGAATTGAAAAATCATCAGATTTCTACATCCAAAATGGATTACGGACAGCTTGAGCTTATGAATACCTATTGGACTGCAAATCGCTCTAGATTCTCTCAAAACTTTGGTCAATGATATTGGTAATTGAAGTTGACATCTGATCAAATAGGTTCTGATTGTTTATATCTTTAAGGGCTAAAATTCCGTCCATAGTTTGCTTATCCATTGTTGATTAAAAAAGAAATATCATTTTTAGTTAAATTCTTTTGACCTTGTTGAAATTTCTTATCAAAATATTAAAACATTTCGTCGAGTTTTACATTCATTGTTTGAACAATTACATCCATGATTAAATTAATCTAGGATATTTATATTTTGCATATCTATATAGAAGCGTAATATTTGTATAAATTGTTAACGAAATTTTAAAATATGTAAATTAATCCAATAGATAAAACAAAGATAAATATTTCTGTGAAAAAAATAGATACTTTGGCCCAGTTAGAGTTTTTTTTTTCTCCTGACGGTAACAAAATATTTTTGTTGAAACATTGAGAAAATAAACTCTAACTGGTCGAAGTGTCATCTTTCACAGAAATATGAATGCCGGCCAGGCCACCTCTATCTTCAAAGATAAATATATCAAAATATTAATATATTTTGAAGTAATTTAAATATCTAAAATAATAAAATAAAACAAAATTAAAGGAATATTTACCGGAATTGGCGCGGAGCGATGCAACACACGTCCACTCAATTCGACCACATGGTGGCATCTTGTGCAAATGCCAAAATATTTATGGTTAATATTTAGATTTTGAATGTAGTTGAAATATAGACGAATTTTGCTGATATATTGTGGCAAAGTATTTATTATTTTATTAACAGAGTATCATTTTTTATGTTTATATTTTGCTACTCTGTAAACTTCCCTCATTGATTATCTTTTGTTTATCATTAATAGTTTGTTCTTGCCTGAAATAAATTGCTGGCTCATCCTGAAGTTGGTCTTCCCTAATTTTCCACGTGGCATTTTGGTGAAGATGCTGGGTAGATTAGGGAAGACAAACTGAATATCGCCGAGAAGACCTAGAGGCCTTGGGTGCTGTGATCTACATTTTCAGAGACTGACTCCAGGATTCCACCGCCGTGTCAAAGCCAAGACTTTCCTCCAAGATGACGATGTCCCTATAGACGATACGACGACAAAGCCGTTCTTCATGCCGCAAGAAAAATGACGCAAAGGTACTATGGACAAAGTTCCAAGACTTCGATGGAATCCTTGGCAGAAGCACGTCAGATCCATGTCAGTAACTACAATAAATGCAAGCTGTGGGTCACAGCTTCCATAGGGAAGGAGATATGTAGCAAAATATTTATTATTTTATTAACAGAGTATCATTTTTATGTTTTTATTTTGCTACTCTGTAAACGTCCCTCATTGCTTATCTTTTGTTTATCATTCATAGTTTGTTCTTGCCTTAAATAAATTGCTGTCTCATCCGGAAGTCGGTCATCCCTAATTTTCCAGGTTGCAATATAAAAGTTTTTCCGTGTGGGGTCTGCTAGTTCCCCCTATCGGGCGCTTCCCCGGGTGGTGGATAGGAGACTGCCTCCCAGAAATTGGTGGTCCTGGGGAAATACCTGGGGTGGACCAGACTGTGGCAGGTTCTTGGAGCCCTGTCACAGTATCATTCCCAGAGTAACACATGGTCTTTGGATAGAAAGTGAAACCGCCATTCGATCCGTCTAGACCACGGTACGACCCGGAGCCCTGATTGACAGGGTGTGTTAAATATGCTTCAACGGGAATAATGACAATTGTGACATGGAACATTAGAGGATTGATGCAACATATGGAGAAGAGAAAATAAGATATAACAGTAAACTGACTTAAATAAATAACAAGAAATACAGATGGTACATGCTTATTTGCTGGATCAATACAAGGGTTGAAAGGCCTAATAGAGACAATAGTTAAAAATGGAAGCCATTCTGACTTAAATTAAACATATTTTAGACTAAATGGATGTATATACAAGAAGAGAAATATCACAACAACAAGATATTTTGGCAAATGGACTTGTCATCAAACAAACATCGTCATACTTAGGTACAAGAATAACAGCTGATGGAAGACTAGACACGGAAATAAAATCCCGAATTGCAATGGCAAAACAAGCTTTTTGGAACAACAAATATATCTAAAGGGGCATAACCAATATTATGATGAAACAAAGAATGATAAAACACTAATCTGGCCTACACTAACATATGGCTGTGAATCATGGACATTAATAAAATCTTCAATCAAACGAATATATAGATAGAAGCCTTCGAGACATACCTTTACAGAAGAGATTTCAAAATTCCTTGGACAGATATGGTAACAAATAATCAAGTCCTAGATCGAATGGGTACAGAACGTCAGCTGTTAAAGTTCGTAAAACAACGAAAGCTGATGTTTTCTGGACATGTGATGCGTGGATCAGCAGGAGAGACATTGCTGACAGTATTGGAGGGAAAGCTCGTAGGGAAGAGATCGAGGGGAAGGAGACGACGGGAATACACAGACGATCTAAACCAATGGATTGGACGACACACCTAGGAGGAGATGAAGAGGATGGCGGAGGACCGGAAAGTATGGAGAGACCATGTGGCCTACCCTCAGTAGAGGAAGGCATTGAAGGAGGAAGTATGGAGAGACCATGTGGCCCACCCTCAGCAGAGGAAGGCATTGAAGGAGGAAGATGTGGAGAGACCATGTGGCCCACCCTCAATAAGGAAGGCATTGAAGGAAGAAGGAGGATAAACGTTTTGGAATAGAGTGAACTAAGGATTCTATATGCATTTGAGACGTGTCACATTTTCAAAGGAAAATAAAATCTGCAGACAAACAGGACCACATCCTGCAGAAGGAAAAGGAAATAAGATACGCCATTTTGTCCAAACAGGAAACAGGGGGCGTAGTTCGAGGGGAAGAATTTGAATCATGAGGATCTGTTTTGCGATTTGGATTTGTAAGGAATAGATTTTATGAATTCATTGGGAAAGTTAAAGTGCCAATTTTCTTTGGTGATAATCGATATATGAGGCGTGGATGTTATCTATTTTGAAAAAAGTCTTAATTGTCTTGGTGATTTTTAATTTTATTTTGCAATTAAAATGTTCATTATATTGCCACGTGGAAAATTAGGGAAGACAAACTGAAGATCGTCGAGAGGACTTGAGGCCATGGATGCTGTGATCTATATTTTCAGAGGCTGACTCCAGGATTCCACCGCCCTGTCAAAGCCAAGACTTCCCTCCAAGATGACGATGTCCCTATAGACGATACGACGACAAAGCCGCAAGAAAAAGGACGCAAAGGTACTAGGGACAAAGTTCCAAGATTTCGATGGAATCCTTGGCAGAGCACGTCAGATCCATGTCAGTAACTACAATAATTGCTAGCTGTGGGTCGCAGCTCCAATAGGGAAGAAGCTATGTAGCAAAGTATTTATTATTTTATTAACAGAGAATCATTTTTATGTTTATATTTTGCTACTCTGTAAACTTCCCTCGTTGCTTATCTTTTGTCTATCATTCATAGTTTGTTCTTGCCTTAAATAAATTACTGTGTCATACCGAATTTGTCTTCCCTAATTTTCCACGTGGAAATATATGATGTGTTGTGATTTATATGAAAGTTAAAATGGGTGTTATACGTGTATGTGGTCTTATTTGAATAGAACTGGTGAAATTCATTAGGAGAATTTCGGGTTAATATTTGAGGTTTTGTATTATCGAACATCTTTATTTATATCGGAATATTAAAGCAGGAATGGTTAGGAAGTTTTAAGAGGAATGACGCGAGTTATATCGGCATTGGATATGTATGGCTGCATATGGTTACATGGGGATAAGTCTAGTTGATAGTGTGTGATACGTTTCTATTAATTGTTAAATATTAATGGTGAAAATTATTTTGTAAGAAATCGCACTTTATATATATATAAAGATAAATAAAAGATACACTATTTTTAAGCTACTATGATTATTTTATTCTATTTACAATTCTTACACTCGTGCACATTCTATTGCACGTATCTCGTTGTTTACAAGATGATCATAAATAATACAGAGTAGAGTAATAATATATCACAGATCATTCCTCCTTCCTTATATTGTTCATAGTTGGAGAAAACCGGCAAGGAGGGCATCGAGGTCGGGTAGATCTCCTAGGCGGAGGTGATGTGGAAATTTGAGGGTCTTGTTCCAGTCGGTGAGGTCCTGCTCCAGCGTTGTCCAAGGTCCAATCAGAATCTTCAGCATATTTGGTATCTGAACCTGTCCTCATCTGATTGACATGCACTTTAAATGTGCCTTTTAGGTTCTTTACTAGATAAACATTGTAACCTAGTCGTCGTATCACCTGGGCCTTGAACCATTTGCGCCTATTTTGTATTACTCTTGTAAACAGCACTTTATCTCCAACTTGAAAATGTCGCCTTCCACACTCATTTCTCCCAAAAGTCTTCTGGATAAATTCAGAGTTCAAGCAATTTACAAATGTTCTAGGCACATAACTTAGGAGACGTTCAACAGGAGGCTTATCTAAAGAGGTAGGCGTATTTCTATAATTAAACAGAACATTTTGTAAAATACAGTCCATATTTGAGTTTGGAGATTCTTCTAACGACTTTTCCAGAGATTTTTTTATTATTCTTACCGAAACTTCAGCAATTCCGTTAGACGAGGGATTATATGCTGGCGAGGTTAAGTGGTATACATTATTTTTCCGTAAGAACTCCTTAAATTCAATCGAATTGAAAGGGGGGGCCATTGTCAGACACTAAGCATTGCGGTAATCCATACCTGGCGAAACACTCCCGTAGAAGCTTAATATTTTCTTGCGAAGTAGTACCTCTAACTGGGAATACTTCAATCCAATTTGAATTTGCATCTACTACTAATAAATAACAATCACCTCTGAAATAGAAATGGTCAACATGAACTCGCTGCCACGGTTGGTTAGTCCTGGGCCAAGGTGTGTTCTCAGCGGGAGGAGCTGTCTGATGATGCATACAGGGAGAACATTCCTTCACAAACTCTTCAATTTGACTATCCATTTTTGGCCACCAAACCGAAGATCTGGCTAGAGATTTCATGCGATTGATTCCTATATGACTTTGATGAAGTAACTTCAACATTTGATCTTGACAGGTTCTTGGAATCACTGCCCTAGAATCAACAAAAATGCATCCCTGCAGTACAGAAAAATTTTCCAATTTTGAAAGGAATGGTTTCATTGTTTCATCCTTTTTTGCTAACTGAGGGTCTTCTAATAGATATTCCTTGAGCTTATTTAAAACCGGATCTTTATTGGTTTCTTCTTCAATAATGAGGTGGTCCAATGGAGTTACATTTAAAAATGATATATCATGTGTCACCAAATCAATGTTGTCTTCCCTTGAATTTATTTCCTCAAGTGGAAGTCTTGAAAATGCATCCGCACAGAGCATGGTATCTTTATTTGTATATCTAATATCGAAATCGAAATTTGACAACTCTAAAGCCCACCTATGCAAGCGATTTGCAATTAAAGGCGGAAGAAGTCTTTTGTTTCCAAAAACAGTCGTTAAAGCTTTATGATCACTCTTTAACACAAATTTTCTCCCAAACAAGTATTGTCTCAGTTTGGAAGTTGCAAACACAATAGCAAGTGCTTCTTTCTCAGTCTGAGAGTATTTGACTTCTGCACTTGACAATGTTCTGGAAACAAAGGTGATTGGCTTCTCTTCCCCTTCCACAATATGACACAAGACCCCACTTATGCCATAGGCAGATGCATCGCAGGTTAAAGTTAATGGAAGCTTCATTGAATAGTGAATAAGCGCCTGGGAATTTAATAGAGTTAACTTCAAATTCAGAAATGCCTTTTCGCATTGGCTAGACCATTTCCAACGATTGTCCTTCTTTAGGAGTTGATAAAGAGGACCAGCCAAGGTTGACATATTAGGTATGTATTTTGAATAGAAGCTCAACATCCCTAGAAAACTCTTCAATGATGTTTTGTCGAAAGGCCTTTTACACCTTTCTAATGCTTCTAATTTCTTTGAATCTGGTCTAACACCATCTTCATTTATAATATGACCTAGAAAACAAATGTCTTTTTTTAAAAATAAGCATTTTTCTTTATTAAGGGTGAAATTTAGCTCTTTCAATTTATCGAAGATCATTTTTAGAATTCTGTAATGTTCTTGTTCATCTTTAGAACCAATGAAAATATCATCTAAGTATATCACCGTGTTGGGAACATCATGAAAAAGGCTGTCCATACACCTCTGGAAAATGGCTGAAGCTGGACTGATGCCAAAAGGCAATCTATTATATCGGTAAAGTCCTCTATGGGTAGATACCACTAGCAGATTTTTTGATGCTTCATCCATTTCAATTTGATGATATGCGGAGGAGAGATCCAATTTGGTAAAAATCTTGTTTCCTCCTAGATTTCCCAACATAGTTTCTATAGTAGGTAATGGATATTTCTCATCTTCAATGCAATTATTCAAAGTATTTTTAAAATCACCACACAAACGTAGTTCTCCATTTGACTTTATTACCGTTACTAAAGGCGTAGACCAATCACTAGCATTAACTTTTTCAATTATTTGACTTTTTTCAAGTCTGTCTAGTTCTTTGTCTATCTTCTCTTTAATGGAAAAGGGTACTGGTCTAAATTTAAAAAATTTGGGCTTTGCATTTGGCCTCAATGATATTGAACCTTTAATGCCCTGAATTGGTAAATCTTTATTTTCAAATACTCTCTTATATACTTCTAAAAACAGTTCTAAATTTGAAATTACATTTATATTATTACAGATATCAAAAACGCAATTGGGCCAATCAGCTTTTAAAATTCTTATCCAATTTCTGCCCAGTAACGGCGTTTGGTTATTAAACTGGCCTGTCACAATTAGGGGTAGTTTTTCCTGATAGTTTTTGTAACTAACATTTACCAAGCATTTTCCAAAAACTGGAATCAAATTTCCTGAAAAACTTTTCAAATGTCCACTGTATTTCTCTAGAGTGACATTTTTGAGATTTGTAAGAAAAAATTTCTTTGAAACTACAGACACGTCTGCACCAGTGTCAACCTCCATTATAGTGTCTGCATCTTCAATTTTAACGTTTACCATTATTTTTGGTGCGTTTTCTAATGTGTTGCACTGAATAGTATTCAATTTATTCTGATTGGGTTTATTCATTCCAGAATTTTGGGCCGATTTTTTATTCCAACATACTGGAGCAATGTGCCCTTTCTTATTGCAAATATAACATTGGGCATTTTTAAATTTGCATAACTTCGTATCGTGGTTAGACTTTCCACAAATTTTGCAAGGATTATTGTATTTACATGGGAATTTAAAATTTTTAGATCTGGCTTTCAACTTATCAATATCATGACCAGGATTTTTCATCAAATTTACTTGTGACTTCGCTGCCTCTACAGAATTTGCAATATTTATTGCACTATCAAACGTTAAAAATGGTTCACTTAGCAGCCTTTTAAGCGTAGCTTCATCGAAGCAACCACTTACAAATTGATCACACAAATTTTCATTTATGTCAGTAAATTTGCACTTGTCTGCCTGAGATTTAAGCCTCAAAACAAATTTTCCCACAGGCTCATTTTCTTTTTGTACAATCTTGTGAAATAGAAATGGTCAACATGAACTCGCTGCCACGGTTGGTTAGTCCTGGGCCAAGGTGTGTTAAATATTAATGGTGAAAATTATTTTGTAAGAAATCGCACTTTATATATATATAAAGATAAATAAAAGATACACTATTTTTAAGCTACTATGATTATTTTATTCTATTTACAATTCTTACACTCGTGCACATTCTATTGCACGTATCTCGTTGTTTACAAGATGATCATAAATAATACAGAGTAGAGTAATAATATATCACAGATCAGTGTGGGGGCCGAGAGACTTCCTTCCAGCCTGCTGGAATGACAGACCACGCCGTCGGTAAACACGGATGGCCACCGCTGCGAGGCGCGACGCGGCAGATTGGCGGAAGTCAATGAGAACCCAATAGATATTCTAGGGTGTTGTCCTTTTTGTCTTTTTCTGAAAATGTAACTAATAAGTAATACCAATAAAACACTAACTTTGAAATACTTTCTGGGCCATCGCTGGACTAATAAATTGACACATCACAATAGTACCTAAGGTGATCTGATAATGGCACACGGAAAATGAAGTTTTCTTGGTGTTCGTAGGTCGATATGTTTTGACATTGGTTTTGACATAGTAAAGTTATAGTTTATAATAATGTAGGGTTAGTTATTCTGTAAAAGACGACTTATGACGTAGATACGCTCTCAAGTTAGAAAAAAATATCACAGGAAAAAGAGGCGTCTTTAGCCTGGTAAAACAAACAAAAAAAAAGAAGTTTAGTTAAATTACGCTGTGACATATGAGAGAAAATTTATAATTAGAATGGTGTCACGTGAAGTCGTTGTTTTGTAGCAAATTTTTTAACCCCGTTTCATTATGAAGAACATGTTTTCACTGAAGTCATAGATAGTGGTTATACGAACGTGTGTAAAACAATAATTTGATAATGGTGGTGGATGTGGAACGTTTAGTGGAGAGAATTAATATTGCCTCTAGGTAGAGCTCGTAAAGCTCGAAATTGGAATTGTTTGCAAGTCGGGCGCTAAGAAGGTATGCCATGTGAGGAAATTTCAAGAGAGGTGAAGGTTTTAAAATTCTTGTTACAAAAATTTGACGATTATCAACTGTAAACGAAAAAAGAAGCTAAGTTAGGAACGAGGGATTTGATTTCCAACGCCAGAAATAAAATGGTTGCGATCGTAGAAGTTTGGCGAGCGGAATCCTATTTTAGTTGGTGGAGGAAAGTAGACTGTGCCCATTCCATTTATTTAAAACTTTTTTTGGGGCTGGAAGTAAAAGAGATTATTTTGGGGTGTTTGTCAAGTTAATATGTCTCCTACGGTTTCGTATATTGAGAGAATAATTTCACCTATGCTGACTTATAACAAAAATTGATTTTTTTCTTAAAATGAATGATTGCTCACACATATAGTACGTAGAATAAGGAAATGGTACGGGAATAACAAATAGTATTTGGAGAACAAAGAGGAACAAACCTCAATACATCTTTTACTGGATTGTCCTGTTTTTCAAGACTAAAGAATCGACAATAATTTAATTGTAACAGATCCAAGTATTTTTATTTCCAGTAAAGAAATGTATATTAAATCAATACCTTTTGAAGATATATTTCAAATTATATAGCAACAAATATATTTTAAGAAACTGATAATTTATTATGATGATTGTAGATATATTGCCAGACACTTCTTTCTTTTGTACACAGTTCTTTTTTTTTCTCGTTTTTTCTCTCTTTCTCATTGTTAATATCATATGACTATTCTATTCACGGCCTAAAATTAGTGTATATATATATGTATAGACAAATGTAAAGGCATACATGTATGACAGCGCAAGTGTCCCTAGGGGGACATAGCGCTTTAAATTAAAATAAATAAATAAAAATAGAATTTAAATTAAGGGTTTTTACATATAATCGTTACCAAAAACTTATTTTCAAATAATAATAATTAGATTAGGAGATGAGTATTTTGATAAAGGTAAAATTTCTAAGAAACATACAAATAAGTTTTGAATTCACATTATGTGATGCGAGTAAATCAAAAATAAAAAAGTAGTAGATTTAAATAGCATGATAGTTTTAGATTTTGGTAAAATGCTAGTTTGTGAGGAATACTTTTATGGTTAAACTTAACAAAATGAAAAAAAAAAAAAAAGATAAAATGACTTTAAATTTTAAAAATTGAGATATAATAGTTGTGTGCGAGAGGAGAATTAAAATTAAAATAAATATTTGAAGATTCAATAAAAAATGTTGACTTTGCTTAGAATTTTTAATGAAACTGATTCCAAGAATTATTAATTAAACATTATATTTATTGATTTACAAAAGAGAGAACAAAATATAAAAGGGAAGCTAATATTAAACAAAGGAACTTTTTTTTTTGGTTAGCGCCTATTTACCTGTGAGCTTACACACACTCTGTGGTAACATTTAATTAATATATATACAATAAAAATTGAATTAGAAATAAAACACACACACACACAATAGAGGTAAAAAATTACAAGGTAAGTATAATAATTCAGATATAGGATAAATTGCGATTTACTATTATAAAATATCAAAAACCTTTCGCAATAAGAAAAAAAACTTATTGTGAACGATTTTTGATATTTTATAAAGAATGATAAGGTAAGATTTGAAGAAAATATGAGATAGTTTTAAAAATTCAGAGTTGATTAAAGTTCAGTCAGGTTCCTTGGTCTTGACATGTCTTCCTTCTGACGAGAAGTAGCTTGATGTAAGGCTTGTGGAATCTTGCAGCTTAGGTAGAGATGATTGCGGCATGTCGCCTGGAGTCTCGTTGTCAGGGTGAAGAGAAAGAGGTTGGGAACAACTCACCGGATTTTCGTCACTCTTTGCTTCGGTTGCGGGATTGTCTTCGTTAGGTATTCCTGACGGTTTCACTATTGCAAAATGTGGAGCTAACATTGTCCA
>CP092874.1:70800439-70894140 GCA_030710605.1 Cordylochernes scorpioides
AAAATTAGAAAATTATTAGATAAGGCTTTACCTAACAACATATTAAAATTTAAATAAAATAGGTAAAATATTATTTGAGTTATGGACAAACAGGCATTATACTTTTGGAACGCCCCTAGTTATTTTAGTTCTAAATCCGGAATAAGACCTGTCACGTTTAAGACCCATATTTCACCTGTTCTGGGTTCCAGCTCAATCACACAAAATAATCAGATTCTTAATAATTACAACCGAATGAGAATAAACTCGGTAGTGAATATTTTTTGACCATCGTAGATGGATTTTCTAAGAAAATATTTGGGAAATTTCTTGAAAACAAATTCTCAACACCAGAAGTCTTAAAGAGGTTCATAATGAAGAGAGAAAATAGACTTAACTCTAAACTGGAAATATTAAGGTCAGACAATGGAACTGAATTTACTAATACAAACTTCGGATCATTCTTGGAGTCAAAAAGACTTAAGCATGAACGCCATACAGACCTAGAATAAATAGGAGATCGGAGAGAGCTAACAGGACCTTGTTTGATAAAGCCAGAACACTTCTGTTAGACTCCCAACTTGCCCTACAATTCTGGGCAGATACAATGAACACAGCAGATTACTCTACAATTTAATCTTCATTACCACTGATCCTTACACTACTCCTATCGGAAAAAGCAAGGACTGCAACAAAGAAGTCGCTACAATATTCTCCAACCAATCAAAAACTGGCTTACGAATTAAAGAAATTCGAAATTAGATTTTTATTCAGATCCCCCCGGTTCATAGGTCAAATAATAAGAAACCCTATTACCAAAAATAATATCAAAATAGAACCTGGAAATCAGCACAACGCCATATACTCAGTATCCGGCCAACAGTAGGGCCTCCAATCCCGGGATCCCGGGATCCCGGAGCCAAATAATGATCCCGAAATCCCGGGATTCCGCTCGAAAAATCCCGGGATTACTGGTTTGTGCATGAAAACCAGCGCAAAAATATATTTTTCTTATCTAGCATTTTGATAATCAAACAGATGATGCGATAGCACACTTTTGACGTTTTGTTTATACAGCTGCATTTCGGGTCTTTTTTTTTCTGAGAGATTTGAAATTATTTTGTTGACATGCAAATAGTGGGTTCTTATATAGTAGCGGCATCCCTTTATTTTTGTGGCGGACCTGCATGTAACATGGACCCGCCACTAACCTCTTATCTGGGCTCCAAATTGTTTTATATATATATATATTTTTTTTTAAATCTATGTTTATACTCTCCATTCTGTACTCTGTAGGCATGGGTCATCATGAACGCACTGCTCTGCTGTTCATTTTGTGAAACCCTCGCTAGCTTTTTTGTCATTTAATTGAAATTAAATTTATTTAATGTAATTTCATTAAATGCTTCGTCGCTATCAAGCATCAGCCTAAAGTAGTTTTCAACTTATACGAACATAAAACAAAGTCTCTAAAACAATATTATCGGACCTTGTTATTTCTCAATAGAAAACGCGTCGGACATTTTTGGTAAGCTTATCACTTCTTGATTGTGATGGCGAAGTTTATTCCTTTTAAATCAGAAGGAATCTGGTGCTATTACCTACGAGACGGATCTGGCCAAAATGCACAGTGTATAGCGTGCAAAAGGATTTTGAAATGCGTCGGTGGGTCTACAAAAGGGCTGCATGTACACCAGAAGGCGGTCCACGGAATCGAAACTTCGAAGAGAAAAGTTAAAGACCAAGTTGATACACAGATCCCTGCAAACAAGACCCCCAAGATATCTATTCTCGATCATTTTTCGTCTGTTTCCATCGATCGATCGACTGATGCTGTGCTAGCTAGAATGATAGCTCTCGACGGATTGCTATTCTCCGTTTTTGTCACATCTAAGGATCTACACAAGTGCCTCAATGCTCTTGGACATGAAATTCCTCTCTCCGCAGAGACCATAAAGTGTGTCGTTATGCGGACACATTTCGTGAGAAGGTCGTTCGAGAGCTTCAGATGGAGAAAGAAAAGGGGCAACTTTTCAACCTTACGCTGGATGAATGGACGTCAATCAGAAGCAAGCGTTACCTGAACATTAATATTCATAGCCGTACCAAGGTGTGGAATCTTGGCTTGACTCGAATATCTGGAGTATTTTCCTCTGAATAATGCAAATATGTCATTGGTGCTAAGCTCTTGGAGTTTGGAATCGACTTCGAAACTGATATTGTGTGTGTAACAACTGATGGGTGCGCAATGATGGTAAAATTGGGTCACATTATTGGTCCACTGCAACAGCTCTGCTACGCGCATGGTCTACATCTGGCTGTGATGGATGTACTTTATGATAAGAAAAAAGAGAGGGTTGTTCCTGAATTCGTTTCCGCAACAGTAAATGAAGCAGAATCTGACCTTTCCGAGGATGACAATGAGGACACTTCTCCATTTAACGTTAGCCTAAAGGTAGCACATCCCTCATTCCCTGAAGCAATGTATCCACAATCTCTAGTATTTTCAAAGAAAAATATAAATGAAGTGACGAAAAAAGGCTCATGTGGTTGTGACGTGTGGCTACGTCATAAAAGAAAAAATAAAAGATATAACGAACGAAACGATATACCTTCCAACGATATACCATCAGAATCAAAGAACATATCCGCAATGTAAAAATATAACGACAGTAGATCACTAATATATCAGCATGAAGAGTCCACCGGACATCAATTTAACCTACAGGATGTGAAATATTTATATGAAAAATAGACACTTCGGCCAGTTGGAGCCTCTGGAAACTCCAACTGGCCGAAGTGTCTATTATAAATATGAATGCCGGCCAGGCAGCCTCTATTTTTAGGATGTGAAATGTTATTTTCAAAATATAATAGACTCATTCTGGAATCACTAATTTTAAATAAAATTAGCAGCATAAACCGAAGAATCGATATACCACAGCAATATCAACACACATCACGAAGGTAAATCCAGTCTTTACCTAGTTATGATCTGTAATCCATTCATCAAAGGATTTCCTAATATTTTATTTGTAATTAGAAATGAATCATGTTTTCAATAGTTTTTGCATAGCATATTTTATAAATTTTATTTCCGTTATAAGTAAATAAGTTTTAGGAGATATATATATATATTTAAAGTATTTCTAAGAGATTTTTCAAACTTTTTTTTCAAGTGTAAATATGTAAAAATACCTCCTACACCTCTATATATATTGTAGGAATTTGCGAAACAATTGGTCTGGTGATAAGCTAACGCTTGAAAGTTTGCTATTTTTATTTAATAAAGAAACTTTTTGCGATTATTTCGATTGGTATATATCGTTTATATAAATAGAAAGTAACACTTCTTGAAAGACTGCCATGAATCGCAAGACCTAGAGGCTGATATCTTCATGAAGAACCTATCCCGAGACCGAATGGAGAAACATATTGTCAAGTAACTCTGCAACCCCCGCCACAGGAAGCTCCATGGGACACCTGTCAATCATCACTGGACTCCGGGGGGACGACCACAGGTGTGAGGGGTTCTCGGAATCTTATCGGCAAATAAGGAAAACCTCGGTGGCTGACCACTCTTATTATTATTCGCCTTTGCCAGTCCCAAGCCCAGATGAAAAAGGAGAAGGGGGAGCAGTATCAAGCCTCACTAAAAAACCTGGGCTCAGCTGGCCCGGCTGATAGTACACTGTAAGGGCTCCTAATCCAAGGATACAGGATGAGCAGCGTTTGTACTCCATGTTAGGAGCGGCTGCACATGGCGTCTGTTCCTTATGTCAAAGGCGGCCACTTCTTTTGGAGCTAAGTCGGCCTGCCACTGAGTAGTGCTTCCAGTCTTAATGACAAAGGCATTTTACTTCACCCAGATATGATTGAGTGGAGATAAGAAAGAAGAAGAAGATTATTATTATTTTTACCTTGGGATAAATTATTATATTGACTAAATTAAATACTTCGAGTTAAAATAGCAAAATAAAACGGAGATTGAAGACACTCCTCTTCAATCTCCATTTTATTTTGCTAAGTTATTATCTCTCTCCCTATGAATACCTCTTGTATATAATTTTATTGGGGAACTAAAAGGTAAATACCCAATAAATTAATTATTCCCAAATTTGCTTTATTTATCTCCGCGACAATATTTTGTCAACGTCGTATAAAAAAAACAAAGTAAGGAGGGAACTGTTGGAAAGACTTTGATCATCGGAGCCGTCGTCATCAAACCTCTTTCATAACAAGACGTTCCTCAAATATAAATATTTGGGTAAAGTTGATAATAAATATTTGTGTGTATATCAAATATTGATATCCTCATCACTGGTGAGGGTCACTATGTGAGTACAAAAACATTGTGTGGACTTTGTTATTTATCAATAGAAAATAACGTCGTACATTTTTTTCGTTTCTTCTTCTTTCTTATTTCCACACTGGGTGAAGTAGAATGCCTTTGTCATTAAGACTGGGAACACTACTCAGTGGCAGGCCGACTTAGCTCCAAAATAAATGGCCGCCTCTGACATAAGGAACAGACACCATGTGCAGCCGCTCCTAACATTGAGTACAAACGCTGTTTGTATGCCATTTTTATTATTAAAAAATATATATATTTTATAGGTTTTGACATCTAAAAATGGTAGATCAAACTGACGAAACTGCTGGGAGGGTTCACCACTGATTAGCCAGGCCCTCCCATAATTTTTTTTCATTGCAGTAAGAGCAGTAAAAATTATTTATTTAAAAAAGAATCATACGTGTCTATTATAGTTTCGAATTTTCATAACAGATGGCGCGCTAGTTCATCATAACATCTAAAAATGTTTGAATTTTTTTTTTATCATTTTTTTTTCACATGTTTAGCGAATTTACGCAAGTCTGGTCTTAAATACCTATTTCTTGGTTTCTCAAGAAGCCTCTGGAACCAAAATACTTTTGTTCGTAGAGGAACAGCTTGCATCACACTGACGAGCGCCAACAGCGCGAAACGAGTTCGTGGATGGCTTTTCTTGATTTATCAAGAAATTGGGTAGGCCAAATATCAAGGAACAGGCTAAATCAATGTTTAGTTGATTTCTGTTCCACTAGATGGCGCTCTGCCATTTAAAAGGCTTAGTTTAGTTAGACAGGGGGCGAGTGAAAGAAAGAGTCGATGGAAGTTGATGTATGAAAAGCTCCTACAGGTTTAGGTAAGTACAATGGAATTTGATTGATGCGGGCTATATATGTATATTTATAGAAAGAAGTTTAACAAGTTTTACCGCATATGTTTCTTTTTACAGAACGAAAAATCGTAATTTTAATTATTTTAAGGAGAAATAACGACTATTCAACAACAACAACAAAAAAGCCTTTATTTAGGGTCACTGACCCTATACAGGATTCACCAGAGGTATGCATAAGAACAAAGCAGTGAGACAACGGAAATAGCGATATATACAGAGTAAAAAGAGAAAGAAAAAAAAACAAGAAAAAAAAAACAAGAAAAAACAAGAAAAGGAAAAAAATAATAATAATAATAATAAGAAAGAGGGAAGCAAGAAATCAACACAAAAAGAGTAGCAGTAAGAAAGTGAGGAGTGAGTATCACTTGGCCTTCTTCTGAGATATGGACTTGTGGAAACCATAAAACGCCGTAGCAATATACTTATTCTGGGTCATATTGTCAATTATTGATGGAAGTGAAGCACAGAGTTGCCCAGTTTTGAGCATAAGGGTTCTTCTTTCTTCTTTCAGAGCAGAGCAATCAAAAATATAGTGAGTGATTTCATTTTGTAGTTTTGAATTACAGAAGGTACAAGTCGGGTCCTCACCGCAGAGCATCTTGGTGTGGTTTTCTCTAAAAAAACTTGAAAGTATTCTAACTTGTGCGAGTAGTCTTACAACCGGGAAAGGAAAATCCCCTAAAAGGTATCCCTCCGTCATGAAAGATATGTGAATGTCTTTGTAGTGAGAGTATAGCTTAGATTTATCCATTCTTGTAAGGTCGTTTTGTATAGATTGGTCTGCCGCTGTTTTTAAGAGCCCTGTAATCGCGCTCCTCAGCGTTTCAGGGTCATCACAGGAAACAAGTGCAGGGGATCCATTATCGTTAAGCAGATTAGTGAGCTTTTTAATGAAACCGATGGGTGTGCCCGAAGCATTAGAGAGTTCCCGTGTTCTATTAAAACATATACGTGGCAATCTGTCACTGCTCATATTCAACACCCGCAGCCAATACTTCAGGGTTAATTTTAAGGCTGTTACACTCAATGAGATACGACCGGTTTCTAATCTGATTAGGTAACCTGGAGTGTATCTGGGCAGATTCAGGAACCTACGGATAAATATGTCTTGTATATTGTCCAGTAAGTCTTTATGCTCTGTTGCCCATAATGGAGCGGCATACATCAGGACAGCTCTCACTATTGTATCAAAGAGTTTGATTGATAAATTTATTGACTTTGCTTTTGATTTTATTAATATTGGGTGTGTGGCGTTAATTGCTGTAAGTGCTTTTCCTTTAAAGTAATTTGCCGGGTGAGTAGTTGTTATTGTTGGTGTCAGAGGAAATCCCAAGTATGTATATCTTGAAGTTATTGCTATGGGTTTATCATTCCAGAACCATCTATCCTTATTTGAGGGTTTACCTCCATTACGGAACACCATAATCTTTGACTTGGACTCATTTAGTGTCATTAAGTTCTCATCGAGATATTCTTTCAGTATTTTGATCTTCTTTTGGAGGTTTATCCTGGACTCACCTATAATTGCTATGTCGTCGGCGTACAGCAATAAATGGATATCTCCAAATTCTGGCAAATTTACACTCGGCAGGTCTGAGTTATTATAAATTTCGATTAAGTCCGTGATAAATAATATAAATAGCAGTGGGGAAAGTGGTTCTCCCTGGAGGACTCCCGAGTTTATCTTAATACTTTCCGTAAATGATCCCTTCCATCTGATAGCTATAGTTGCTTGTTCGTAGTAACTTTTGATCGTACTTATGAATTGGTAACTTATGCCTAGGTTGTAAAGTTTTTTCCAAAGTAGTGAGTGGGGTACAGTATCAAATGCCTTCCTTAGATCGACAAAAAAGACATATAGTTTTCCCCTCTTTTTTCTTAATGATAGTTGGATTAAAGTAGTTAGTGTAAATATGTGGTCAATACATGATCTTTCTTTTCTAAATCCCGCTTGGTTTTCGGGTATAACCCTTCTTCCTTCGACCCATTCCTCCAGTCGTGATCTTAGGATTGATGTGAAAAGCTTTGATACATTGCTAATCAGTGCAATACCTCGGTAGTTGGAGGGGCTGTTCTTATAACCATTTTTAAAGATTGGGTGTATAGTGGAATTAGTCCAAATTGCTGGGTATTTTCCAGTCGTCATAACACTATTGTAGAGTTGTTTCAACAGCAGTATGTACGAATCAGGGAGTGTTTTTAATACTTCATTGGGGATGCCATCGGGCCCGCATGCCTTGTTACTCCTCAAACCAGCTATCTCCTTGTATATGTCTGCATTGGTTATCTCTGAGTCCAATATAGGATCGTTCTGAGAAATCACATTATGTAAATTACAAATTCTCAAATTTTTCTCTGTAGTCATTAGTTCGCGGTAAAAGTTCAGCCAGTCCTGTATAGATATTTCTCCTTGGATTATAGATGTGCTTTTGTAGAGCGCAATAGTTTTCCAGAAGGTCTTTGAGTCTTTAGCATTTCTGAGTATTTCCTGTTTTTCATTATCAAAGCCTTTCCTTTTTAGATCCAATAAAGCGAGATATTTCTTTCTGGAAGAAGCATAACATTCTCTGTCTTCCAATCTATTTGTTTTACGATATTTCTTCAGACTTTCTTTTGCCAGTTTTTTCATATCATAGCAGTCCTTATCGAACCACGGCTTAGATTTCCTGGGGCCGCCCTTAATTGAGTAGGTTATTTTTGCAGATGACATTGCTTCCAAAATTCGCTGATTGAAAGTGTATACAAGGTCATCGGAGGCTGGTATGTTTTTTTCCCGCAATTCTTCCAGTTTCATTTTAAACATTGCGAGTCCATCGGCTGACCATCTATATCTCGTAATATTATAATCTTCCCGTTTGGTTTTTTTCTCATTGAAGTTTTGGCCTTTTATCGTTAAAACCAAAGGATGGTGGTCTGAGTACAGTTGGTCATCGACTTTGAAGTCCAGTAAAATTTGTAGTGAACCCTGTGAGAGTATGCAATAGTCAATAGTTGAAGAGCCTCTTTCGGATATGTATGTAAAATCTCCATCTTTATCACCTCTAGATCTTCCATTAACTATTGTCAAAGAATTATCTTCCAGGAAATCAAGAAGTTTATTAGACAGAGATGATATTATATGATCTTTAGCCCTTCTTTCCGATGTTAGGGGGAGCTGGAAATTAAGTGGATTGTGTAGTCCTCCCAACTTCCCAGTTCTGATGTTTAAATCTCCAAGTAAAATAATTTCTTTTCCATCTGCTATTTGCTTTTGAATGTATGTAAACAGCTTATCTAAGTTATGCAGCTGTATTTGGTTTGGAGGAAGGTATACAAATATTAAACAGATAACATGTTGGGGGGCTCTTGTGTTTGTTGATAAGAAAATAGATAACCAAGTGCCATCCTTTTCAGAACTCTCTACTCTATATTTCCCGCCTTCCCTAAAACCGACAATTATACCCCCTGACCCTCTTCCCCTTCAATAACGACTATTCTTATCCTTAAGGATGAAGTATGAAAAGATGAATTGTGAAGAGTAATGATGGACGGAAAAATAAAAGTGTCCAGTTATATTTTTATATTGAGAATAGAAAGTAGGTTGAAATCCTCTGAAGAATATAAGTAATAGAATCAAAGCATGCATTAAAACTAATAAGATACGCATCCTCGCATGCTTTGATTCTATTACTTATATTGAGAATAGGTTTCTCTGAAAAGCAGAATTTATATAAAATACAATTTGGCTTTTTGACTATAAGGGATAATTATGTGTTCATAAAGTATCGCGACTTTTGAATTTTCGCGGGTTACGTATATTCGAATTTCGATCTTTTTGTGGCTTTATGTTGATACTCATGTCTCTCACTTATGCCGACAAGCTCGGCCATTTTGAATGTTCACTTAATTGTTGACAGCTGCTTTGCTTGCAGGTGTTTTGGATCGTCTTCGATTTTTACCTATTTAAAAAAAAAATGGATCAAAGAACCTGTATCAAATTTTGTGTGAAAAACGAAATTAAGTGCGCGGATGCATTCCGAATGTTGACTGTGGCATACGGAGAAGCTACCTTGGACCGAAGCAACGTTTATCGGTGGTACAAAATGTTCTCAGAAGGCCGAGAAGATGTGAACGACGAAAGCGTGCCGGACGCCCGAGCACTTCAACAACAGACGAAAAAATTAATGAAGTGGAGAAAATGATATTGGCCAATCGTCGAATCACCGTTAGAGAAGTTGCTGAGGACCTGAACATATCGATTGGCTCGTGCCATTCGATTTTTATCAATGATTTGGGCATGAGACGGGTCGCCGCGAAATTCGTACCAAAATTGCTCAATTGCGACCAAAAACAGCATCGCATGAACATTGCTAATGAGATGTTGGACTCTGTCCGCGACGACCCAAATTTGCTCCAGAGGGTCATAACTGGTGACGAAGCGTGGGTTTATGGTTATGACGTGGAAACCAAAGCTCAATCATCTCAATGGAAGCTGCCGCATGAACCAAGACCGAAAAAAGCGCGCCAAGTTCGGTCGAATGTGAAAGTTTTGCTGACAGTTTTCTTCGATTGCAGGGGCGTGGTGCATCATGAGTTCTTGCCACAGGGTAGAACGGTCAATAAGGAATATTACCTGCAAGTTATGCGCAATTTGCGCGAAGCAATCCGCCAGAAACGCCCGGATTTGTGGAAGAACAAAAATTGGCTTTTGCACCACGATAACGCCCCTGCTCACACATCGTTGCTTGTGCGCGACTTTTTGGCCAAAAACAACACACTAATGATGCCGCAGCCACCGTATTCCCCAGATCTGGCGCCTGTGACTTTTTATTGTTCCCTAAACTGAAGAGGCCCATGAAAGTACGACGTTACGCTACGCTTGACGAGATAAAGACGGCATCGAAGGAGGACTGAAAAAGATTTAAAAAAATATATTTTTTGAAGTGCTTCGAAGATTGGAAAACCCGTTGGCACAAGTGTATAATATCTCATGGGGATTACTTTGAAGGGGACAAAATAGGTATTCATGAATAAATAACTAAATTTTGAAAAAACACAAAAGTCGCGATACTTTTTGAACACATACTTTTTTTTTATGTGTACAAAATGTATTCCTTTATTGCATATTAAGGAATTTATTTATAGGAGACCAAATATGTCTTCAGTTATTATTTATCAAAAATTCTACTCATTCTCTCTCTATATATATTTTAATACATGCGTAAAATGCTGATGTACAATGTGAAATTTTAATACACATGTGAGGATAGATATTTTCTGTTGAAAATTTCCCGTTGAATTCATAAAACCTATTCTCTATGTACAGACTTCTACACCAATCCATTTGGTTCTGAATTACTTAATTACTTATTCTTTTTCACACAATTTAAAGATATTAAAAATAAAAAAGCATATCCTAACCAAGAGCATATGTGTTTTTCAGAAGGAAGAGCGCCATCTGGTGGAACAGAAATCATCTAAACATCGATTTAGCCTGTTCCCTGATATTTGGCCAACCCAATTTCTTGTAAAATTAAGAAAAGCATCCACGAACGCATTTCGCGCTATAATATAAAGATAAAAGAATCTTTGAACCCACACCAGATCCAGATTAGAAGAGAAAGAATTTAACGCATCTGCATCGCAAACAAGCCCCATATCTCCTTCTTCAAAATAATAAACACCCCTGTCCCATCGCACCCTGGTCGTAAAAATGGACATGGACATCGCTAGTTGACAAGTTAAATGCCAGTGACGTTAGACAAAGCATCTCTAGTCAACATTCCCGTGTCAACCATCACCATTCTCTTCCTATTCGCCTCAAATAAATATAGCGCGTCCTGCCTTCTCTTCATTTCAGATCTTTTACAACATTCGCAGATAATAGTCTGTATCTTAACCTAACTTTGAAAATATTCAGATTTTGTCATTTGAATAAGACTTACAATAGAACATTTTTTGATATACAGTTAAACCTGTCTTTAGCGCCCGATTTTAAATACGCAGTACGATGCGATTTACATTAAAAGTGACCTGTCTATAGCACCCCCTCTCTATAGCACCCTATTTTGGTCAGTCCCAAGAGGGTGCGCTATAGACAGGTTTAACTGTATATAGATAAAGCCTGTAATACTACTCTAACAGCCGTATGTATTTCTTTAGGGAAAGAGGTTATATTACTTTGTGTTATATTACATTAGCGCGCCATCTTTTATCAAAATTCTAGGATGGCCAGGTCGTCATCTTCGAGACCAGACCCGAAGATCCAGGCTCGCAGGTCAGGGGGTCGCCCGAGGACACTGAAGGCTTCGATGATGAGAGCCTGATGCGCCTGCGGCTCCAGTAGATGATGGTTGGATGTCACCTAGATGAGAGGCCAGTGCCGAAGATGCGAACATGGCCCAGGAGGGTGTCTGTCTACATGAGAAGGGAAAATGAACTGATATTACCCCAATGTTGTCGGCGGGGAGGCGGATGTAAAACAAAAACTAACGACTTGTTTAATCGAGATGGAAATTTTGCCGGGAGGATATTGATCCAAAGAGAAAGGTCGCCTCTCCCGTCAAAATAGACGTCAAAACCAGGCACCATCTATTGATCGTCGCCGCAAACTAGCGGCCTCGGGTCGGTGATGGCGTCTAGTTTTGACGTCTATTTTGACGGGAGAGGCGACCTTTGTCTCTTTAGATCAATATCCTCCCGGCAAAATTTCCATCTATATTTTAGCCATAGATTTGGCCCAGTCACTTTGCCAGCTAAACACCTCTTTGGCAGATTGTCAAGATTCCATTAGATCCCGTGTGGATCTCATGGAATAAAGTCCGCCCTAGGCTGACGAGGGCCATTAGCCCGAAACCATGGTCTCTAGGTGGACGCTTCTCAATTTGCCAAAGCTGGTGTTGTGGCTTTGTCACTGACCCGAGGCCGCTAGTTTGCGGCGACGGTCAATAGATGGCGTCTGGTTTTGATGTCTATTTTGACGGGAGAGGCGACCTTTGTATCTTTGGTTCTGTAATCGAAGAAATTTGTCCTGTCTTCGAAGTGGCGGACTCTCAATAAAACTTTATTTCTTTGTTTTGTATTACATGATAGTTCCCAACTGGCGGGTTTTGAATTGTATATACAATTTGGGGCTGTTACACTTCTATAATTATGGTATATCTGAAAATTAAGTGCATCTTGAAATATATTATTACATGAAAAAAATGATAGAAAAAATAAAAAGGTCAGGTGTTGATATTAAAAATAAAAAAGGCATATCCTGACCAGGAGCACATTTAAGAAGCCTCTGGGACCAAAAAAAATTTGGTAGCAGTGGTACAGCCTACTACACGCTGACGAGCTCCAACAGCGCGAAACACGTTCGTGAATGGCTTATCTTAATTTATCAAGAAATTGGGTTGGCCAAATATCAGCGAACAGGTTAAATCAATGTTTAGTTGATTTCTGTTCCACTAGATGGCGCCTTGCCATCTAAAAAGCACATGTGCTCCTGGTCAGGATATGTCTTTTTTATTTTTAATATTACTACATATTTCAACATAAGTAAGTTTTAATAGAGAGTTTGCCCACATTTTGAATTATCGATATAATTTATAAAACCATAGCTTATGTATTTTGAGATCCATTTGGAATTACGTAGATTTTTAGTTAAGAGCTACCGCACCCAATTTACTTAGAAAGAATGATATTGCCACGTGGAAAATTAGGGAAGACCAACTTCGGGATTAGACAACAATTTATTTCCGACAAGAACAAACTATGAGTTTTTAACAAAAGATAAGCAAAAGAGGGAAGTGTACAGAGTAGCAAAATATAAACATTAAAATAATACTCTGCTAATAAAATAATAAATACTTTGCTACATAGCTCCTTCCCTATGGGAGCTGTGACCCACAGCTAGCAATTGTTGTAGTTACTGACATGGATCTGACGTGCCATGGATTCCATCGAAGTCTTGGAACTTTGTCTCTAGTACCTTTGCGTCCTTTTTATTACGTCGTGAAGAGCGGCTTTGTCGTCGTATCGTCTATAGGGACATCGTCATCTTCGAGGGAAGTCTTGGCTTTAGCACGGCGGTGGAATCCTGGAGTCAGTATCCGAAAATGTAGATCACAGCACCCATGGCTTCAAGGACTTCTCGGCGGTCTTCAGTTTGTCTTCCCTAACTTACCCAGCATCTCCACCAAAATGTCACGTGGAAAATTAGGGAAGACCAACTTCGGGATGAGACAACAATTTATTTCAGGCAAGGACAAACTATGAATGGTAAGCAAAAGATAAGCCACGAGGGAAATTTACAGAGTAGAAAAATATAAATAATATAAATATCAAAATGAATAGTCTGTACATCAAATATAATAAATACTTTGATACAATATTTAACATGGGGATGAGGGGCATTTTACATTGAATTGTTTGCTCCTCTCAAGGTAATGTTATAGATCTTGTTTTATAGTGCTCTTTTGAATAAAATAGAGGAAAATAATTTCAATTGCGAGATATCAAGGGCCTTAATAATGATATTCCAGTTAAATATGCTATATATAATTTCTAGAAGTTTAAATTTAGTTGACATAAACCATAAAAATGATAAATTTCCACGAAGTATTAGCTTGTGCAAGCAATTCTTCCAGAGAACTTTCAAAATTTATATTACTTCCAGGAAACGATGACGCTTCCACAGCTGTGGCAATTTCAGTGACTTCCTGGTAGATAAAATGTTTCTACTTCTGTGTTGCTATATAAATTACGTACACCGGGCCATAAACAACGATTTTTATACCGAATCGTTACGGGAGATGAAAAATGGTGTCTATACGTGAATATGAAGCAAAGAAAAGAGTGGGTGGCTCCAGGAGAAACGCCGAAGCCAAGAATAAAGCAAGATCTTCACTCACAAAAGGCTATGATCTGCGTTTTTTGTTTGGGACTGCGAAGGTGTGCTTACTGGGAAATTCTCGAAAGGAATGCCACGGTAAACAAGGACCTCTTCAGGAGATGTGACATTGATAAGTTTTAGCTTTGGTAAATTAAAAAATCACACATGTGGTTTTGGGCTAGGACTCTCGTCAACCCAGGGCGATTTTGATTTCATGTGACTTACAACAGATTCGTTCGGTATCCGAATTGGCCAACGAGGGGTTTAGGTGGTAAAGTAGCTGATAAAATTTTATGAACAAAATAGGTTTAATGAAGTATCAAGAGGGGAACTCTTGGGTGATTTATCCTTGTCTCAATCCGATAGTCAACAAATTTATAACTGGATGAATGTAATGATGTTTGATCAAGTTCTTCTTTTTGGTTTATATAAATTCTACAAGGCCGCAGTCACCGTTCGGAGGAGATTAATAGAATCGCCGAATGCCGTGATCCATTTGGACAAGGAAAGCGAAGACTAGAACACGGCTGATTCTACACTAGCCTGTTCAGTGATTTGCTAACCATGACGTATGCACGACGGAACGTGTGGACATCGGACATACGTCTGACCTGGAGGCTGTTGTTGGGTGCTGCGCTGTATAGGAGCTCCATCTATTATTTCTTCCTGTGGTGAATCTGTATAAGACCGGTGGTCTTAATAAAGCTTTTTGTGTGTGTCTTTAATGAAGTATCCACTTGAATTCATTTCATTCTTTGTGACAGGATATTCTTCTTTCAAAATACGAAAATCTCAGCTACGTGCGATTTCTTCACAATTTCCTTTAGAGTTCAAATTATTTCAATTAATATTTTCCTGAATATCATTTGCATAATCGATTCCTCTCTTATCTTCGCTAAATTTTACTGATCTGTCTTCATGATTTCTCTTTGTCATTATATCATTATTGGAACACCGATAAATATTCCCTTTATACCCACATGAGTGAAAACTTTCTTCTTCTTGTTTTGCTTCAAGCCAATGTGTCAAACATCCAACTATTCAAATGTGTTTGACCGATGGTTTCCTCCCATTCCATCTCTGCATAGGCGTATGATGCTTGATAGACCTGTGGGGAGTACAATTCTTAATATATATAGGTGTAGAAATTGCCTCTGCCCAAAACTTCATGGGTAATTTTGATTCAATTAGTAAAGTTTTCGCTGCATCTATAAGAGTCCAATTCACTCTCTTTCTCTGTGACTCCATTATTTTGAGGTGAGTATGTGGTGGTAAGTTGGTGATGGATCCTGTTTCTATTGAAAAATCCTTCAAATCTTGAGTTATAGAATTCAGTTCCATTGTCAGTTCCTACATTTTTTATTCTAAGACTTAATTCGTGTTGGGCTCTCTTGCTTCAAATTCTTCAAATATTTTAGAGTTCTTTTTTTAATATATCTCAGGAAATATAAAAAGATTCTTCTACCACAACTGTAGTCATCTACTATAACAAGAAAATACTTAGATTCTCCTAAAGATTGACATGGCATTGGTCCATATAAATCCACATGAATCAACTACAGGGACTTAACTGTATTTTTTGTAATATTATATGGTTTCTGAACCAGTTTTCCAAATTTATGCAAGCTTCACACTCTGGTAACCTTTCCAATTTTAGATCCAATTCTCTTACAATATATCCTTGGGTCATTTTTTTCATGTATTCGTCGTTTAAATGGTTGGTAAATGTCATAAACTAATATTGCTATTTTCATTTGAAAAATGTGTATTCCTAATTATGACGCTTTCATTTTTTGCTATTGGTACATCTTTAAATAATTTCTTCCTCTCAGAACTGCGTCGATTTTCAACGCCCAAATTTGATAATTAGTTCCTATTAATGATTCAATTTTCGTTTGGGATAAAAAATAAAATCAGACATATTCACTTTTTCAACTTAATAATCAAATCAATATAATTTAAATACAATTATTACCTGAATTTATTTGAATCTTGGGCATCATTTATACATTCAGTATACAAATATAATTTTAATTAATCTATATAATTACTTTAAATCTCTTTTCAGAAGCGCTTCAGTTTACCGATTAGGATAAACTTCTTGCTTAATCGTATACGTAGGATTAAATATTTTTCGCTTGAGCTTATGCTTTATATCAAACCACGCTTTGCTAACCATTGTTGACTTTGCTTAGCCTTTTTGAAGATACTGATCCCAAGAAGTTTGAACAAACATTAATTTTATTGATTTACAAGAGTAAGATAATATAAATGATTCATTTATAACAATAGTAAACAAAGAAAATGTTTCTACCTCTTACGGTATCGCCTATTTTATTGTGATCTTACACGCATACTCTGTGGGAATAATTAATCAATTAAACATAAAATATTATCACGCGTGTCCCCTCCGGTTCTTCGCGACGATGCCGCTTCCTCCGTCGTGGATTACCTACCCAGGCTCCGTTGCTCTCCTCTGCAGCTCTACCCTGCAGACAGCCCAAAGACCTTCTGAGAACCACTACTCAGGTGGATCTCCTTTCCTCTGGCAGTATCTCTCGGCCTTACCACTGGTGGGAGGACACGAGAACTTACCAGAAGAGTAGCGACTGTGGTGTTGGCGAGAGTAACAACAGCAACAAGTCTGCTAACACTCCTCTTTTTATTGCCATCTTTAATACATTTTGCATAAGAACTCAAATATCAATTAACGGATATTTACAGCTATTAGCCCCAGGAAACAGAACCACAGCTGTAGACGACCCCCACACTAGTCCCAGACTAGAAATAGTCTAAAGCGCCATCTATTGGAGGAGGTTGTAGGTGTTTTCAGGCTGAGATATTCGCCACAATATATATACACAACTGAGCATCCTGACTGCTTACATGCAAATTTTAGAGAGCCGAACGCCACCATGTGGAAGAAAACTCAGCTAAATATTGATTTAGGATCGTTGCATAATATTTGGCTGAACCATTTTCTTGATAAATGAATAAAAGCCAAACACGTAGGAATTTCAGGCTTTTTGCTCTCGTCAAGGTGGTGAAGTCTGTACCTCAACGAGTTCAATTTCAAAATACTTTATTATGTGCTGCTCATCAAGAGAAACCTAGTTCATAAATATACTGTAACAATTTATTTATCACCGAATTATTTATTTTCAATATTCTGTTGCTCTTGAAGACGATTCAGAAACATATAGAATCTTTTATAATACAATATAATGCGGCTTATGATTGTATAACGACATTTGAAAATTATCCCGCATGTGTTTCTTTTGAACGAAAAATCGGAATTTATTTTAAGGAGAAATAACGATTATATCTAAACTTAAGAATGAAGTATGAAAGGATGAATTGTGAAGAGTAATGATAAACGGAAAAATAAAGTGTCCAGGAATTCCCATCGATTTTTCGTTCAAAAGAAATACATGCGGGCTAATTTTCAAATGTCGTTCTACAATATATAATCCTTCTTTACATTTGCAAATTAATTTGATGATAGTTTTTTCGGATTTTGATTTTTAGATTCTCATAAATATAATAATTATAACTTATCGAAAAGTTTTACTGTCTAAATAATTACTTTATAATCTGGTGGAGCTGCTGTAAATATCCAATCAATTATAACCTGGACGAACTAAGAAAAATCAGAAGACTTGAAGGTTACTGCCGACTGATACTAAAGAGGGAGCCATGTCTGGAATATTGAGCAAGAAGGACTACAGACGAAGACATCCATCACCTGTCTCCAGCAACCAAGAAACCCACCCATATAACGGTAATTCATCTAATTGCCCCCAGCAATGGCTCAAAGATTTTGATCGAGTAGCCAAATACAATGGTTGGGATGACTCACTGTGCCTTGAGAACGTTATTTTATTCCTTGATGGAACTGTTAAATGCTGGTTCGAGAATGTGGAAGAATATGTAACGTTCTTTCTTCTTTCGTATCTCCACTCAATCATATTTAGGCGTCAAGTTGTGACCCTTGATGGTGTCTTTTTGACAACCATCATGACTGGGTGAAGTAGAATGCCTTTGTCATTAAGACTGGGAGCACTACTCAGTGGCAGGCCGACTTAGCTCCAAAAGAAATGACCGCCTCTGACATGAGGAACAGACGCCATAGGCAGCCGCTCCTAACATGGAGTACAAATGCTGCTTATCCTGTATCCCTGGATCAGGAGCCCTTACAGGGTATTATCAGCCGGGCCAGCTGAGCCCAGGTTTTTTAGTGAGCTTGTTACTGCTCCCCCTTCTCCCTTTTCCATCTGGGATTGTGACCGGTAAAGGCGGAGTATGTAACGTGATGGGTTAAATTTGAAAATGACTTCCTGGAAATATTTGGCCATAATGAACAATTTATTCAGAAGGCTGAAGCCTGACTAAAAACTCGTGCCCAAAGAATTGAAAAATCATCAGATTTCTACATCCAAAATGGATTACGGACAGCTTGAGCTTATGAATACCTATTGGACTGCAAATCGCTCTAGATTCTCTCAAAACTTTGGTCAATGATATTGGTAATTGAAGTTGACATCTGATCAAATAGGTTCTGATTGTTTATATCTTTAAGGGCTAAAATTCCGTCCATAGTTTGCTTATCCATTGTTGATTAAAAAATAAATATCATTTTTAGTTAAATTCTTTTGACCTTGTTGAAATTTCTTATCAAAATATTAAAATATTTCGTCGAGTTTTACATTCATTGTTTGAACAATTACATCCATGGTTAACTTAATTTAGGATATTTATATTTTATATATCTATATAAGCGTAATATTTGTATAAATTGTTAACGAAATTTCAAAATATGTAAATTAATCCAATATATATAACAAAGATAAATATTTCTGTGAAAAAATAGATACTTTGGCCAGTTAGAGTTTTTTTTTCTCAATGTTTCAACAAAAATATTCTGTCTTCGTCAGGAGAATTTTTATTTATTTCTCCTGACGAAGGCAAAAATTTTTGTTGAAACATTGAGAAAATAAACTCTAACTGGTCGAAGAGTCTATCTTTCACAGAAATATGAATGCCGGCCAGGCCACCTCTATCTTCAAAGATAAATATATCAAAATATTAATATATTTTGAAGTAATTTAAACATCTAAAATAATAAAATAAAACAAATTTAAAGGAATATTTACCGGAATTGGCGCGGAGCGATGCAACACACGTCCACTCAATTCGACCACATGGTGGCATCTTGTGCAAATGCCAAAATATTTATGGTTGATATTTAGATTTTGAATGTAGTTGAAATATAGACGAATTTTGCTGATATATTGTGGCAAAGTATTTATTATTTTATTAACAGAGTATCATTTTTTATGTTTATATTTTGCTACTCTGTAAACTTCCCTCATTGATTATCTTTTGTTTATCATTCATAGTTTGTTCTTGCCTGAAATAAATTGCAGGCTCATCCTGAAGTTGGTCTTCCCTAATTTTCCACGTGGCATTTTGGTGGAGATGCTGGGTAGATTAGGGAAGACAAACTGAATATCGCCGAGAAGACCTAGAGGCCTTGGGTGCTGTGATCTACGTTTTCAGAGACTGACTCCAGGATTCCACCGCCGTGTCAAAGCCAAGACTTCCCTTCAAGATGACGATGTCCCTATAGACGATACGACGACAAAGCCGTTCTTCATGCCGCAAGAAAAAGGACGCAAAGGTACTATGGACAAAGTTCCAAGACTTCGATGGAATCCTTGGCAGAGCACGTCAGATCCATGTCAGTGACTACAATAAATGCAAGCTGTGGGTCACAGCTTCTATAGGGAAGGAGATATGTAGCAAAGTATTTATTATTTTATTAACAGAGAATCATTTTTATGTTTATATTTTGCTACTCTGTAAACTTCCCTCATTGCTTATCTTTTGTTTATCATTCATAGTTTGTTCTTGCCTTAAATAAATTGCTGTCTCATCCGGAAGTCGGTCATCCCTAATTTTCCAGGTGGCAATATAAAGTTTTCCCGTGTGGGGTCTGCTAGTTCCCCCTATCGGGCGCTTCCCCGGGTGGTGGATAGGAGACTGCCTCCCAGAAATTGGTGGTCCTGGGGGAAATACCTGGTGTGGACCAGACTGTGGCAGGTTCTTGGGACACAGTATCAGCCCCTGAGTAACACATGGTCTTTGGATAGAAAGTGAAACCACCATTCGATCCGTCTAGCCCATGGTACGACCCGGAGCCCTGATTGGCAGGGTGTGTTAAATATGCTTCAGCGGGAATAATGACAATTGCGACATGGAACATTAGAGGATTGATGCAACATATGGAGAAGAGAAAATAAGATATAACAGTAAACGGACTTAAATAAATAACAAGAAATACAGATGGTACATGCTTATTAGCTGGATCAATACAAGGGTTGAAAGGCCTAATAGAGACAATAGTTAAAAATGGAAGCCATTCTGACTTAAATTAAACATATTTTAGACTAAATGGATGTATATACAAGAAGAGATATATCACAATAACAAGATATTTTGGCAAATTAACTTTTCACCAAACAAACATCGTCATACTTAGGTACAAGAATAACAGCTGATGGAAGACTTGACACGGAAATAAAATGCCGAATTGCAATGGCAAAACAAGCCTTTTGGAACAACAAATATATCTAAAGGGGCACTACCAATATTATGATGAAACAAAGATTAATAAAGACACTAATCTGGCCTACACTAACATATGGCTGTGAGTCGTGGACATTAATAAAATCTTCAATCAAACGAATATATAGATAGAAGCCTTCGAGACATACCTTTACAGAAGAGCTCTCAAAATTCCTTGGACAGATATGGTAACAAATAATCAATTCCTAGATCGAATGGGTACAGAACGTCAGCTGATAAAGTTCGTAAAACAACGAAAACTGATTTTTCTGGACATGTAATGCGCGGATCAGCAGGAGAGACATTGCTGACAGTGTTGGAGGGAAAGCTCGTAGGGAAGAGATCGAGGGGAAGGAGACGACGGGAATAAACAGACGATCTAAACCAATGGATTGGACGACACACCTAGGAGGAGATGAAGAGGATGGCGGAGGACCGGAAAGTATGGAGAGACCATGTGGCCTACCCTCAGTAGAGGAAGGTATTGAAGGAGGAAGTATGAAGAGACCATGTGGCCCACCCTCAGAAGAGGAAGGCATTGAAGGAGGAAGATGTGGAGAGACCATGTGGCCCACCCTCAGTAGAGGAAGGCACTAAAGGAGGGAGATATAGAGAGACCATGTGGCCCACCCTCAGTAAGGAAGGCATTGAAGGAAGAAGGAGGATAAACGTTTTGGAATAGAGCGAACTAAGAATTCTATATGCATTTGAGACGTGTCACGAGAAAGGTTAAGTTTCAAAGGAAAATAAAATCGGCAGACAAACAGGACCACATCCTGCAGAAGGAAAAGGAAATAAGATACGCAATTTTGTCCAAACAGGAAACAGGGGCGTAGTTCGAGGGGAAGAATTTGAATCATGAGGATCTGTTTTGCGATTTGGATTTGTAAGGAATAGATTTTATGAATTCATTGGGAAAGTTAAAGTGCCAATTTTCTTTGGTGATAATCGATATATGAGGCGTGGATGTTATCTATTTTGAAAAAAGTCTTAATTGTCTTGGTGATTTTTAATTTTTTTTTTTGCAATTAAAATGTTCATTATATTGCCACGTGGAAAATTAGGGAAGACAAACTGAAGATCGTTGAGAGGACTTGAGGCCATGGATGCTGTGATCTATATTTTCAGAGACTGACTCCAGGATTCCACCACCCTGTCAAAGCCGAGACTTCCCTCCAAGATGACGATGTCCCTATAGACGATACGACGACAAAGCCGCTTTTCACGCCGCAAGAAAAAGGACGCAAAGGTACTAGGGACAAAGTTCCAAGATTTCGATGGAATCCTTGGCAGAGCACGTCAGATCCATGTCAGTAACTACAATAATTGCTAGCTGTGGGTCGCAGCTCCAATAGGGAAGAAGCTATGTAGCAAAGTATTTATTATTTTATTAACAGAGAATCATTTTTATGTTTATATTTTGCAACTCTGTAAACTTCCCTCGTTGCTTATCTTTTGTTTTTCATTCATAGTTTGTTCTTGCCTTAAATAAATTACTGTGTCATCCCGAATTTGTCTTCCCTAATTTTCCACAAGGAAATATATAATGTGTTGTGATTTATATGAAAGTTAAAATGGGTGTTATACGTGTATGTGGTCTTATTCGAATAGAACTGGTGAAATTCATTAGGAGAATTTCGGGTTAATATTTGAAGTTGTTGTATTATCGAACATCTTCATTTATATCGGAATATTAAAGCAGGAATGGTTAGGAAGTTTTAAGAGGAATGACGCGAGGTATATCGGCATTGGATATGTATGGCTGCATATGGTTACATGGGGATAAGTCTAGTTGATAGTGTGGGGGCCGAGAGACTTCCTTCCAGCCTGCTGGAATGACAGACCACGCCGTCGGTAAACACGGATGGCCACCGCTGCGAGGCGCGACGCGGCAGATTGGCGGAAGTCAATGAGAACCCAATAGACATTCTAGGGTGTTGTCCTTTTTGTCTTTTTCTAAAAATGTAGCTAATAAGTAATACCAATAAAACATTAACTTTGAAATACTTTCTGGGCCATCGCTGGACTAATAAATCGACACACCACAATAGTACCTAAGGTGATCTGATAATGGCACACGGAAAATGAAGTTTTCTTGGTGCTCTCGTAGGTCGATATGTTTTGACATTGGTTTTGACATAGTAAAGTTATGGTTTATAATAATGTTAGGTTAGTTATTCTGTAAAAGACGACTTACGATGTAGACACGCTCTCAAGTTAGAAAAAAATGTCACAGGAAAAAGAGGCGTCTTTAGCCTGGTAAAACTTAAAAAAAAAAGAAGTTTAGTTAAATTACGCTGTGACATATGAGAGAAAATTTATAATTAGAATGGTGTCACGTGAAGTCGTTGTTTTGTAGCAAATTTTAACCCGTTTCATTATGAAGAACATGTTTTCACTGAAGTCATAGATAGTGGTTATACGAACGTAAAACGATAATTTGATAATGGTGGTGGATGTGGAACGTTTAGTGGAGAGAATTAATATTGCCTCTAGGTAGAGCTCGTATAGCTCAAAATTGGATTTGTTTGCAAGTCGCGCGCTAAGAAGGTATGCCATGTGAGGCAATTTCAAGAGAGGTGAAGGTGTTAAAATTCTTGTTACAAAAATTTGACGATTATCAACTGTAAACGAAAAAAGAAGCTAAGTTAGGAACGAGGGAGTGTGATTTCCAACGCCAGAAATAAAATGGTTGCGATCGTAGAAGTTTGGCGAGCGGAATCCTATTTTAGTTGGTGGAGGAAAGTAGACTGTGCCCATTCCATTTATTTAAAACTTTTTTTGGGGCTGGGAAGTAAAAGAGATTATTTTGGGGTGTTTGTCTAGTTAATATGTCTCCTACGGTTTTGGATATTGAGAGAATAATTTCACCTATGCTGACTTATAACAAAAATGATTTTTTTCTTAAATATAATGATTGCTCACACATATATAGTAGTGAAAATGATCTCTAGAATAAGGAAATGGTACGGGAATAACAAATCGTATTTGGAGAACAAAGATCTTTTACTAGATTGTCTTGTTTTTCAAGATTACAGAATCGACAATAATCTAATTGTAACAGATCCAAGTATTTTTATTTCCAGTAAAGAAATGTATATTAAATTTAATACCTTTTGAAGATATATTTCAAATTATATAGCAACAAATATATTTTAAGAAACTGCTAATTTATTATGTTAATTGTAGATATATTGCCAGATATTCATTTGTTTTGTACAAAGTTCTCTGTTCTTGTTTTTTCTCTCTCTCCCTTTCTACTTGTTAATATCATATGGCTATTCTCTAAGACCTACAATTATTGTAAATATGTATAGACAATTGTAAAGACATACATGTATGACAGCGCAAGTGTCCCTAGGGGTACATAGCACTTTAAATTGAAATAAATAAATAAAAATAGAATTTAAATTGAGAGTTTTTACATATAATCGTTACCAAAAACTTATTTTCAAATAATAAGAATTAGATTAGGAGATGAGTATTTTGATAAAGGTAAAATTTCTAAGAAACATACAAATGAGTTTGAATTCACATTATGTGATGCGAGTAAATAAAAAATAAAAGTAGTAGATTTAAATAGCATGATAGTTTTAGATTTTGGTAAAATGCTAGTTTGTGAGGAATAATTTTATGGTTAAACTTAACAAAATGAAAAAAAAAAGATAAAATGACTTTAAATTTTAAAAATTGAGATATAATAGTTGTGTGCGAGAGGAAAATTAAAATTAAAATAAATATTTGAAGATTCAATAAAAATTGTTGACTTTGCTTAGAATTTTTGATGAAACTGATTCCAAAAATTATTAATTAAACATTATATTTATTGATTTACAAAAGAGAGAACAAAATATAAAAGGGAAACTAATATTAAACAAAGGAACTTTTTTTTGGTTAGCGCCTATTTACCTGTGAGCTTACACACACTCTGTGGTAACATTTAATTAATATATACAATAAAAATTGAATTAGAAATAAAACAATAGAGGTAAAAAATTACAAGGTAAGTATAATAATTCAGATATAGGATAAATTGCGATTTACTATTATAAAATATCAAAAACCTTTCGCAATAAGAAAAGAAACTTATTGTAAACGATTTTTGATATTTTATAAAGAATGATAAGGTAAGATTTGAAGAAAATATGAGATAGCTTTAAAAATTCAGAGTTGATTAAAGTTCAGTCAGGTTCCTTGGTCTTAACTTGTCTTCCTTCTGACGTGGAGGAGCTTGATGTAAGGCTTGTGGAATCTTGTAGCTTAGGTAGAGATGATTGCGGCATGTCGCCTGGAGTCTCGTTGTCAGGGTGAAGAGAAAGAGGTTGGGAACAACTCACCGGATTTTCGTCACTCTTTGCTTCGGTTGCGGGATTGTCTTCGTTAGGTATTCCTGACGGTTTCACTATTGCAAAATGTGGAGCTAACATTGTCCCAGTAGGCTTCTCATTCAAGCATCAGACATGGGCTATAGTGAGAGCGTACTAGCTTGAAGACAATAGAAATACACACGCATGGTAACCTCGGTTTAGAAGGGGCAGCACCCGGGAAGGAAAGAGTGGACTATAAGAATTCCTGGAACGCTTGTCAATCGGGCATCATGGCGACAAATGCTACTGTCTTGTCTTCTCCCAATTTTAGATTCAGAAAAACAGCTTATATGCTAATGGTAACTTCAGAGAGAG
The DNA here is from genome assembly GCA_030710605.1 of Cordylochernes scorpioides. Classification (NCBI taxonomy): domain Eukaryota; kingdom Metazoa; phylum Arthropoda; class Arachnida; order Pseudoscorpiones; family Chernetidae; genus Cordylochernes; species Cordylochernes scorpioides. The sequence goes on from CP092874.1 coordinate 70,825,810, forward strand.
TGGACCTTTTTGCCCAATCAAGGACTAGCATGTCCATTATATGTCAACATCCTCCCTGAGTTGCTTGGATAATGTTAACGACCTGTTAATCGATCTTACTGGATACCGCGCCCTCTTCCGGTAGTATTTAATTGAACGCCATCTTTTGGTCACATCAGGCTTGGCGTTTCTATATAAAACATTCCTACATTACTATATATATACCACATATATATCTAAGCTTTATAAGTATTATTAGATATTTTAAGACAATATTTATTAATCATTTTGCATAAAACCTAAGATATTAAGGACATACGCGAGCTAAAATATAGATAGAAAACATTTTATCAAAGTAATGGCCGTGAAGAATATGTAACTTACACAGTATATACGAGGACACAATTCAATCTACTACAGCTCAATATAAATGGCACCCAGAGGAAAACTGAAGAGCTGACTTGTCTTCTCCGTGACAACAATGTGCATATTGCTTGTCTTCAGGAGACAAAATTGAATCACAATCTGAGATTCAATATCAAAGGTTATACTACACTACGAAAGGACAGACCGGGAAAATTTGGAGGAGGACTTGCCGTTTTGATTTAAACACCAGAAATCAAATTTAAGGAAATCGCCTATAATCAGAGTAAGCCTACAGAAAGCACGACAGAAGCTCAGGCAACAGAAATCTACCTCCCAGAAAAAACAATAACAATCATAAATGTTTATCACCCCGATAACACTAGCATCAATACAGGCCTGATAGAGACATTAAGTGAAGCGTCTTCGGATATCACAATCATACTTGGCGATTTTAGCGCCAAAAGTCCAACTTGGGGATCACCTGTCCAGGATAACAAAGGTCAGCAGGTTGAGGACATGCTAATCGACCTCGACCTTACACCGTTAAATAATGGAGAGAACACCTATCTATTCAAGTCCACAGGCACAGAATCCGCAATAGACATCACAGCGATAGATTACAACATCGCACCCACAACACAATGGAAAATTCTGAAAAGTGCAATCAGTGACCACAGACCAATTTTAACAACCCTAAACTTCAAAATTGAGAATGTCCAACAAAATAAAAGAACATGGAACTTTAGGAAAGCCGAATGGAAAAAATTCACAGAAAAGCTCGAAGAACTGTGCAACGAAGAGTCAAATTACAAAACGCTTGACAAAAACTTGGAAAAATTCTCTTCGAACATATCCAAAGCTGCAAAAGCATCGATACCTAGAGGTAGACGTAAAGACCTGTGGATACCTTTCTGGAAGGACCACAACATCGAGGCAATGATTGCAGAGAGAAACAATATCAATGAACTTCTCAAAACAAATAAAACAGAAGAAAACAGAAAGAAACTCATTGAAATTAGTCACAAAATAGAACAAGAAATTTGGATATGCAAACAAGAAAAATTGCAGAATTCTGCGAAAAAATGGATCCAAGAAAGGACAGCCAAAACTGGAATATAATTAGAGTGTTAGAAAACAATCAAAACCAACACCAATCCTCCAATACTCTAACCGATATGAATAGAACAGCGAGAACGAACAAACAGATGGCTGACATAATTGCTGAATATCTTTCAAGCACTTCCATTCTCAACTATACGAATGAAGACATATCTCTAAAAAATAATATAAACAGGTTAGTTAAACAAGCAAGAAATTACCATCAACAAGATATTTTTTCGAGAGACTTCACACTGAATGAGCTAAACTCATCAATAGAAAAGTTAGATCCCAAGAGGTCACCAGGAGATGATCTAATCTTTGGTCAAATGATTAAACACTTTGGAGACAAAGCTAAAAATCAACTCCTACGAATACTGAACATTTCATGGCAAACTGGTAAACTACCAAAGAATTGGAAGATATCAATTATAGTGTCAATACTGAAACCAAACAAAGATGCCAAGGAATGCAAGACTATCGGCCAATTGCCCTTACCAGCATACTTTGTAAAATAACAGAACAAATTATCCACTCTAGGCTCATAGTCTGGCTCACCAACAATAATAAAATAAACTTCTACCAAACTGCCTATAGATCCCGGTACTGTACAACTGATCAACTGTTCTACTTCTGCCATTCAATAATAGATTATTTCCAGGAAAAACCAACAAAGAAGACAACGGCCGTATTCCTGGATATGACCTCAGCTTTTGATCGCGTATTGAGGGAGAAATTACTTGAAAGGCTGCACAACATAGGAGTAAGAGGAAAAACCTTTATCTGGATTGCAGACTTCTTAAGGGGAAGAAGGATAAAGGTTCGGGTTAATGGAGCATTTTCCAAGGACCGAAGAACATGGGCTGGTGTACCTCAGGGATCTGTGCTCAGTCCTCTACTCTTCCTACTATATATTAACGACATCCATCCTTACCTCACCGAAGACACAAAGGTTGCCTGTTATGCAGATGATATAGCTATATGGCACACAAGTAGCAGTATAGAAAAATCAGAAAAAATACTGAACACTTCAATGAGAGGACTGGAGAAGTGGGCAATGGAACTCAAAATGACCATAAACCCAATAAAAACAAACCTATGCGTCTTCTCCACTGACAGGAAAAACATGCATAAATTTAATCCCAAAATAAGCATAAACAACCAAATAATTGATAAAATTAGAAATCCAGAATACCTAGGTATGATACTTGATGAGGAATTGCGATTTACAGAACACATAATTAGCACCTCAAATAGAGCTACCAGAAAACTAAATATTCTGAGAAGGTTATGTGGAACAAATTGGGGAACAAAACCCAAAACCCTCAGAACAACATATACCACCTTAATAAGGCCAATAATGGAATATGCAACACCTGTCTGGGCTCCCTCAAGCTCATTACTAAAAAGAAAACTGGACAGTGTTCAAGCAAAAGCGGACAAAATAATCACTGGTGCTGTTTCATCCACCAACAATGAGAAAATTCAGAAAGAATGTGGTCTAGACCTACTCGAAATCAGAAGACAATTAAAGACAATAAAATTCACCAATAGCCTAAAAAGTAAAAAAAAAAAAACCGAACACATATCCCATAGAACCTATTTAAACTGGACACAAAAAGAAAGACTTAAAAGATCTTCAACACTTCAGTACGACAACAATATTAGAAAGAGAATAAATATGGAACACAATGACTTTCAAATTCAAGAAGAACCAACATTTCCTAGCCCATTACCATCAAATATAATCATCAATCTCAACCTGAATGAATCCTGCAATAAAAAAGAGAACAAAATCATACTTGAAAAGAAAGGATCTAACACAATTGATTTATATGATCAGAAAAAATATTTATTAGCATACACAGATGGATCATCAGACCTTACCCTGAGTAATGGAGGGTCCGGAATTAACATAATACTCCAAGATGGAACACACATCAAAATCAAAGAAGGAGCAGGAAAGATTTCGTCAAACTTCACTTGTGAATTGACAGCTATCTGGAAAGCCCTTGATGTATGCCTTAAACAACCTTCCCTGCATCAAGCAGAAGGAATCATAATATACAGCGACTCCAGATCCGCTCTAAAAGCAATTCAGAAGGGCAATACTAGAATCACGCAGAAAATACACTCATTACTTATCCAACTGGAAACATTGGAGAATAACTGCATTCTACAATGGATTCCTGCCCATGTTGGGATCGAGGGTAATGAAATGGCAGATGAATTGACAAAGGAAGCCAGAAAGCTGAGCCAAAGGAAAGAACAAATGTCAGTATTTGACGCTGATACTTTGGCAAAATACAATATATAATCAAACAAAAATAAGAAAAGATCAAATATGTGAAATAAACTCTGAGAGAAAACTGACAAAAACTATAACAAGACTTAGAACAAAACACTATAAAGGAATGACAATGCATCCAGATGGCACAAGAACCTATAGAGCATGCAACAACTGTCCTGGTGTGGAACTTACACCTACTCACATATTCTCATGTCCAGCAATGGCCGCAGCCTTGCAGAAAATTGACTTAGACCCAGAGCAGCAGCTTTACACACCCAAGATAGTGGATATTGCTGATGCTGTGATGGAGATGTATGGAGACATCTGAGACTCTTCTTTGGACACGACAACAACAACAACAGTATATTGTGGCGAGCTGGTGGTAACTTCACCCATACAGATCCTGGTGGCGTCAGTCATTTCCAGGTTTGCTGATAAAAATAGAACTTGCTTTTATTGGGGAAATCACAACGCGAATGGAACGCTGTGCTAAAAGATGAGTTGACAAAAGTTGCTATTACGGGTTACCACACAAAAATGGAATATACTAGGGCCTGAGGTAAACGTAACTTGATACACAGAAAAGCGTATACTCAAGAGTACAACACCAGCAACAAGAAGGAAGTCAATAAAACTCGTGATTGATAAAATAAAAACAAAAAAGTAATTATTTTTATTGTGCGTTGGTAGGGATCGGACTCGGGTCACACCGAGATAATAAGAGATCCCCAGACACGGAAAAACGACGTAGAAAAACACTTTAAGCGTCTCTACACCAATTCTCCTCGCCTTGGGCCCCCTCGCATTCCCTTAGTCCCCTCTTATATACACACATGGCCACATTCGTCCAATGAGAAGGCGTGAGAGATTAGTTCATTAACAAACGAAGACAACATTCTTCCCGTTAAAAACTGATCAGAAAAAACTGAAAATGTTTGTCAATATAATTTGACAGAGTAAGGCTAGGCTGGGAAATATAGACGCGGGCGAGACTCCTGGCAACCCCGAAAGGTCGCTGATCTCATCGATCCAAGAACTGGCTGGATGGACTTGGTACGCCTAGACACGCAGGAAAACCTCACGTATAGGAGAACTCTAACATCCGTTAATCTGTGACATATCATACATAAAGTTCTAAAGAATACATTCAAAAAGTCACAAAATATTTTAAAGACTTTAATTAAAATGACATATATTGGATCAAAATATAATTTATTTCACCAATATGTCAGTTGGCTGAACGCCAACTGTTATCAAGGTATTATAACATATTAATGTTAGAGGACACACATATGTTATAATACCTTGAAAAAGGTTGGCGTTCAGCCAACTGAAATATTGGTAAAAAAAAATGATAATTTGATCCAATATATGCCTTTTTAATTAAAGATTTATTTATGGATTGCTCTATTTTCAAAACTTTTAAGACTGGATTAAATAAAAAAGGTATTTTGTGTGCGCTAAATTATATATATAAATTAAAATAAATATATATAAAACCGGTCAGTTGTCTTCAGTCTATACATATGCTCAAAGAACTTAGTCTTCTTTTTCTTTCTTATCTTCACTCAATCATATCAGGATATCAAGCTTGTAGAGCTTTGGCAACCATCATGACTGGGTGAAGTAGAATGCCTTTGTCATTAAGACTGGGAGCACTACTCAGTGGCAGGCCGACTTAGTTCCAAAAGAAATGGCCGTCTCTGACATGAGGAACAGACGCCATGTGCAGCCGCTCCTAACATGGAGTACAAACACGGCTCATGTTTCATGTTTCACCTTTCCATACCTCATCCTCAAAGTTAGAAATGTCGCTATTTCTCTTTGAAAATAAATTTCGATTTTTAAAAGAAACATTCGCGGTATAATTTTAATTTTCGTTTTACAATCATCAGCCGCGTTATATTGTATTTTAAATGTTACTTTAAATATAAGTTATGAACGGAAAAATACGTCCAGGGTAGCCGAGTGGACAAGGCACCTGCCTGGTAAGCAGAAGGGTGTGGGTTCGATTCCCGCCCCTGGACACTTTTTATTTTTCCGTTCTCCATTACTCTTCATGTTTCACCTTTCCATACCTCATCCTCAAAGTTAGAAATGTCGCTATTTCTCTTTGAAAATAAATTTCGATTTTTAAAAGAAACATTCGCGGTATAATTTTAATTTTCGTTTTACGGCTCATCCTGTATCCCTGGATTAGGAGTCCTTACATGGTACTATCAGCCGGGCCAGCTGAGCCCAGGTTTTTTAGCGAGCTTGTTACTGCTCCCCCTCCTCCTTTTTCATCCGAGCTTGGAACCGGCAAAGGCGGAATCAAAGGATTTAGTGTTTTATGTAAATATTACTATTATAAATTTTCCTGAATTATAAAGCATTTATAACGAGTTTAAGAAAAAAAAAATGTGTGAAGGGAATATTACGCTAATAGCGCAAAATTTTAAGTAATAAAAACTATTCATCTATAAAATAAATAAATAAGAAATTTATTTTAAAAGAACATTTATATATCGTCGTGGTTTAGTTGTAGTTTATGGTTGTTTTCATATTACTGCAACTAAATCACTAAATGAGCAAAATATGGAGTTTAATCTAATGCATAATTAATATCCATTAAAGCTATATGCATCCTTTTTTTCTATTATGGGAAGGCGAGAGATGGACCTATTGAATTAACTCAACAGTCGCCTTAATATTGACACTATGCAGTCATAGTGTAGTTTGAGCTGATACTGAGCTCTTTCCTTGTTGCAAGTAATATTTGACTTCCATACCAATGACCATCACGTTTCATATCAAAGTTAAAACATCTAAGTTTGTATGCTTTTACACACGCAGTCACCATTATTAACTTATCGTATAGGAATGTTTTTATATAAAACCCCTGTATGAAAAAATTAAAGTTGTATAAGCTTATGATTTTGCTTTGTTTTAAAAATGAATCGATGTTGGTTCCATATGTTTGAATTGAATATTACACCTGAGGTCTATATATTTTATTGCTTAAAAAGGAACAAAACAAAAAAGAAACTACAATTGAAAATGATTTGATAACTAACCCAAAAAAATGATGATGATAAAAAATTGAATATGTCTGCCAGAAAAATGCTTCTATGAATTAAAAAATAAGAATAATTACAAACTTAACATATAGACTTCAAACACCCTAGTCAATTGAGGAAAGCTTGAGAACAAAACTATCAATAATACATCTTAAATGTGTGGTTTTAAACTTACACTAAAGACCTAAATTCTCAAAAGGGGTTCATTAAATTTTTAATATTTAAATATTGCTCAGGTCTTCATCTGAAGAGGCCCGCCTGAGTACCATCCTCTTTTCAATTGGTCTAACCTTTATGGTTTTCACACTAACATTCCCCCTTTTGATTATTATTATAACATTAAACCATTTATACATAGGAATAAAGGATAGTCACAAATACCAAGTGGGACGTGACAATAATAGGTTTACCTTATTTATCCAGTGCCGACTCCTATCGTTGTTTTATCCTTTAATTTGGTCATTTTTGCTGCATTCTCCGCTTATATTTAAGTTAACCTAAAAATAACGAATATTTTAGGTTCGTTTAATTAATCTAATACCTTAAATCCCTCTCCATTTTACCCCTAAATTATCATTAATATAGGCTTTAAAAATCCCAAATTTGAATTTAAAAAAAAATTCTATCTTCTTTCTTCAAGAGATAAGATAATAAAAAAAACTTTTATTTCTCCACATTAGTTTATATTTAATTATTGGAAAATTATTATCATGGTTCTGTTTTTGTTCTTTTCTACAAACCTATCTCTTCGCTTATTCTTTTTTCTACCCAGCTTATGACGCGTAACTACCGAAGCTCTGCTAGAATTCTTTTCCATATTCTATCTATTTATTTATTATATAACTATATAGAAACAATCCTTTATGATTTAAATGAACTAAACAATATATATATTTTTAATTATCTTAATGGCATATTTGTAGATATTACCAGAAATTTCTTTCTTTTCTACACACAGTTCTCTGTTCTAGTTAAGATTTAAGAGCTTCATTTGTCCTTAGAATGTTTAAATTCTTACATAAATGTTTTTTTCTCTTCTCTTTTAACAATAAGATAATTGAACAATTTTGATGTAAATATTTGATGGCAATGTTTTTATTTTTTCTCTTTCTCCTTGTTAACATCATATGACTATTCTTCACGGCCTAAAATTATTGTAAATATGTATAGACAAATGTAGAGACATACATGTATGACAGCGCAAGTGTCCCTAGGGGGACATAGCGCTTTAAATCGAAATAAATTAATTAATGGTATTATATATATTGTAACAAAGTATTTATTATTTTATTAGCAGAGTGTCATTTTTATGTTTATATTTTCTATACTCTGTACACTTCCCTCTTTTGATTATCTTTTGTTTATCATTCATAATTTGTTCTTTCCTTAAATAAATTGCTGTGTCATCCCGAAGTTGGTCTTCCCTAATTTTCCACGTGGCAATATATATTTATATATGTAATATTGTTACAAATGATCCTGCCGACGTATGGATAAACTGGCAGTCGTGTACGTGAGGCGAGTGTTGATGTTCTTCCCACACGTGGACAACAAGAAGCAGAGGCAGGGCTAGATGTTAGCACCGAGAGTGATCGGGGACAGCCCACGGGACAGAGGTAGAGGCCATGACACAAACTTGAATGCCTACCACCGAGACATGGAGAGAAAGACCCAGAGAGACAGAAGCGGTCTGCCGATCGACACCCTGTAGAAAAACTTGCTGCTGACCCCCTGCCAAAACCTGTTCTGTTTACAGGGGTCGTCTATAAAATGTCCCTGGGGGCCCCACATGGGCTGGGCGTTGCCTTTTTCCTCCCCTCTGGCCCGCAACTGTCCCCAGCTGTCCGCTCCTTTTGGCTTTTTATTTTGACGTCATAATTTTTAGTTTAAATATAAAAGGAGGGGGTACAGGTTATATTAATAAAAATATAGCATGTATACAAAATATAGGGGTGGTAACAAATAGAAAGTGTACATTTCAATAGAAGGTAGGATCTTTTAAGGTATCGGCTCTAACTAATTGGAAGATATGTGACATATACTAAAAGTGTAATTATACTATATACTATATACTATATATAGATAAACTAAAAAAGGTATACACCGATCAAATTAATTGTAAAAAGTTTCTTTAATATAAAATATAAAACGGCTAGCTTTCAAGCGTTAGCTCAGCCTGATGATGAGCTAACGCTTGAAAGCTAGCCGTTTTATATTAAAGAAACTTTTTGCAATTAATTTGATCGGTGTATACCTTTTTTAATCGTCATTGCATTTATTCCGCAATCTAAATATATAAACTACTTCAATACACGGTTTTTGCTAATCCAGATTACGAGACGCTTGGTATACCATCGTATTTATCATTACCAAATGTGAAGTGTGTTTTGTAAATGATCCATCCAATTCACTGTCTATACACAGCTTGTTAAAGGGTCAAGGGTCATTTTTGTTTATTTCAAGGAAGGAATAGAGAGGTCCCAGCAAGTTTCTCATGATCCTTGGACCCACGGCCGCAGGGCACATGTCATGGCGGACACATGTTCCTCTAGGATGTCTCTGGTATCCTGGCAGACAAACGCAGGAAGCAGGGCCTTCACAGAACCTGCAGGACACAGCTGCTTCACCGCACATCTGTTCGCAGAACTTTCCGCAGATATCCATGTGCTCATGGGCACCTTGACAGCCATCTTTGATAATTCCTGTCTTCACGGCTTCCGTTAACATCCCTGAAATACAATCAGAATAAATCCATATAACAAGAATTTCAATTTTGGAAAAAACCGCATGGATTTATTTATAGTCCTAATAATTTAAAAAAAAAAAAGTAATCATTACATTACATTTTAAGTTGAATGTATCATTACTTTTGTTTTTTATTTTACAAATATAATTTATTTAATTGTTCAATTTACTATAATATTGCCACGTGGAAAATTAGGGAAAACAAAAACTTCAGGAGGACACAACAATTTATTTCAGGGAAGGACAAACTATCAAAGGTAAACAAAAGATAAGTCACGAGGGAAATTTACAAAGTCGCAAGATATAAACATAAAAATGACCACTCTGTTAATAAAAAACAATAAAATTAATGAATACTATGTTACAATATTATGATTAATTGTAATTTTATAACAAATATAATCACACTTTTCCATAATTTTAATTGCAGAAATATAATCTTGGATACAAATATTTTATTTCAATTTTCAAGTAAAAAATAAGGCAATTATAATTGAAAATAAACATATTTTTGAAAAAGAGAAATTGAGAGAAAATAGTTATAATATGAAATCGCCTTTTATAGACAGGTAGTTGTATTTAGTCCCATTTCGCCTACAAAAGAGGGTGTTCCATAAAAAAAAAAAAACGAATTTGTAACGCTGTAGCTCGCGAAAGAAATGCGCACGTTTCCAGTGATGTTTTATTAATTCGAAATAACAAGCATTTTCATTAAAAAAAAAAACATTTTTAATATTCGAAACGCCCAGAATTATAAGTGATTTTAAGATAAAAAGTTACGATTTCAGACTTTCCGACTTTCGTTTATTCAAATTATTAAAAATATGCGAAAAAGAATATATTACTTAGTAAAGTGCACAATTAATCAAATAATAAAGTGAAACAGAGAAAATTCTGCTATCTATGAAATTAAGCAAAAGAACTACTCAGAAAAATGGTACCTGAGGAACATTTAACTCCAACTGAAAGAATGATGAAGGAAATGGTTGTCAGAGAGAGTCCACCTTCTTAAAGGAACATTTTCACAATAACCAACGAACCACTTTCTACCGTAAACCGTATTATTAGGACAAAAATCGGCTTAAAAATACGTAAAAAGGCGAAAGTTCATGTTCTCAACCTGCAGCATGTCGAGAAACTTAGGACCTGCGGCAGGGCCCTTTATTAAAAGTGCCTGGCAGGTGAAAAATGGAAGAATGTTGTTACACTGGACGAGGCATGGGTTTACCTCAATGATAGCAACCAGCCCCGTCCTTTGTGTATATACTATATACTATATATATTTCATACTTCATCCAAAAAAGTTAGAAATAATAAATATTTCTCTTTGAAATAAATTTTGATTTTTACTGAAAAGAAACTTATGCGGTGAAACTTTAAGTGTTGTTTTATAATCATACGCCGCAGTCCTTTATAATGTATACTATATCTTATGAGAACTTTGTTAAGTTTAGAACTATTTGTACAATAATTTACAAAACACTACTAATCCATCGTGTAAATAATTAATCATATATATATGTAAATATTACTGGCACAGCACAATAGTTTTTTGGACTTCGTTCTTTTTGTAACAAAAAAAAAAAAAATAGCCCCGTTCCATATGATTACGTAACTCTCAAATAAACACATTTCAAAATTGAGTCAAGTAATGTAAGGAAAGTTTCTCAAAGGGCCTCATGATCATTGCATGTTTTTTTCTACATTGGTAAGCTTCCGATAAAGAAGGTGGTCCCAAATATCAAGATATATTCGCAAATCTACCAAAACCTTGAGGTCTCATTTTTGAATTCAAGTACTCAAGATCCTTGTGGCTACATCACGAATCATATTTCACGTTAAACACGTCAATACTTGGACGAAAAGGTGATTGAAATCGGTTTTTCGTACATCCCTTTTAAGCACATCCCTGCCAAATCTCCACAACCAGAGAAGAGCCAAACCCAGTATTAAACAACACACAATCACAGAAGATCCAACAACCTGCATTAATAGACCACACACAACCACAGAAGACCCAACAACCTTCAATAATAGACCACACACAACCACAGAAGATCCAACAACCTGCAATAATAGACCACACACAACCACAGAAGACCCAACAACCTGCAATAATAGACCACAAACTACCACAGAAGACCCAACAACCTGCAAAAATAGACCACACAAAACCACAGAAGACCCAACAACCTGCAATAATAGATCACACACAATCACAGAAGACCCAACAACCTTCAATAATAGACCACACACAACCACAGAAGACCCAACAACCTGCAATAATAGACCACACACAATCACAGAAGACCCAAAAACCTGCAATAATAGACCACACACAGCCACAGAAGACCCAACAACCTGCAATAATAAACCACACACAATCACAGAAGACCCAACAACCTGCAATAATAGACCACACACAATCACAGAAGACCCAACAACCTGCAATAATAGACCACACACAACCACAGAAGACCCAACAACCTGCAATAATAGATCACACACAATCACAGAAGACCCAACAACCTGCAATAATAGATCACACACAATCACAGAAGACCCAACAACCTTCAATAATAGACCACAAACTACCACAGAAACCCAACAACCTGCAATAATAAACCACACACAATCACAGAAGACCCAACAACCTTCAATAATAGACCACACACAACCACAGAAGACCCAACAACCTGCAATAATAGACCACAAACTACCACAGAAGACCCAACAGCCTGCAAAAATAGACCACACAAAACCACAGAAGACCCAACAACCTGCAATAATAGATCACACACAATCACAGAAGACCCAACAACCTTCAATAATAGACCACACACAACCACAGAAGACCCAACAACCTGCAATAATAGACCACACACAATCACAGAAGATCCAAAAACCTGCAATAATAGACCACACACAGCCACAGAAGACCCAACAACCTGCAATAATAAACCACACACAATCACAGAAGACCCAACAACCAGCAATAATAGACCACACACAATCACAGAAGACCCAACAACCTGCATTAATAGACCACACACAACCACAGAAGACCCAACAACCTTCAATAATAGACCACACACAACCACAGAAGATCCAACAACCTGCAATAATAGACCACACACAACCACAGAAGACCCAACAACCTGCAATAATAGACCACAAACTACCACAGAAGACCCAACAACCTGCAAAAATAGACCACACAAAACCACAGAAGACCCAACAACCTGCAATAATAGATCACACACAATCACAGAAGACCCAACAACCTTCAATAATAGACCACACACAACCACAGAAGACCCAACAACCTGCAATAATAGACCACACACAATCACAGAAGACCCAAAAACCTGCAATAATAGACCACACACAGCCACAGAAGACCCAACAACCTGCAATAATAAACCACACACAATCACAGAAGACCCAACAACCTGCAATAATAGACCACACACAATCACAGAAGACCCAACAACCTGCAATAATAGACCACACACAACCACAGAAGACCCAACAACCTGCAATAATAGATCACACACAATCACAGAAGACCCAACAACCTGCAATAATAGATCACACACAATCACAGAAGACCCAACAACCTTCAATAATAGACCACAAACTACCACAGAAACCCAACAACCTGCAATAATAAACCACACACAATCACAGAAGACCCAACAACCTTCAATAATAGACCACACACAACCACAGAAGACCCAACAACCTGCAATAATAGACCACAAACTACCACAGAAGACCCAACAGCCTGCAAAAATAGACCACACAAAACCACAGAGGACCCAACAACCTGCAATAATAGATCACACACAATCACAGAAGACCCAACAACCTTCAATAATAGACCACACACAACCACAGAAGACCCAACAACCTGCAATAATAGACCACACACAATCACAGAAGATCCAAAAACCTGCAATAATAGACCACACACAGCCACAGAAGACCCAACAACCTGCAATAATAAACCACACACAATCACAGAAGACCCAACAACCAGCAATAATAGACCACACACAATCACAGAAGACCCAACAACCTGCAATAATAGACCACACACAACCACAGAAGAGCCAAACCCAGTATTAAACAACACACAATGACAGAAGACCCAACAACCTACAATAATGGACCACAGACACAACCACAGAAGAGCCAAACCAAGTATTAAACAATACACAATGACAGAAGACCCAACAACCTACAATAATAGACCACAGACAACCACAGAGGAGCCAAACCCAGTTTTAAACAACACACAATCACAGAACACCCAACAACCTACAATAATAGACCACAGACAACCACAGAAGAGCCAAACCCAGTATTAAACAACACACAATCACAGAACACCCAACAACCTACAATAATAGACCACAGACAACCACAGAAGAGCAAAACCCAGTATTAAACAACACACAATCACAGAAGACCCAACAACCTGCAATAATAGACCACACACAACCACAGAAGAGCCAAACCCAGTATTAAACAACACACAATGACAGAAGACCCAACAACCTACAATAATGGACCACAGACACAACCACAGAAGAGCCAAACCAAGTATTAAACAATACACAATGACAGAAGACCCAACAACCTACAATAATAGACCACAGACAACCACAGAGGAGCCAAACCCAGTTTTAAACAACACACAAACACATAACACCCAACAACCTACAATAATAGACCACAGACAACCACGGAAGAGCCAAACCCAGTATTAAACAACACACAATCACAGAACACCCAACAACCTGCAATAATAGACCACACACAACCACAGAAGAGCAAGCAACCCCTGTATTATACCACACACAAGCGCAGAAGACTTAACAACATCCAGAAGTAGACCACACATCCACATAAGAACCAACAACCACCAATATATATAAGACCACACACAACCACTCACGCACCTACCTAAAGGAAGAGAAGAAAGTGCAAACAGGAGGAGCAGCAAAGATATCACAGCCATTATGTTCCAGAACTGTCTTTCAACCTTGGCACGACACCACCTGTCAGTACGACCTGTCCTGTCACTCTTTAACCGCACAAATTGCTCAGATGTTAAGTTCGCGAGTCAAAGAAACCCTCCCACTCTTTTTACAAAAATATGATATCTATGATAGTATTTGTTGCGAGCGAGTTATATTAAATGATGGCTATTTAATATTGATTTGAAGTATGACTGAATTGTTCTGGGATGTCTCCTGTTGATACTGTTCTTATGTTTGGATATGAGGGATTCGAGGATTTCTGACTTGGACGGTATATTGCAGTAGTGGTAGGTAGGATTTTCTATTATATTCAATTGAAAATTTAGGATCAAAATGAGTTGTACAATTAATTATTAGTTATAATCACACAGTCGCAAAGTTTGAACTGGTTGATGGGACAATGGTCCCATTCTTGGAGATGTTTGGATAAGCCAAAGTGGTGCAAGGGGTAGAAGTTCTTGTTGTCAGGTGATGTGGGGATATTTGCGGCGAGTGTGTTGGATTTCTAATGAGTAGTAGGATAAAATTCTTTTGGCCTTTGAAGGTAGTCAAACTCCCTAAGGCTGGGAGCGGTGATGCCTTGGATGGGTTACGCGAGTTGTGCTACTATGTCTGTAGGTGGCATGGTGGTGATCTCCAGTGTCGCTCTGCTTTCCAAATTCCATCGAGTTTGCGTTGTCATCGGCATATTCCTGGCGGTTGATTGATGTCGTTTCTAATAGCGTTTCTTAATCATATTGTGATCGATAAAATATTGTTTTATGACATTTATATGTAAAAGAAAACCAACTCAATGATATCTTAACTGTCCATTATCTAAGGTGGAAGAGTACAGGGTGTTCCATTTTTAAAATAACGATTTTGCAACGCTGTAGCTCGCGAAAGAAGCGCGCGATTCACGTGATGTAATATTTATTCGAAAGAACAAACATTGATTTATATTTCAAGAAAAAAAACTACATTTAAAAATTCAAAATGCCTAAAATTATAAGTGAATTTGTAAAAGGTTACGTTCTCAGTCGCGGCCTAGTGGTCAGGTGTCAATAGGTTACACAAAGGACGAAACAGGTAGGATGTCACCTCAGAGAGAGGACAGCGCCGAAGACATGTTCCAGGATGGCGTGATTTTCACGAGAATGATCTGGTGTTGTTCAGTTCGTTTGTCGATGGCGGCAGTCGTAAAACTTATTGGAAGTTTCCCGCCAAGAAATGAATAATCTTTACGAAAAGAGACTGTTACATCATATTTAGAGTACAAGTATGAAAATCTAGTGGATATTGACACACATTTATTACTACACTTTTTTTCTATTGTTTTTTTCATGTGTTAAGCGTATTTACACAAGTTTGGCCTTAAATACTTATTTCTTGGTTTCTCAAGAAGCCACTGGGACCAAAAATATTTTTTAGTCTCAGTGGTACAGTCTGCTCCACGCTGACGAGCGCCAACAGCGCGAAACGCGTTTTTACATCAAAGAAAGTGATAAAGGGAACTTTTAGCCTCGATTACATCACTCCCACTTTCTTGACTCTTGGTCATTCAGGTTCTAGCTTCTGGTTTGATGCCCCTGAGTCTCGGGATCAGATCCGTACACCCATGTTTCATATCCCATGATGACATTTTTGAACCAATTGGAATTAATCACAATTAAATATTTTGACCATGTTTTTCAACCTTGTACACGCTGCCCTTTCTTCTTCAAGAAATGTGTGACAAATTTAGTTTAGGATCATTTAAGATGAAAGCCACTCTTTATGGGTGGGGGGGGGGTCGGTGGAAGGATGGTCTAAACCGTTGGTTTTCGACCGCTACGACCCGGGTTCGATTCTCGCATTGGGCACTTTTTTTATGATAAAAATGCTCCAATGGCCCCCGTTTTTTGCAAAAGTCCAACCCCACCAACGATTGAAAGTAACAAACGGGGCTCTGGCACATTTGTAAGTGCAAAGTCGAACTGCTTTTCATATGTGTAGACATGTGGTGCACTTACAGTAAAAGCAGTCGCCTTCTTCTACCCACCATGATTATCCTGACCTGTACCATGTGTACTAGGGATAAGCAAAAAAAAACACTCTTTATGATAGTTTTATCACGTTTCAAAATAAATAGCCAAATCTTTGGATTCCTCTCTGATAGTTACATAAACATAAGTTGTGTGATCAATTCTTTTCTAGAGTTGATATATTTTTTATTTATAATACTCTGTTTAGCATAGTTTTAAATGAATAATTCTCTTAAATATTGTATATTTTCATTATCAAATATTCCCTAAAACTTTCTTCAATCTGTAAATTGTTTTCCTCGAATACACACAATACTTTACAATTCGATTTCATTCAACTAAAACTTGCATACTAATTCTTGTACATATTTCAAATATCTTCATTTATTGCAATGTTCAGATTACCTTTGTGGTGCAAGTGTCCCTACGGGGACATAGCGCTCCAAGTCGAAATAAAATAATAATAATAAAAAAAGATATATAATACTTCATGATTGTAAATATTTTTGTAATTCCTTTTCACTGCTGGAAGTTGTTGAACCAGGTTTTCACTATTATAATCATGCAAAAATCCACTATAAAAATAAATAATAATTCATCTATATTATTAACCTATCTCGAACATGTTCTGTTTTATAGACTTATTGTGTTCATCCACCATTCTTGAACTGGGCGGATAAGTTTCTGGACAGCTGATTGCTAGGATCACTGCTATCCGAACGGCATTAAGGGTATCCTAGAACAAACTTACGAAAGAGTGTCATTGAAGATGTCTAGAGATAGGCCCTGTCTGTCGCAATTGTCACTATCTCACCGACTGATATGTCACTTAATGGGAATTTCCTACTTTTCCTCTCTCCATATCTTCTTCCTACGTCAAGGAAAACATCTTTTTAGAACTTTTATCAAGATAATAGACGTAGTATCTCAGGTCATGATGGTTCGAGAATTGCGACAGTTAGTTGATAAAGAGTAATCTGAAAAAATATTTCGATGTTGTTGTTTTTATGGAAGATTCCTAGTGTTTCGGATACGATCACTGCCTCACCTACTAAGCTCGGAAAGCTTGCCGCTTCCTGGATATGTCTGGTATTATCTAAAAAGTTATGGAAGAGCTTGACTGTATCTTCTTGCCAGACTTCTTCTGGTCTCCAACCGAATTGAAGCCTATATGCTTCCTTAAAAGTGCCCACAACACCAGAAAGGCTATTCTGATGACACTAATAATTCACCAATACCCGATTTATAACTGACACACGTTTATTAAACTTACACATCCTTATATACAGAATTATATTAACAAATATGTAAAACTTCTTAATGAATATGCAAAAAAAAAAAGAAAAAATTTACATGACCGGCGTCTCCACCTAGTTTCCTGAACCATATCTCGCTGCCCTATCATCTCTCTCTCTCGAATTTGTTTAGCCTACAGTAGAAAGCCATTTCCCACGACCTCAAGTTTCCTCAATTAGATTTGAAGAACAGAGTTGAATACTGCCGGATGTGGGAAACAGATATGAATGTTATATAAACAAGTCTAAGCTTATATATATGTGATATCCGAGAGGGTCAAACCTGTAGTAACCGAGAGAGACATTCAGAGTGTGGAGAGTTTTCCAGTACCTCTTTGCACCTTGGAAGACCTTTAACAGTATCACAGAGTACAGGCAGTCGTGGTCGAGGTAGAATGGAAGACTTGGGAATTTCCACACAAAAAACGAAGGGACACAGTTGTACAAGGAAAGTTCCGTGAACAGATAAAGAGTTGAGCTAGGGGGCGAAAGATGGAGATGGTTAAGAAGAAGTTTCTTACTGGTCTACATGGTCGAGCATCAGAAAATGAAGTAACGAGGGTTCCCGCTGATGGTGAAGTAACTATATATTTTCGGTTAGGGTGGTGGTTTATATGCTTTGCTGAGAGAAAGTACTAGGTTTCAGCGGATACAATAAGGCGTGGATCACGGAAGAGATGTCATTGTACACTCTTAAACGACTTCCTGGCATCTTTAGGCCTCGTTCTCAAACGTTGTTGTACTTCTTATACTACAATCTCTGCTATAGCTCAACTCTTAATCTATTAGAGTTTCGTTTTATTATTCTCAGTTTGTACAAAGTACATTACATATGCTGATGTAATGATACATGTCAATCATGCGTATAATTATTTACAGAGGTGTTTCTATTATACAACATGACTATCTTGTTATATTATACAATATGGGGTTGTTATTTTAAATTATCATATATATTTAGGGAATATGATTTGATTCAATCACCATTACGACCAAGAGATACCTTAGTTATACTTTTAATTTATCTTTAAACAGAGTACTAAATCTAATTTGATGAAATTGAATTAAGCCACGACTATCAATACATATTTTACTAGATTGTCGTTTTTCAAGACTATAGAATCGACAATAATTTAATACTAACAGATCCAAGTATTTTTATTTCCTGTAAAGAAATGTATATTAAATTCAGTACTGAGAATAATAAAACGAAACTCTAATAGATTAAGAGTTGAGCTATAGCAGAGATTGTAGTATAAGAAGTCCAACAACGTTTGAGAACGACGCCTAAAGATGCCTGAAAGTCTTTAAGAGTGTACAATCACATCTCTTCCGTGATCCACGCCCTTATGCAATATAAAGCCAAACCTGATACTATGTTGAGGGAATTTTAAGCAGGACTTGGTAAAAAGGAGCTCTTTAGTCAAAACTGACAGCTCATCTTGAAGGAAAACTATGATTTCATACTAAAGGGCAAATTAGGCTATTCATATCTCTCTCATGCCAGCAATTCACTTTAAAAAGAGACAAGTTTCTCATTAATCTATATTAATTTCTAAAGCTCTTTATACAGGGTGTACCAGGTAAATTGGGAATTTCAACAATGGTATTTTAACTGAAATTTTTTGCAAGTAAAAATTAAAATATCCGAATGAAATTTGACACAGTAGTAGATAAAAGGATATAGGTTTTATTTATTCAATGTAGTTTCCATTATTAGCTACAACAGTCTCGAGGCGAGTGCGGAATGAAGCACAGGCCTTGGCGACGATGACCTTGTCCATTTGGGTCATCACCGTGTGAACTGCTTTCTTAACAGACTGGATGGTGGTATGAGGAGCTTTGTTGACATCTCTCTCAACAACGCCCCATACATAGTAGTCGAGGGGATTGCAATCTGGAGAATTAGGGGGCCAAATATCAGGACCCCAGTGACTAGGGACGTTAAGTGTCAGCCACGATTGTGTCTTTTTTGCCTTATGGGCTGGAGCTGAGTCCTGTTGGAAGACATACTTCCTTCCTGCGGCCACCATGTCCATCCAAGGCTTCACAACGGTCTCCAGAACATTGATGTAGGTGTCAGCGTTCATCCTAAGGCCCTTCTCAAAGAAATGGGGAGGCATGACATCACCTTCACTGCTGATAACGCCAAGGACCATTGCGGAGGCAGGAAATTTCGTGTGCATCACGACAGGTATCTCTGAGGGGTCTTTACAGATCCAGCGATCATTCCTGGGATTTACCTTTTGGTCCACGTCAAAGTTCTTTTCGTCAGAGAAGAACCTTAGCATGCCAAAAGAGTCGTGTTTCAGGTTGTTGAGGAGGGCAGCAGCCTTTCCTTTTCTGTTATTCTTCATATTCTCAGTCAGCAACTGACCTTTCCGAAGGGCATAAGACTTGAGACCAAGGTCCTCATGGATAGTTCTGACAATTGTCATAGAGCCAACGTCCATTTCCTTGGCTATGGCCCTCATGCTCTTCCCAGGGTTTCCATCAATCTTCTCCTTGACATTTTTGACAAATTCTTCGCCTCTTACCCTGTCCGATCGACGCGAGTGCTTTTTCCTTGTAGCTATCCCCTCTTTGTTACTGTCGGCCTCATCACACTGCTTCTTGACACGATAAATAGTGGTTTTGGGCAACTTAAGAAAATCCACTATCTCTTTGGGGCTCCTTCCGGCGCGCAGAGCAACGATGATGGCAGCTCGATTTTCAAATTCTCGGTTACTCTTCATCACTATACTGCGCACACATGTACTTTTGCATTTTACATGAATATGGCTACGTAATGAAAAAAAAAACAAGTTTTTTTTATCTCAAGTAGTTTTTGTTTTATGGACTGTCAAAGTTAGTCCCAATTTACCTGGTACACCCTGTACAATATCAGCTTCTAAGACTTCTGTATCGAAAATGGCTACACTACATGATGACGATAATTCAACATATGGATGCATCTGTAGCTCGGAAAATATTTTTAACAACGGTGATTTTTTTTCAATTTAAAGCGCTCTGTCCACCTAGGGACACTTGCGCTGTCATACATGTATGCCTTTACATTTGTCTATACATATTTATTTTCAATAATTTTAGGCCGTGAATAGAAGAGTCATATGATATTAACAATGAGAAAGAGAGAAAAATACCTGTGTACAAAAGAAAGAAATGTCTGGCAATATGTACAATCAGCAATATATAAATTATCAGTTTCTTAAAAGATATTTGTTGCTATATATAATTTAAAATATATCTACAAAAGGAATTGAATTTAATATACAATTCTTTACTGGAAATGAAAATACTTGGATCAGTTACTATTAAATTATTGTCGATTCTATAGTCTTGATAAACAGGACAACCTAGTAAAAGATGAATGGATAGTCGTGGCCTAATTCACTTATATCAAATTAGAAGATTTCGAACTCTGCCTTTGCCGGTCCCAAGCCCGGATGAAAAAGGAGGAGGGGGAGCAGTAAAAAGCTTGCTAAAAAACCTGGGTTCAACTGGCCCGGCTGATAGTACCCTGTAAGGGCTCCTAATCCAGGGATACAGGATAAACAGCGTTTGTACTCTATATTAGGAGCGGCCGCACATGGCGTCTGTTCCTCATGTCAGAGGCGGCCATTTCTTTTGGAGCTAAGTCGGCCTGCTACTGAGTAGTGCTCCCAGTCTTAATGACAAAGGCAGATGCATTCTACTTCACCCAGTCATGATCAAGCTTTACAAGCTTGAGTGGAGATAAGAAAGAAGAAGAAGAAGATTTCGGACTTTGTTTAAAAATAAATTAAAGGTATAACTAAGGTATCTCCTGATGGTAAAAATGAAAGTCACCGGTGGTTTGCGCCATTTATCAGACGGATAAACTAACCGTTGATTTACAATTATATCAGAATACAAAGATGTCGCAGTATGGCGCACGCATCAACAACTTTCAGTTGCACAATCAGGAGATGCCTTTTTGTTAATTTAATCTCCTATCCCTGTACAATTTCGCTTTCATACTATTTTCAAATATTTAAATGCTATATAACTGCTAAATACTGTAAAGCTAAACATTAAGAGGTTGAAAATAAATAAGGTTATCCTAACCACTAACATGTTTTTAATATCAACACTTGACCTTTTTTATTTTAAAAATTATTTTTCAGATGAAAGGTTGGTTTTTGATTTTTTTATAAATATTTGAATTAATTAAAAGTATAGTATAAGAAAAAAACTTTCCAACGGAAGCTTAGGCATAACGTGTCATTTACTTGGTCATAAAGACTTGGTCATAAATCTCCTTAAATACTTTTAAATATAGGGTGCGGCAGAGAGAGCTATTCCAGAAAAAAATGATGTCCATGAAAAGAAAATGAATAGATAAAGGAAAAAGAGCATTTATTACATATTAGAGTTTTATATAAATGAACATATATCTAAAGTTTCCTGTGATGACTCTGAAACGCTGAGGAGCGCGATCACAGGGCTCTTAAAAACAGCGGCAGACCAATCTATACAAAACGACCTTACAAGAATGGATAAATCTAAGCTATACTCTCACTACAAAGACATTCACATATCTTTCATGACGGAGGGATACCTTTTAGGGGATTTTCCTTTCCCGGTTGTAAGACTACTCGCACAAGTTAGAATACTTTCAAGTTTTTTTTAGAGAAAATCACACCAAGATGCTCTGCGGTGAGGACCCGACTTGTACCTTCTGTAATTCAAAACTAAAAAATGAAATCACTCACTATATTTTTGATTGCTCTGCTCTGAAAGAAGAAAGAAGAACCCTTATGCTCAAAACTGGGCAACTCTGTGCTTCACTTCCATCAATAATTGACAATATGACCCAGAATAAGTATATTGCTACGGCGTTTTATGGTTTCCACAAGTCCATATCTCAGAAGAAGGCCAAGTGATACTCACTCCTCACTTTCTTACTGCTACTCTTTTTATGTTGATTTCTTGCTTCCCTCTTTCTTATTATTATTACTAGACGAATGACCCGGGCAACGCCCGTGTTTTACCCGATTGAATGTTTTTATTCAAATACTATTTGTTACAATTATAAATTGGAGCCGTGGATGTCACTCTTGTGAAACGTCCCGCTCCAAACTTTACATGTACATTAGGTCAGCTGGTATTACCCCTCATTTTCACCGCTAGAGGCGCGAGCGAATTGACTTTTTGTAAATATACATAATTATAAAGATAGAAGCTTCTATAGAAGATAATGATCATAATGATGATGCGCGCGCACCCGTGACATGAGGAATTGAGGAAAGACGGTGGTGACTATATATGTTGATAATAAAATAATAATATTAATATAATAATAATTATTATTATCATTAGATAATGATAATGATCATCATGATGATGCGCGCGCATCCGTGACATGAGGAATTGAGGAAAGACGGTCGTGACTATGTATATATAATAATAATAATATAATAATAATAATTATTATTATTATCATTAGATAATGATAATGATCATAATGATGATGCGCGCGCATCCGTGATATGATTGACGGTGGAAAGACGGTCGTGACTATATATGTTGATATAATAATAATAATAATATAATAATAATAATAATAATATAATAATAATAATTATTATTAATATCATTAGATAATGATAATGATCATAATGATGATGCGCGCGCATCCGTGACATGATTGACGGTGGAAAGACGGTCGTGACTATTATTATTATTTTTTCCTTTTCTTGTTTTTTTTTTTTTCTCTCTTTCTCTTTTTACTCTGTATATATCGTTATTTCCTTTGTCTCACTGCTTTGTTCTTATGCATACCTCTGGTGAATCCTGTATAGGGTCAGTGACCCTAAATAAAGGCTTTTTTGTTGTTGTTGTTGTTTACCATTGCATATTGCCACGTGGAAAATTAGGGAAGACCAACTTCGGGATGAGACAACAATTTATTTAATGCAAGAACAAACTATGAGTGATAAACAAAAGAGGGAAGTGTACAGAGTATAGCAAAATATAAACATAAAAAATAATACTCTATGTAATAAAATAATAAATACTTTGTTACAATATATTATACTCTGAACCTGCAACAGTCTTTTGATTAGTGGAGTTCTTCACAACTATCTCCTGTCCTGAGGATTGACATCTGGTGAGATGGGGGGAAGGTGTAGAAATTAGGTGAGACATGGTCGTGAAGATTCTCGGCCATCCATTCTTGGGTAGTTCTGGCTGCATAAGATAGTGATGAATCTTGTTGAAAATCATACGGCCTCCCACTTGCTACAGTAGCGATCCAAGACTTGAAAAGTTAGGTATGACATAGTCGTGATATGAGATAGTGATGAATCATGTTGAAAATCATACGGCTACAGTAGCGATCCAAGGCTTGAAAACCATTGATCGCAACAGACTCCATCACCCGCAGGGGAGTGACCAAAATAAGCATTCCAAACACACAAACTCCTCCACACAGTACACATACAATCCAGTTACCAAGGCATCTCCCAAATGACCTGACTCATATCTGCTCAGTACTAGTGGAAGGGGATGTCAAAAGATATCGCACATAACCTGTTCGGTTTGCCAGCTTACAAAATCACCCAAAAGTCCCACTTTCGGGGAGCTAGGAACAAATGCCTGTGGCAAACGCAACCATTTGACCTAGTCTCTCTCGACACTATCGCAGGATTCGCCAAATTTGGCAACCCTAAGATCTATTTACACGTAGCCGTATACCATCTCACGAGATTTGCCTGGACTGTAGCGTCTAGGTCAACCAGAATTTGAACCTACCAACAGGTCATTAAACGGGTATATTGCAGGATGGTACTCCGAAACACCTTCTTACGGATAAATACCCTACATTTACCTATACAAATTCAGTAGATTCCTAATAAACAAAAACACTCACCCGATATACCACGAATGATTCACAAATCACCACAGGACTAAATATAGTCGTCGGATGAACATGACAAGAGCCAGACCCCATCGGAGGTCCATGAAGTCGACGAGAAAGTGAAAACTCCCCTCCGCCCCAATCACTCTGGAGAACCTGGTAACCCGGATCGTAACGTGAGCTAACCGGGGATAAGCTCCAACTCCATTTTCAGAAAGGAGGAGCGCTACGAAAGATTTGATCACTGCGAGCCAACATATCCATACAGTAATGGAGTCCTGCGGATTCCTCTACACGCCATGTCCCAGTAACCAAATTCAATTTCTTGATTTCCCAACATGAACAAAGGTCGTCCATCCAAGCTACGACTCCGTCTCTCTTCAAGCTTTTAATACCACTGAAAGTCCCAGCTTCGCAATCCTACAGGAGCCTATTAACTGTGAGTATTTAAATGTATTTTAATTTCGTCTTCGCTCACATTTTTGTTTCAAAAAATAATTTATCATCCATTATTAGCCCATTTACATCACAGTTTTTACTTTGAATCACACCTTATAAATTCTTATTTAATAATTTCAAATCACCTAACCTTAATATAATCTATTTTTATATTTAAATTAGCTTCGTTTTTTCCCACTATCATTTAATACTTTAAATTTCATAGCTATATAAGGTCATACCATTTTTTAAAGTTCAAATTATATATTGATGGTCATCTACACAATATCAAATCCAGGTAGTTGGCGATCTAAGGATACGCTCCAGGAGCCTTGGTTACCTTTATGTTACTACACTATTCTATATCAAATTCATTCTATTTTTCCAATAAAAATTCACACACACACAATTATTCATTTTAGGACTAAATTAGTGTCAGTATATGGTTCTTAAAAGACGTTTCTGTATTATCCGAGTTACTCTCTATTAATTAAATCCCCTCATACGGGAGGCCTTTTATCATGATACAGCCGACCTGCAGAGCTACTGGCTCTTTGGTCAAGGGCTGGCTGACAACGCCATCCTCGCGTCTGCCAAGTCATCAATTCACAGGTTGAGCCTTGAGATGAGGGGAGCATGTGACTTGCTGTCTGGACTCTTTGTCGTTGTCTCCTGGACTTTACATAACTGTATATAGTTTACTCTTTTACTTTATATTTTTCATATATCCCTCTTTTTATGATTATTTTATAATACCACCATTGACATATGATGTCAATAAAATTATTTTTAAATCTAAAAAATCTCTATTAACTAAACACAATCTTAAGATTACCAAGCTTTGAAAAGGTGAGGTGCAATCATAATGTATTCTTGACCTTAGAATGCGAATCCTAAAAATGTGTTTTCTGTTGTTTTAATATTTATTCCAATACACATAGTTTAGGCTAGGATAATCATGGTGTAATGGAGCTAGAAGCTGCTTTTACGAAGTCTGTTAGAAGAGTATCCGACTTTTGGGCAGGAAGAAATAAAATAAAAACAGACATACATGGAACGCTAGAAACCTAATCAACCTCAAAGTAGTCTCCTTGGGAGTTGACACACTTCTCCCAGCTTTGCCGCTATTTTTCTAAAAATTTCTAGACAGGCTCTTTTGGAATGATGTTTAACTACGCTGTCGTTGCAGTCATAATGTCCTCTGAAATCAAAGAGAGTCAAAGAAGGCAGTCAGCATCACTCCAATGTTGCCGAGCACTTGGCTGGCCTTCTGGGTGACGGGGAAATTCTTCTACTGTGATGCCCATAGCATCATCACCGAAAGCCGTCTAAATCTGCCGAATGGTTTCCACCTGGCTATCGCCCAGTTTTTTTTTACAGTGAAAACCCGACGACAACACTAAACGCTACCTCACTCAAATTCTGCTTTCCATTGACTGACGCTATTGATGGGCGGAAAAAACTTCACGCAATGCCTATTGAAGGTTTAAGATCGCCTCATGCAATCGCCCTTCATTGAAATCCATCAGGTTTTCGCAAAAAAGGGAGTCGGATACTTTTATAACGGACTTCGTACTATAAGTGTATAACCACCAGTCTACACAAATATAAACCTTTGCACTTACAAGGTACCTTATTTGTTTACTGGTGGAGTTGTAATTTTTCAAGAATCGATAGCATTAAAGGTTTTCTATTATTTAAAAGATGTTTTAGAAAAGATTTCGATATTTTATATTTTATTGCTGAAGATGCTACTTTAGACCACTCCCAAACGCGTTTTTCTCTCAAACAAGCAAATATGTACTGGATGATACGATCACAGATTCTGATATTCTATTTATATCGATGCAAGATGTTAAGAAGCAATGTAAGGTCTTCGCTCACTTTCCTGGGATCGAAGGCCTCTGGATTGCTGCGATGAAGAAGCTGCAGTAAGTTGATGTATTCCAGCTCAGAGAATTGAGGGCCGTAGTCTTGAACGTGAGTCAATAAATCGTCCGTGGATTTGTACAGCAGTTCGAAGTAGTTTCTCGCACGATTCAGGTCATCGTCGAACTCCCCCGTGATCTCAGCCAGGGTATGCTGAAGTTCGAAGATGTTTCTGCACATCTTCTTTACTCCGTTGTTGTTAATCCTCCTAAGAAGACCAACGGAGTTAATGAAAATGGCAGCGAAGAAGTTTCCGAGACCTTCATAAAGAAATCTTTGCTTTATTTCATCCAGATTGATGACGAACACTTCGACCATTGCTGTAATATCCTTTATCATCCTGATAATTTCTGCGTCAGGCTCGCGGATGTACATGCTCAGCTGGTAGTCATTCTTCACCGTGATAGGGAGAACGTAGTAGAAGCAATGAACACGGATCTCTAGAAATATAATTATCAGAATATCTTCAGCTAATTTAAAGAAATCTTTTGCTAGTTCTTTCATATAGACCACGTTGCTTTTTGAGAATGGAGGAACGGCCTTGAATTTGTCGAGAATTTTCTCGGGAGACTTGGTGGTGGTTGGCAGTTGCTGAGCTAACCTATAAATACGGAAGCCAAACCATTCCATGCTTTCTTGAAACTGACAAAGAATTCTAATCTGATCGACTTCGTGAAGAAATTCTTTTTCAGATATTTGCGTTCTTCCAATAAGATTCAAGCTTAAAATTTCAGATATTTTTCCATGAATGGTTTCGACCTTATTATTAATGTATTCCATAGTCTCTTCGCTAGAGTCCAAAAGCTCCAAGCTTGGCCATATAGAATAAGATTTGAGAAGATTCCCTATGTCTTTGTTTTCGGACCAAGTGACGCTCAGTATCTTCTTATTCACGTCCAATTCGACCAGGTTATTTAGCGAAATGCTGCATCTCTCCTTGTATTTGCTGATGATTTGGCACATGAGCTTAAAGAAGTGGATCGAGTACAGAGATAAAGATGATATAAGATCTTCAAGCTCTTGCACGTTACTTTCAATCACAACCGTACTTTGAAGCAAAGGTCTTGATGTTCCGAGAAGTTTTTGAAGTCTCGGATCGCAAACATATTTCCAGCTTTCAATTGATTTAATGCATTCTAAAGTTGAATTTTCAATTTCATTGGAGAACTGAGAGATAAAGTCTTTAACACAGTCGACAATATACGAATTTAAAGTTCCCTGATCTTCTAAAGGAATCATAAGAGAATTTTCGACTTCGTGGATGAATTTCAAGGTTGGATTAAACATGATGACAATATTTTGGTGCGCAGGATCGCAGATATACTTATGTTCAGTGATATCGTATAAGGATATGTCCCAAACTTCACCCTTTTTCAATAGCTGTTCTCGCAGTTCTTTGTTGTATTCACTAATGCTGATGGCATGTGAAGAGTTTTCGAATTTGAAAAGAGGTTGTTTCTTCAATTTGTTTGACTTCTTTCTAGAGAAATAGTTATTAATATCTGCGGATAGTCCCGCAAATATCTTGGATCGGCTATTCAGCTCGTTCCTCTCGCTGAGAATGTTAAGATGCTCCCCTATCATGTCTTCAAGCACCTCCTGACATCTAACCCAGATCTTTCCCAGATCATGCTGTTCGGATTTCACGATTCCAGATAGATGCTGGATGACAAACATAATCCACTGATGAGCTGCCAGTATAATCTTCACTTGGCCAAACACCAAATTCAGAAAATAAATAAGAGAGGTTT
Source organism: Cordylochernes scorpioides (assembly GCA_030710605.1). Lineage (NCBI taxonomy): Eukaryota > Metazoa > Arthropoda > Arachnida > Pseudoscorpiones > Chernetidae > Cordylochernes > Cordylochernes scorpioides. The sequence goes on from CP092874.1 coordinate 70,854,691, forward strand.
CTTTTTTTGAATCCTTAATGATTTTTAAAGATGGGAAAATGTCTGGAACTAATCCAGGTGTTCTCCAAATTATAACTTGAAGCTCTTTCTTTAATCCTTCTTGAAGATTATCTAGAACCACTGGTATTTTGTTCAAAAGAAATGTACAAAATATAATCAAAGCAAGGAAGTGATGAGAATCGCTCTCTGGATCCCCCAGGACATCATCCTTAAAATATATTTGTATATTGCGTTTTTTATTTGCATTATCTTCGAATATACTAATTTGAAATTGATCCCCTCTGTTCCGTACGTGGTTGAGATAGTTGATTGTACAGGTCTTATAAATATGGATGTTTAGATTTTCTATCAGAGCGTGGAAAAGTGTTTCAGAATAGTCATCAATTTCTTTCTTCATTTCACACAAGGCTTCAACTACCTGCAATGGGCCATCGAAAGACTTTTTAGCCCATAAAATAAGTTTAGTAGCATTCAGAAAATGCTTGTTCTTAACGAAAGCCTTGCAACGTGAACATACCGATGTAAGATCTTCGATTTCCTGAAGAAAGTCAAACATGTAAGAGGCTTCAAGCTTATCGAACCAGATTTCCTTGAGTTCGAAGCATTTGCAGAAAAAGGTTTTGTGAGAGCGAGTGAAGCAATCGGAAAGAGAAGTAGCTCTGTGTATAGAGGACGTAATTCTGTAAGGAATCCCTCTGAAGGCGGTTATCATTCGCTCGAGGTCGTTACGATGGGCTGTGACTAGGGTTTGGAGCTTTTCCTCGCTTTGTCGACAGGAACGCTCGAGACGCTGGCGCTGTCGCTCACGTTCGGTCGCAGACGGCTCTTTCAGACTGGCTCTTAGCGCTGAAGATAGCAATGTGAATGGATTCTCTACTGGTTCAGGTTTATGAAATTTACCCCTGACCCCCCACATTTCTGAAGTCCTGTCTTAAGTTCTTGCCAAAGTCTTTACTTGGAGTCCCTTTGGCTTTTCTGAATTTCTTAGGTGTACCTCAAATTCAGAAGTTTTGTCTAACGTTTTAGTCTCTCGGTTTTTTTTTTGTGTGTTTGAATTTTTCAGATGGAACTTATACTTTCTGCTTATTATCTTAAGTATTATCTGAAGTTCTGCTTTGTGAAAACTTGGATGGAGTTTTTAAAATCTTGTCTGAAAGTCTCTAAAGTACTGAGCGAGATACTAATATCGTATAAAAACGTATTTCTGATATTAGAAAGCCTTATACGAATTTCTACTCGAAATTTCAAGGTTTTTTTGCCTGGAGTTTCTTAGTTTGACCTAAAGGCCAAATAATTATAAGTTTACCCGAAATCAAGTTTCAGTAACACACACTTAAGCTTCTCTTAGCTAAATTCCAGAAGTCTTGTCTTAAACAATTCTCGAAGCTTCGAAGACTATATCTAATGCTAAACGTTAATATGCTGGTATTATTAATGCATGGATCAGTTTCTAACGTGCTTCTGCATGAATTTAAGGGATTGAATTCCACCTCAAGTCTAGAAGCTATATTTGAAGATATGTATTTAGTACTATTTTAAATACTGAAGATAATCTTCTTCAAGGTTATTGAAATTTGGAGATTTTGCGAGCGGCTTCTGATGATGGCCTCAAAACCTGTGAAGTGTTTTTTTTTTTCGAATTCCTTGAATGAATATCTTCCTTAATTCCCGAAGGTCTTTGCTGAAGAATTTGTCTAACTTGTCTAAAGTAAGGATTAGAGTTCTATTTTAACAATTCGAAAATTTTCACGAATTTGTTTTATCTTCTTAGATATTTTTCGACTACTTATAAAAGAATCTCAAATAATTTATTTATTAATTTTATTTTAAACTTGAAATTATTTTGCTTAATATATAAAAGTATTTTATCCAAAGTGAAACCACGTTTTGTTTCCTATTTTTGAATTTTCAAAATTGATCTCACGCGAAAGCAGTTCACGTACACATTGTAAGATTTGTTTTTTTTTCTTTCTCTCCAAAGTTGATCCCGTGAATATTTGTGGATGGTTGAGGTTTTGCATCTTCAGGAATCAGGGATATCCATCTCAGGACTCAAACCAATATCTGGTCTCAATATAACCCGGAGTGTACCATTTTACCTAACCATTTATACTGAAACGGTGCAGCAAAGAAGATGAAGGGATTAAGTGGGCAAGCCAGTAAAGAAGGTATACAGGCCCCCATCCACAAGGAAGTGTTGATTGACAGATTCCATAGGAGGGGGTGGCAGACAGGGAGTCCAGCTGGTGCCGGTAGAAAAGAAGGAGCAGAGAGCGGTCGTCCTGAAGAAGGTTTATGCGCCCGGAAGACATCACAGTGTCGGGAGAAGTCAGTCTGGTGTCATCGAGATCTGCGGCAAGTAAAAGAGGGCGGCGAGTTACCTCCGGGACGTGTGGATGATCCTGCAAGGCGGTGTAATCCAGGCTACACGTGTATAGTGTGGAGCGGAACACTTATAAGAGTGACATCCACGGCGCCAAGGATTCTTCTGACGGGGAGATCGAAGGCAAGTCCCACTGTTGCATTCCTCCTGTTAAGTGAGATACAATAAAGCGCTAAACTTTAGCTGCAATCCCTTCGAACTCACATGTGTATCTTTGTGGCATCCTGAGTAGACAAAGTACACGAATAGCGTCTGGGTACGACGTAACAATATATATAGCGTCCGTTTTATTTCATACTCCCTGCTTATCTATTAGTTGGGCTTGGATTAAATGTCACAAATACAACTAGGACCAATAATTTACTATTTCAATGACTAGAAGAAACAGGAATTTCATATCAGTTAACTAATAATCTTTGAAATTAACAATAAAGTTTTATATTAAAAATAAAAAGGGCATATCCTGACCAGGAGCACATGTGCTTTTTTTTATGGCAGAGCGCCATCTAGTGGAACAGAAATCAACTAAACATTGATTTAGTCTGTTCCCTGATATTTGGCCAACCCAATTTCTTCATAAATCAAGAAAAGCCATCTACGAACGTGTTTCGAGCTGTTGACGCTCGTTAGCAGCATATATATATTGTCATGTATTCAATATTTGCATTGTATTATTTTACCAAAATTACTATTGTCTTGTGTATTTAAAATATCAAAACTTACCTACTCAACTTAATCAGCATATTTTTTATTTAAATACAATTTATTAACACAAGATTATTTCTATTTTAACAAAAATATATATATTTTTTAAATAACAAAATATCCTCCTTTCCTTTTGTTTTCTTTATTTTTTTATGATGATGATAAGTTCTTTTTTTTTCACTGATGACTCGTGACATTTATTTTCGCTTTAAAGAATTCATTCTCTAGGAATAAATGTCTTCAAGTGAGAAATAAAGACTCTTGTATAGGTCAATTGCAACCACTTCATAGGTTACATTGGGAAATTTCTTCACAATATTGAAGGGTCCTTCATACTTTGGAGATGTCTTGGTTAATCTCGGATCGTTGAATGCAATTCTTCTAAGGACAAGATCCTAGACTTCGAATGATATTGCCAGATGCTTCGAGTCATGTCTTTTCTTCCAACTGTCTCTATGTTCATCTATACATATAAAATGAAAGGATTTAAAAGCACGAATGTTTCTTTTATACACAATACAAACTTCTACTGCCCTTACTGCGATGAAAAAATATATTGTGAGGGCTTGGCTCATCAGTGGTGAACCCTCCCAGCGGTGGATTAAATTGGCGAAACCGCTGGGAGGGTTCACCACTGATGAGCCAAGCCCTCCCAATATATTTTTTTCATCGCATTAAGGGCAGTAGAAGTTTGTATTATGTATAAAAGAAACATTCGTGCTTTTAAATCCTTTCATTTTATGTCTCTATGTTGTCTGGTTCTGAGTATTGCCAAATTTCTCGCGTCTTCCACCTTGATTGATGCAGGTTCATCAGCAAGCTGTGGCAGATGGTGATAACCGAAGAGCAGAAAGGACGGAGTAAATCCAGAGATGTCATGTGGAGTGTTGTTGTAATTCTTTACCACTTTAAGTAGAAGAGTCAACCATTTGAATTTCGGGTTGTCATACAGTGTAGCTCTTAATATCGCCATTATGGTTCTATTCACTTTTTCACACAATCCATTACACTGAGGATGGTGTTGTATATTTATGTCTGATATTGTGGGTCTTGAGTAACATGTTGAACTCTTTTGAAACAAAATTATTTCCATTATCAGTTAAGACACATTTGACTGGCAATGATGTTTGCATCAGGGTGCTGAAACATTGCACTGTGGTTTGTCCAGTATTTTTTGCAGTAGGGAATGCCCAAACAGTTAAAGTTACAAGATTCAAATCTTAATTTAAACTTTTCTCTTACAGTTTCCCAACATTTTATACTGGTATTTGTTAAAATCTCGCCAGTAAAAAATTCTAAATCATCTCCAGATAAATAGTATATCAAATTACTTATCCGTTCATCCTTACTTTCAGATGTTTTAAGTTCAAACAACCTCAATCAACTATCAATCTTTATTGCACTCTTACTTCCACTATATTTTTCTATTTTGTTAAAATTATTGTCAGAGTTAAAAGACCCTGTCAGCTGCGCCAAAAATTTGTATGTCATGTATTCAATATTTGCATAGTATTATTTTACCAAAATTACTCTCTTCTCTTTTCTTATTTATTTAAAATATCAAAACTTACTCAACTTAATCAGCATATTTTTTTATTTAAATACAGATTTTTATCGTGAAGATAGGCTGCCTGGCCGGCATTCATATTTCTTGAAAAAAGATACTTCGACCAGTATAAATCTTTTTATTACCTCGACGTTTCGACAAAAAGCTTTTGTCCTCGTCAGGAGCAAACAAAAATTAAAACATATAGCAAGGCGTTAAAAATTATTCTAAAAATATATTTTTTTCAAGAAATACAGCTTTTTATATAACACACATAAGGTTATTACTACTTTAACAAAAAAATCTATATTTTTTAAATAACAAAAATTCCTTTGAGTTTAACTACTATTTTAAACCAAATTTAAGCACCACAATTGAAAGCTATAAATTTAATCAGAAAAAAGTAAGATGAATCTTTCAACGAATTTCTGACTAGGATAAAATTACAGATAGCAAACTGCAAATATGCTGTAATGTCTGATGAATTGTTAAAAGATCGAATAGTAGTAGGAATTTTCAACAACGAAATAAGAGAAAACTTCTTAGTGAAGGCGACTTTAATCTGGAAAGAGTCACACAAATCATGTGAAAATGACAAAACCAAATGACACATTATGAAAATTCTTAATTAATCAAGAATGGGTATTTAGCCAATTCTGGAATAATTAAAAATCAACGAGAATAGTTGATATTTATTCCGATAGATGGCGCAAGCCATCAGCAACTTTCAGTTGAACGATAAGGAGATGCCTTTTTTATAATTTATGCACCTTATCCCAGTTCAATATCACATTTATACTATTTTTTTCACAAATGAAACATGTTATAGCTGACTCAGACAAACATTTTGCTGCAACAAAGATAAGCAGTATGAAGTGGGAAGATAGAAAAAAGACGAGACAACTTCACTAACCAAAGTCACAAAGTCATAAGGTACTCAATTGAAAATATCCCTTTACAAAGACAGGTTTAGACAGTATTGCCAACTTATTTGTGTCCTCCACCTTGGTTGATGCAGGTTCATCAGCAAGACGATAAAACTTCACTAACCAAAGTCACAAAGTCATAGAGTACTCAATTAAAAATATCACTTTACAAAGGCAGGTTTGGACAGTATTGCCAATGTAACCTATGAAGTAGTTGCAGTTGACCAAGAGAGCCCTATACAAGAGTTCTTATTTCTCATTTGAAGACATTTATTCCTAGGGAATAAATTCTTTAAAGCGGGGATAAATGTCCCCAGTCATCAGTGAAAAAAAAATTATCATCATCATTAGAAACTCACCCTTTTTAGTATAGAAAGTAATTTTAGTAAGCTTATTTAGTAAGCAACTTATAATTTACTGGTTCGCTAATTAACTAAGACTTTATTATTTGTAGGTATGAAGATGCCATAGAGACAAATTTAGGAGTCATTTATATAAACACCACATCTTCCAAAAGCTATTAGGGTAAATTACCTTGTGATTTTATTGCTTGTAGGATTTATTGATAGATACAAGAGTAAAACAACGTTTGAAGAGATGAATTTTGCCGTTTTGATAATGACAATTGCTAATTAGAAACTTGAAGTTTGATTACTTGTGAGGACAGAAGTGTGAGGATAAATTTAGTAATCATCGATACAGATATTGGTTGTTCGGGTGAATAACTCAAGGCCGTACTGCTTTGAAGCTAGAAATAGGATAAATAAATTTGGTGGCCAGGTAGGTCGAGGTTTTACTTGAACGTCAGGTTTGCCGCTGGGCCACAACGGCAAGAAATTCAGCTAAAAGCCGGTCCAGCAATTCCCTGCTCACGTTGGGCATCAGTTCTACATTCTCACCCTGCCCTTCTTCTGGCACGGGGACATGGGGCCAGATTGGACCTCTCATGGTATCCCCTCGGCTCAGTATGTCCTCCTCCATAGCCTGGCACCAGCACGTCAAAGTCATACTAACACATACACTCAAATTTCAATTGTTAAAGAAACGTATGAACTCAATTTCTCTAAAGGGATACTTGATAATCAAACCGTTCTTCGTTGAATTAATTCTTATTGTTGATCAAACAGCTCATTTTGCATAGATCAAACTAAAATAAAACACATTTTAAAAATATTTATGTATACGAAAATAGAGAAATCCATAAATAAATCTTTAATTAAAAAGACATATATTGGATCAAAATATCATATATTTTACTAATATTTCAGTTGGCTGAACGCCAATTTATCAAGGTGTTATAACATATTTAATGTGTGTTCACACCTTGTTCAGCCAACTGAAATATTGGTAAAAAAATGATATTTTGATCCAATATATGCCTTTTTAATTAAACACTAGCCGAATGACCCGGGCAACGCCCGTGTTTTACCCGATTAAATGTTTTTTTTCAAATACTATTCGTTACAATTATAAATTATGCCGTGGATGTCACTCTTGTGAAACGTCCCGCTCCAAATTTGTGTCTGAGAAGCGATATTTTTATAGAGAGATGATCTGGCTTTGTGTCTTCTGCTCGAATGATTTTTTTTTTTCTGTTAGAATTTTGTTCCTGAATACTAAAAATGAACTGGCTTCACCCGTGGTCTCTGCTCTTTGGAATTTTTCCCGATATAATTTTGTATTTGATAATCAAATGATGATACAGCAATATTGTCATCATCATTTTCTGACTAAAAAAAAAACCCAACTATTTTTGCCCAAAACCTGTCAATTTCAAATTTTCTTGGCTAAAAATGCGACAAATATCCCTTCCATATTTTTCTCTATGTCCTGTTAAAACCCCTTTTTACATGTACATTAGGTCAGCTGATATTACCTTCCATCTTCACCGCTAGAGGCGCTGCTTGCGAGCGAAAGGGCAAATTTGAAACGCAATTTGCAAATAACTCGACGAATATTCGGAATAGAGACCTGGAATTTTCACTATAAGTTTTTTTTTTCAGATTCTACTCTATATACTGTTAAAATTTCAGTCAGATTAGTAACGTATTGTGGACGTGTATAGCCGACATAGGAACAAACACACATACATACATACATACATACACTGACTTTTATATATATAGGGATTTATGTATAATTCTTGGTCAAGAGGATTGCGTGAGTTTTGAGTATAACAAGATATTGAAAGATGTCGCCGACACCATTTTATTAAAAGGAATTTCATCAGCTCTCAGGCATACTCTCCTACATCTTAATACGACTTCTTATTCATATCAAAAGGAATTATTGAGCTTATGGCTCTATTATTATAGCTGAGGTAACCACATATCCCTACAATCTATAAATAACACAGTCTGCTGTGACTTGGGATATATAAAATAACACACAATACAAAGTTTCCCCTCCTCAGCATCACTACGGACTCACCGCAGACCTCCCCCAACATTGGCTAAAAAAAAAAAAAATCGTTCATTTTTTTTTTTATGAAGAAAATTGAGCTATGTCACACATGACAAAGTAATATGGAAATTCGAAACTATTATAGACGCGTATGATTCTTTTGAAAATTAAACAATTTCTACTGCCCTTACTGCAATGGAATCATTAATGGGAGGGCTTACCATTAATTTTTCCATTGCAGTAAGGGCAGTAGAAATTGTTTAATTCTCAAAAGAATCATACGCGTCTATAATAGTTTCGAATTTTCATAACACATGGCGCGCTAATGCATCATAATACAAAGTAATATAACCTCTTTTCCTAAAAAAAAAAAAAAATACATACGGCTGTTAGAGTAGTATTACAGGCTTTATCTATATACAGTTAAACCTGTCTATAACGCTCCTCTAGGGACTCACCAAAATAGGGTGCTATAAAGAGGAGGTGCTATAGACAGGTCACTTTTAATGTAAAATATTCACATTTTAAGGTTTAAAATCGAACGCTATAGAGAGGAAGGCGCTATTTAGAGGGGACGCTATAGACAGGTTTAACTGTATATATATAAATATGGGATTTGCAACAATTTTCAAATATATTCTTCGAAAGATTATATAGAGCTGGATGCTAATTTGGAATGGATGGAATTTAATTTCTAATAATTTTCTTTCTCTGAACTACTGTCCAACTGAAAAGATGTTAGCAGACATCTTGACCAAGCCACTTCCTAAGAATAAGTTTCAAGAGACAGGGAATTGGACTCATCACCTACAGCCATTGAGAAAGGGATTGTTGGAATATTACAGAGTAACAATGGCTATAGATGAGCTCATGTTTGAAAAGGAACTAATATATAATTATTATCATTGTTTTTGTTGTTTTCATATAGACATATATACCAAGATTTGTTTTTGTATAATTGCTATTAATAATAAATAATATGATACACTAGCGCGCCATCTGTTATCAAATTTCGAAACTATTTTAAAGGCGTAAGATTCTTTTTGAAATTAAACAATTTCAAAAAATAAATTATATGCAAAGTTAAATTGGTTACGGATTCATCCTTCTTACTTACTTTAATAACACCACAGCGAAGACACTCAGAAATATTCCTATTCAATCTTCAACTGCTGCTATTAACTCTGTGGTTCTACTTGAAGATCCTATACCTCATGGATACAGTTCAGTTTAGAAGCTTCATTTCAGCATAGTTAACTCCGCCTTTGCCGGTCCCAAGCCCGGATGAAAAAGGACAAGGGGAGCAGTAACAAGCTCGCTAAAAAACCTGGGCTCAGCTGGCCCAGCTGATAGTACCCTGTAAGGGCTCCTGATCCAGGTATACAGGCTGAGCAGCGTTTGTACTCCTTGTTAGGAGCGGCTGCACATGGCGTCTGTTCCTCATGTCAGAGGCGGCCATTTTTTTGGAGCTAAGTCGGCCTGCCACTGAGTAGTGCTCCCAGTCTTAATGACAAAGGCAGACGCATTCTACTTCACCCAGTCATGATCTCAAACTTTACAAGCTTGATGCCCTAATATGATTGAATGGAGATAAGAAAGAAGAAGATAGTTAGTGAAAGATGGTGTTTGGTCAATAACTGCCGAATTTAGCTAATTAGGTCGACCGACAGTAAAGGTTTTCTAAGTTAGGAACTGAAAGACATTGAAAAATACATGCTGCAATAGATTGTGCTTACGATTTTTAAGAATCGAAAGCAGTCCGTGATCGTTGGAAATCTTATTGTAATGGACGTTTAGTCGAATAATCCTATGCGCTGTGGAATCCAACCAATATATTAATATAATTTCAAATAACTTGAATATTGTCTAAAACATTAAGGTAGAGAACGCTACGACTAGCCATTAATCATCAGGTAACTTTTTTACGGACGATTGTTAATATATTCATTTAATAATTTTCTGAAATCTTGAAAAAAGCGTTACGCCTTTATGAATACAGCTTTGAACTTCTATTTTGATTCGGCTCTCCAGACGTCAATCTTTCGCTCATAAAACATCACCATTAACTTGACATGCGAATATTCAAAAGAATATCAAATCTTTTAAAAAATATTTCTTGCTATCAAATGCATCTGAAAGGCATCTAATTTCTTTATCATCTAATTTAGTGATGCCTCAATTTTCAAGGATATTCAAAGAGTGAGCACGTTTACAAATTAGACATCAAACAATCGGATAAACCAATCTTTTCTATCAAAATGCTTCTAAATCATACCTTCTAAAATGAGCAAAACCAGAAGTTTTGAGGCCAATTTATGGCAAATGCCGGTCGTAGCAACCTTTGTTGCCTGATATGGTCGAGGATTGGTGGTGTCTCTCTCCGTTTAGAAAATTGTGATCAAAGTCCGTCGCAAGGTGAACATTCTTTTTTTTTTTTTGGAATCGGGATATGAATTTCTACCGAACTTCTTTTCAAGTCGCTTCTTGTGAAAGTAAAATTGATTTAACTTTATTTTATTTCAACATACAATACGCGATATCCCGACTAGGGATAATTGCGTCGATTTACATTTTTAAACAGGAGCAGTTATATAAAAATATTATACAAAAATAAATTAATAAAAAAAAAACACAAATAGATATATTAGAAACCTGATCCTTCCATGTTAGAAAGATAATCATAAATATATTTCCAAAATGGTTAAATCTGTGATAATTATTTCTAGTATTCACAAATTCATATAGATCTACAACATTGTTTACTGTCTGTTGTCTAGCGCTAAAGAAGAGTGGGCATTCCAACAGTAGGACAATGACAATTGAAACAAATTTTATTGACTTGTCAATAATTTACATTAAAAATGGAAATAAAGAATAAACTAATATACAGATGACCATGCGGGGGATGTGCCCCGGCGGGTGAGCCCTCTTTCCCAGGCGATGAGCGGGTCCTCCGGTCAGCCCAACCTGTACCAAGTACCGGTAGATGATGGATTTGGCCGACGCCAGGATGGCCAGGTCGTCATCTTCGAGGCCAGACCCGAAGATCCAGGCCCGCAAGTCAGGGGGAGCCCGAGGACACTGAAGGCTTCGATGATGAGGGGCCTGATACGCCTGCAGCTCTAGTAGCGATGGTCAAGGGAGCGATCCACGGAACCAACAGTAGGTGTCTCGAGTCCTGGATTTCCTTGCCATAGTGAAAATTGATTTAACTGGCGTTTATTATTGATGAGAAGTCATTTCAACCTTTAACCACATGAGATCGGCTGACCATCACATATTCCAACTTGTGTATTAACCAGAAAGAGTATTTATAGAACTCTGAAGGAATAATTATCAACCGAGAGAGAGAATTTAATGAAATTATCTGACTTAAATGACGTTGAATGTTCAGGAGGGCGTAGCATCAATTGTCCGTTCTGAACTAGCACACCCAGACAAGAAGAAAGTTGGTTTTAGTAAGAACTAACTGTTATGTGTACTCTTCTACCTAATATTCAATAATCTTAGGTAGTGTGGTAGTAACAGGCTCGGTAAAAAACCTGGGCTCAGCTGGCCCGGCTGATAGTACCCTGTAAGGGCTCCTAATCCAGGGATACAGGATGAGCAGCGTTTGTACTCCATGTTAGGAGCTGCTGCACATGGCGTCTGTTCCTCATGTCAGAGGTGGCCATTTCATATTGGAGCTAAGTCGGCCTGCCACTGAGTAGTGCTCCCAGTCTTAATGACAAAGGCAGACGCATTCTACTTCACCCAGTCATGATCTCAAGCTTTACAAGCATGATACCCTAATATGATTGAGTGGAGATAAGAAAGAAGAGGTAATGTAGTTTTTCATTAAAAGAGATTATATGCTAAAGTTATATATTTGCATAATATTTTACTATTACAGAATTATCATAAGAACTAAAAACATGGATATCTCACGCTATATATTGATTACATCACACAACAACAACCAAGTCCTTGGTCAAAACCATACATACATATTATATATTACACTAACCATGCTAACTTTTTTATTATTATTTCAATTTAAAGCGCTATGTCTCCCTAGGGACACTTTCGCTGTCATACATGTATGTCTTTAAATTTGTCTATACATATATATGCAATAATTTTAGGCCGTGAATAGGATAGTCATATGATACTAACAATGAGAAAACGAGAAAAAAGAACTGTGTACAAAAGAAAGAAGTGTCTGGCAATATATACAATCAGCATATAATAAATTATAATTTTCTTAAAAGATATCCATTTTAATTTGGCGGTTCCCTGGTAGAAAGAGTACTGCATTCAATATAGTAGGATTGTTTGCATTCTGTACCAGGAAAGATGGTGTTCTAAAATGGAAGTAGTTGACTAGTGGGAAACTCTATATATATATAAGATCAGGATGTCAAAGTACAAATGCACTTGTTATAGTACCAAAGTACCTCTTATATAACACATATACTTGACAGTATCAATGTACACAAGAATCCTTTTAAAACTTTAAGTTGCCGATAACTCCGGCTTTGCCGGTCCCAAGCCCGGTTGAAAAAGGAGGAGGGGGAGCAGTAACAAGCTCACTAAAAAACCTGGGCTCAGCTGGCCCGGCTGATAGTACCCTGTAAGGGATCCTAATCCAGGGATGCAGGATGAGCAGCGTTTGTACTCCATGTTAGGAGCAGCTGCACATGGCGTCTGTTCCTCATGTCAGAGATGGCCATTTCTTTTGAAGCTAAGTCGGCCTGCTCCTGTGTAGTGCTCCCAGTCTTAATGACAAAGGCAGACGCATTCTACTTCACCCCGTCATGATGGTTGTCAAGTCTCCCCACCATCAAAAGTCACAAGCTTTACAAGCTTGATACCCTAATATGATCGAGTGGAGATAAGAAAGAAGTTGCCAATAGCCAAAAATGCCGGAGAGAAATTTTCTATATAGTAGTAAATGTTTTTTTTTGCTTATCTCTAGTACACGTGGTACAGGCCGTGATAATCATGGTGGGTAAAATAATGCGACTGATTTTACTGTAAGTGCACCACATGTCTACATATGTGAAAAGCAGTTCGACTTTGCACTTACAAATGTGGCAGAGCCCCGTTTGTTTTTTACTTGCACTCGCTGGTGGGGTTGGACTTTTGCAAGAATCGGGGGTCATTGGAGCATTTTTTTTTAATCAGAAAAAAGTGCCCAATGCGGGAATTGAACCCAGGTCTTAGCGGTCGAAAACCAACGGTTTGGACCATCTTTTCACCGACCCCCCGTAGTAAAGCTAAATTAAAAAAAAAAGTCATTTATCTATTTTTTTAACAATTACATTAACAATTTTTTAAAATTTTATTTTAATTTAAAGCCCTATGTCCCCCTAGGGACACTTGCGCTGTCATATATGTATGCCTTTACATGGGTCTATACATATATATACAGTAATTTTAGGCCGTAAATAGAATAGTCATATGATGTTAACAATGCATACAAGTATATACGTTTCAACTACCGTTAAAAAACAAGCCGCAATATATTTATTTCGTTTGATGAAGTACACTACCGCCATCTATACACAAAATTTATAACTATTTATACTAGAGCTTATTGAAAAAAAAAAAAACAATTTTTATAATTCTGTTTTCTATACTATATTTACAAATTTTAATAAGAGTTAAGAAAAGAAATAAATATTTTAAAATGTATATATTTCATATTACAATTTTCCCTGTAATTTGCATTAAGCGATGTTGAAATATCATCTATATAAATACGATATGTTTGTTTGAATAGATAAAAAATTCAGGTTTCTATCACAAACCTATTTGGGATTACAAATAATGTTGAAGATATTAATCTGCGATTTTAAATGCTTTTTTTGACCAGTACTTTTTGTTTTGTTTTGCATTCCTATAATGTTTTTTTCTTCTTCTTCATTATTATTTGTTCTATATGGTATATGGTTAGTACGGTTTTACTATCCACGCCCGTTGAAGAACGTTCTGTTCGAAAGCTTGCGGTATTAAAGAAATTTACACAAGACGCTCCTCTTAATGCTTATTATTGTTTTTAATGATATGTTCTATATGCAATGCTTTTTTTTGAGACTTAAATAACATATTCACAAGTTTATTATATATTTGTGTGCTTTTAAACTTAAAACACAACAGGTTATGGACCCAACCACGCATTCATTGCGCAATATAACAAAAACGAAGCAACGGTAAGCCTTGAATTCTATTTTGTTTATCACGTTAAAATATATATTAGTAATGGCTGGAATGGATAATATTAAAATGGGTATGAATATTCCCAAATTGGAAGGATTAATAAACTGGCCAGAATATAAGAAAAATATAAAATTGCTTTTAACACAATAAACAAAGTAATAGACGTTGTTGATGGAACATATAGAAAGCCAATAAAACAAGAAACAAATGAAGAAAAAGAGGCATATGTAAAATGGGAAAGTGATGATGCAATATCCCAATTGTTATGTACAACAAGTGTGATGCCTGATGTAAGTCAACAACAATAAACAACAAAGCCTTTATTTAGGGCCTCTCGCCCTGTACAGGATTCGCCTGTTCACAAGGGATGGGGAGAACACTGTGTGGCCTTTTTCCGGGATATAATCCTGTGGAATCCAAATATCGCCACCGCTATATACTTATTCTTTGATATTTAATTAATTAGTGCCGGAAATGAAGGACAAAGTTGCCCCGTTTTATCATTTAGTTTTCGTCTTTCCTCAGACAGAGGCAAGCCCAATCAAATAAGTAGTGCAACATCTCCATTGTTATTCCTGATCCACAGAAAGTGCATTTCAGGTCTTCACCCCCCATTAAAATCAGATGGTGTTCTCTGAAAAAGATTGAAAGGGTTCTAAATTGCGCGATTAATCTGATGACAGGAAAAGGAAGTTCACTTAAGAAATATTCTTCGGTGGTAAACGTTGTATATATGTCTCTATAGTGGGAATATAACTTTGATTGGGTTATTCTTGTTAAGTCATTTTGTATTGTTTGCTCTATCGCAGTTCTTAATATTCCTGGGATCTCCTTCCTTAGTGAATCAGGATCATTACAATAAGTAAGCCACGAGGATCCGTTATTATTGAGTAAATTGCTTAATTGTTTTATAAACCCGATGGGCGCACCTGTAGCACAAGATATTTGCCTTATTCTATTTAAACATATTCGAGGCAAACTATTTGTATCCATACTCAGCACCCTCAGCCAGTATTTCAAGGTCAATTTCAGAGCTGTTATTATTAATTAGACGCGGCCTGTTTCTGGTCTTATTATGTATCCTGGTATATACTAGGCAAATTCAAGAACCTACGAATAAATGTATCTTGTATATGATCCAATAAATCTTTATGCTCTGTTGCCCAAATTGGAGCAGCATACATCAAAGCAGCCATCACAATAGAATCAAACAGTTTCATTGCAAAGTTTAATGAATTAATTTTTGATTTTGCTAATATTGTGGGGTTGTAGCATTTATTGCCGCAAGTGCTTTTCCTTTGAAAATGTTTGCGGCTTGAGTGGTTCTAGTTGTACTGACCAGAGGGTATCCCAAGTAATTATATCTTCTTGTTACCACCAGAGGTTTACCATTCCAGTACCATCTATCTTCTCTTGAGGGTTTACCACCATTGCGAAATACCATAACCTTCGATTTGGACTCGTTCAGTGTCATATAGTTCTCACCAAGATATTCTTTCAATATATTAATCATTTTTTGGAGGTTTATCCTCGACTCCCCTATAATAGCAATATCATCTGCATGCATCAGCAGGTGAACTTCGCCAAATTCCGGCAGGTATACACTCGTCAGATCTGAGTTGTCACGCATTTTAATCAGGTCCATCATGAATAATATAAAAAGTAATGGCGATAGTGGCTCTCCTTGTAAAACGCCCGAATGTATCTTGATATTTTCTGAAATTGATCCGCTCCATCTGACTGCCACAGTCGCCTGTTCGTAGTAATTTCTAATTGCGTGTATAAATTGATGGCTTACGACCAGATTGGTTAATTTCTTCCAAAGTAATGAGTGAGGAACTGTATCAAATGCTTTTCTCAAATCAACAAAAAATACATATAATTTTCCTCTCTTTTTCCTCAGTGATAGTTGTATTAGAGTGGTCAATGTGAATATCAGATCCACACACGATCGACCCCTTCGGAAACCCGCCTGATTTTCTGGAATGACGTTTCTTCTTTCTACCCATTCATTCAGTCTTGATCTTAGTATTGTCGTAAAAAGTTTCGATAAATTGCTTATCAGTGCTATACCACGATAATTTGAAGGGTTGTCTTTGTCACCGCTTTTAAAGATTGGATGTATGATCGATTTAGTCCATATTGTAGGATAGTGTCCCATTATCAGAGCTCTATTGTAAAATTGTTCTAATAAACCCATGTATGAGTCTGGGAGTACTTTTATTATTTAATTGGGGATGTCATCAGGTCCACTTGCCTTGTTTTTTTTTTCAAATCTCTTGTGCCCTGCCTATCTCTTCAGAAGTTATCTCTGGATCAAGTATTCGATCACTCGGCGAAATCCTCACTTTTATATTACAAATCTTCTCTTTTTTTCTCAATACTCATTAATTCGCAATAAAAACCGTGCCATTCCTGTACAGTAATTTCTCCTTGAATTTTTGTTACTCTTTTAAATAGCGCAATGGTCTTCCAAAAGGACTTTGAATCTTTTATATATCTCAATATTTCTTGTTTTTCCTGAATATATTTCTTCCTTTTATCATCTAATAAACCGAGATATTTCTTTCTATGAAGAGCATAGCTTTCAAGGTCTTCCTTTCTGTTGGTTCTACGGTATTCCTTCGGACTTTCTCTTGTTAACCTTTTCATCTCATAACAGTTTTTGTCAAACCATGGTTTAGATTCTCCGGGGGCACCCTTAGTTAAGTACATTATTCCTGATGTTGACATTGCCTCAGTAATTCTTTGAGTGAAAGTATTTACGGAGCTATCGAGATTTGATATTTTTACTACTTGCAATTCCTTTAATTCCTGTTATGTCATCAGCTGTCCATCTGTATCTCGTAACACCATATTCTTCTACCTTGGAAGATGTGAGTCAATTATTCCCTGCTTCAAGTGCTAAAGATATGTGGGACAAATTTTTAAGTGTGTATGAGCAAAGCTCTGGACAAAGATTAGACATGCTCTATAATCAGTTCTTTAATTTTAAGAAGAATCCTACAGATGATATTTCAAAGCACAGTTCAAAACTAGAAAGTTTATGGAATGATATGCAAAATGAACTTACTAAACAAGACAATTTGAAATTGCCTGAATCCATGCTGATGTGCAGAATCATAAACACCTTGTCTGATGGATATTTTGATTTTAAAAGTGTTTGGGAATCAGTGTCTAAAGAAGAACGTTCTGTAGACAATCTCACACAAAGGCTTCGGTTACTCGAAATAAGAATTCAACAGCGAGATGAATGCAGCGCATCAAGGGGGAGCTAAAACATTTATATATTTAATTTTATTGTATTTTAAATAATAAAATTTTAAAAGGTATTTTTCATTTATTATTATATTCTGGCTAGAAATTTCTTTTGTTATATTATAGAAAGGATGTACTTTATAGCGGTTTATCATACGTTGATTAATACCAATAATTTTGATAGATTGTTTACGATTAAGGTTAATTCTAATATTTAAAGAAGACCTAGTTTGGCCTATCTATTCAAGACCTATCTACTTAGGCTTCCCACCTGATGGGCTGCTGGAGTGAGCCATCGCGAGGTGGTCACCCTTCACGCGCATCCTGTCGTTGGTGTGTCCTTTCCGAGCGGCCAACTGCCTGGTCCTGGGTTCCATCCTGCCCCACCTCTACGGCTCGTTCCACCAGAAACCACCATCGGACGACTGCAGGCGTGGCTGGCGCGGTTCGTGTGGGTTACGAGTCGAATCCATTCTCCGAGGGTGGCGTCGCGCTGCTTGACATCATGGGCTAACTTCGGCTCATCTGCCTGAAAGGGGCCCAGGCTTCATTGCGCGGCGCCGCCAACGGCTACTCTTTGCTGGTCCTCAGCCGTACGTGGGTGGCTCCGCTGGCTTTCACCTAGGAGAAGAAGACTGTTGAGCCTCTGGGTGGCCGCGGCCAGCGTCCTTGAGCTTGACCACAGTGTTCTGCAGCCAGCCAGCCTGTCTAAGGTCTCTGCGTTTTCGAGGCCACAACAGGTTCCTGCGGCCGCCAGACCAGCTGGCTCCCGAGCGCTGGCTACAGGCGACTGTCGGTGACTTCTCCGATGGCGCCCCTGCCCTTACGCGCCCAACGCGGCCCGCGCTCCTGGACGCGCAGCACCTGAGGACCTTCTGCCAGCATCTCCTGCAGGAAAACGCCAGCGCCAGCTTTTATGTGGAGTACAAGGCGGAGACCATCGTCCTGCAGGGATCGGCTACACCCATTACCCGCCTCAACAGCCACAGCGCGCGCCGGGCACTGGACTCGGCACGGTTGCAGGCGCATTCTGTTGTAGAGATGGCTGCGCGGTGGACCCCTACCTTGGAAGTGCCCCGCTCCATCCCCTGGACCGACCTGCGTCACAACTGCTTCTCGGGGCATGACACAGATGTCGCCCTACGACTGGCCCTTCACGCCTCACCTCATCCTGACCATCCTGCCGCGAGGCGTGCCACCTGTGCCGCCTGTGGGTCTAGCGACGGGTCGCTGGATTGATGATGTGCAAGACATCCTAGATCATTCCATTTCGACCAGACCCACTTCCCGTCGATTGGTTGCCAATGGCTTGCATTCATGTCTTCCAGTAAGGACTTTATATACGAAATAAAGTAACTTTACGCTAATGGTATGTCATGACCAGACACTCCCCTACCTTTTTCAGCAGGATAACGCCCGACCGCACACTGCTCGCATTAGCCAACAAGCTCTGCAAGATGTACATATGCTTCCTTGGTCACCGTACTCTCCTGACCTCTCACCAATCAAGCACGTATTGGACGCCGTTTGTATGCCTTGACCAATACCAGATGAACTTTGGCAAATAGTTGAAAGGGAATGGAGAGCTATTCCTCAGTACGTTTTCCGTAATCTGATTGACTCTCTACCTAGACGTGTTGCTGAGTGCATAGAATTCAAAATCAGGTCTTCCTGAACTTAAAGATCCTTTCTTAATCTGCAGTACTTATTTACTGCGCAGACTAATCACGCCATGGTTTCGGTTACAATTTTAAAACAATAATTTTAGTAGGGCACAGTGAACATTCTCTCAGGAATTATTCTTCACTGGTAGCAATATTATCTTGATTGATCAATGCAATGAGTCCAACTTTACCATCATAGTCCTTATGGGATAATAGCGATTATCTGAAGAGATAATCAAGTAACACGTTATCCTTTCACTTTTTGTATTTGATGTTATAATCAAAGTTCGTGATCCTGGCTGACCATCTTGCAATTATCAGAGTCCTGCTCTACCGTTGCCTTTAGTTGTAAGTAATGTCATAGAGAGAATTGATCCGTTCTCAGATTGATGAACTCTCGGCCAAAGACCCATCTTCCAAAGTCCACACACAAGCTAGGGCTTCTTTTTCAACGATTTAATACTTCCTCTCAACATTAGAAAATGTTCTTGAGACACACGCCAAAATGTACTTATTCACATTTTTCTGACAACTATGAGACTACGAATCATATGAAGCTATGAGATGCATCAGTTTTAATAACCGCAATTTTGGACAAAATATATAAAACATATCCCTTTTTAAGAAAGTCCTTCGTTGATTAAAAAATATTCTTTTGTTTGTTCTTCTCCCCATTTAAGCTATTGTACACGCTTGTTTGGCGGTACATATACTAGAATTGGAACGATACAGAGAAGATTAGCATGGCCCCTGCGCGGGGATGACACGCAAAATCATGAAGCGTTCCCTTTTTAAATCGAACGTCTTTCTTCAGCAACTTTTGGAGAGGTTCCAAAATTGTACTTTTGTTGGGAATGTATTTCTGGAAGGAGTTCATCATTCTGACTAAGGATCTAAGACTGTCTTATCTTTCGGAGGAGGGGCCTCTAAGAGAGGCTTCACCAACTCCCCATCCAGATGAAAACCCCTTTATCATTAATTATGTGTCCTAAAATTCATAAGGACTTCTTTCTGTAAATTAACTTTGCATCATTTAACGTAAGGTTGACTTCTCTAAGTCTGAACAGAACTTGGATTAACTTTTCATCATGATCTTTCGTGCTGCTTCCACCAATTATTATGTCATCGAGGTAACAACGTATATCTTTAATGTCCATCAGAAGTTCACTTGAATACCTTTGAAAAGTACCTGGTGTTGAACTCGGACCATAGACCAACCTTTTAAACTGGTAAATCCCTATATGAGTAATGAAAGCAGTGATGTACAGTTGTCGGGGTAAAGTCTGATTTGGTGGTACGCCTGGGAAACGGCGGGTAGGTGACTGGGATTGTCTTTGGGCTGGCGGCCTTGAGCGTCTTGGATGTGGAAAGAGCTCCTGTAGAAGTACGTCGAGGTTTGGGGCTTTACATAGTTATCGTTGTAAAACGAAAATTGCAATAATACCGCGAATGTTTCTTTTAAACAAAAATCGAAATTTATTTTAAAGAGAAATAACGACTATTTCTAACTTTAAGGATGAAGTATGAAAGGGTGAAAAATATGAAGAGTAATGGCGAACGGAAAAATAAAAGTGTCCAGGGGCGGGAATCGAACCCACGACCTTCCGCTTCATATTTTTCACCCTTTCATACTTCATCCTTAAAGTTAGAAATAGTCGTTATTTCTCTTTAAAATAAATTTCGATTTTTGTTTAAAAGAAACATTCGCGGTATTATTGCAATTTTCGTTTTACAATCATCAGCCGCGGTATATTGTATTATAGTTATCGTTGGCGTAATATTTCGGGAGTAGACTCGAAAATCCACGATTTCTTCCTTGTTCGACATTCCTCGACCAGGCGTCAGCGAAGAACACCATAACGAACGACTTATCCAGGTCGTCCGCACGAAAGCAAATAGGTTTGTTGTCGTAGGTTCTCCATTGCTTCATCTTCCTGGGTTGGGTAGTCGATTGAGATTATAAGGTGAGCTTGGTTGTTGTACAACGTTAATTGGAGGGCACAGTTAACTTCCTATTTTGCAGTCTGTTCTAGGGTGTTCGCTTCTCGGAGAAGATTGGCCACTTCATGTGCAAGGAAGGCCTTTTGAATTTTTTCCCTAACGATGCAGCGAATTTAGCTGGCCAAGTCGTCTGTGTCATCAACACATAAGATTGGCATCGCGTTTGACAACCTGGCAAATTTCGTGCGGTCAGCCCATCACTTTTTGATGGTTGCCAGATTACGGCAAAACTTCGGGATCTTATCTTCTATTTGTCTTATATATCCTTCCTTATCCTTATATCTATAAAAATGAAATCCAAAATCGATGTTTGTTATCGCGTAGCGCAAAATCTACTGAATCAATCATTATGAAATTTCGCATGTAGGTAGCTGAAGATTTCGTTTAACATATAGGGTATTCAAAAAACTAAAAAAGTTAATGTGCTTTTTTTTTTAAATAAAAAACCAACAAGCGATAGTTCCAGCCTTTTACCGCTTGAGCGCAGCACTGGTCGCGACGATAAATGAATTTGATGGGTAAATAATTAACACGTGGTTTGTTTACACGTTGAATGTTAGTTTGTTCACACGATGAATGTTTTTAAAAGGTAAGATTATCCAATCGCCGTGAAACTTTAGGAAGTTATTTACTATACTACTGGGAAGATTTCTGGTTTGAATTCGATTTGAAATAAATATTCTTTGCAATTTTATTTGCAAATTTTCTACTTTCACTCGCAAGCAGCGCCTCTAGCGGCGTCTGGTGAAATTATATTTATATATTGTAACAATGCTTAAAATGTTTTCCAAGTATAATAAATTTAATTTGAGAATTTAGTAATATAATATTCCAATGACGTAAAAAATACTTGGCATTTCAATATTAATATATATTTAAAGAAAAAATTGTAACGATTTTGTGTTAAATGTTAAAATGTAATGTTAAAATATATTTTTACATTGTTAATTTAATTTGCTGTTGTTTTATAATAACGAAGATGCAAATTTAATTGTTGTTTTTTTATCGTTTGTTTATATAAAAAATTACATTGTATGTGATGATGATAACAAAAATGAATTTTTAAATTATTATACATAATTCATTGAGAAAAAAAAAAGAAATAATTAATTATAAAATCCACAAACGTGACAATATCTTATTTAAAAATTAATAAATGTTTTTAAAAAATTATATTTCAAAAAATTATATTTAAACGCATATAACAATATTTATATACGTTTATAAATCTATATATAGGTGGATTGGATGTTTTCTAGAATCGTTTTAACAAATGTTCGTTAGGCAAACTTTTACTCGGGTAAAAACCGGGCGAAGCCGGGTACATTCGCTGAATACAGTTATTTACAAATGTTCGTTTGTGGCAAGATACTATTCCTTCAACTTCAAATTACCGAGTGGACCAATTAATATTGATTTTATTCAACTTATCGAGTATTTTTAAAGGGACCTGGAAAAAATTTCAAATTATCGAGAGTATAGACAAGTGTAGATTCAATATAGGGATTGGATGTTTGCTAGAATCGTTTTAACAAATGTTCGTTAGGCAAAATTTTACTAGGATAAAACCGGCGATTATGACAATATTGCTGTATCATGCTTGATTGACATAAGCAAAATTCTTTAGGGGAATATCACTAAAAGAGACCACGGGCGAAGCCAGATAATAATTTTCAGTAGGCAGGAACAAAATTCTACCAGCGAAACATTCACTCGAGCAGAAGACAGACGAAGCCAGGTCATATCTATATATAAAATATCGTTTCTCGGCCTTTTGGCTAAGATCGTGTAGTTTATCTCTAGATATTTTTTTATTTATATATATCTTTATAAAAATATATTCAGTAGAGAGAGTGGATATGTTTGCTCGAAAAATATATTTGATATATTATATCTATATTAATAAAATGCAAATTTCATAAGTGTTGTTCACTAAAAACTTTCGTTACAATGCATCAATTTCAACCAAATTTTCAACATTTATGTAAAACGAGATGAAGCAGGTTTTGCTTAACATCAAAATATATTTCCTAACATTAACATGCGTAACTTCGGTGTTATCGATTAAATACAAAAAAAATCAACAGAGTTAATTTTATTTATATATAAATACAAAAAAAAAATTCAACAGAGTTAATTTTTTTACATACTAGCTAATAATCTCAATCTAAAAATATTATATAAATATATGACTTAACGAATATAATTATCATTATTATCATAATATTCTGTGTGTTCCAGACTGCAGTCTGTTCTAGGGTGTTCGCTTCTCGGAGAAGATTGGCCACTTCATGTGCAAGGAAGGCCTTTTGAAATTTTTCCCTAACGATGCAGCGAATTTAGCTGGCCAAGTCGTCTGTGTCATCAACACATAAGATTGGCATCGCGTTTGACAACCTGGCAAATTTCGTGCGGTCAGTCCATCACTTTTTGATGGTTGCCAGATTACGGCAAAACTTCGGGATCTTATCTTCTATTTGTCTTATATATATCTATAATTATCTTTCGCCAACAATACCTAATATGTGCCTTAATAAAGTCCTTTTATAATGGGAAGAAACCAGAAGAAATATGAGAGTCTAGGGGGATCAGAAAAAAAAAATTCTGAATACGATGGTAATGACCAAAGTTAAAAATATTGACCACAAAAAGGACCTTTTACAGGAATCATAATATTTTTTATTAAAATTCACAAAATTCACGGCGACGAGCCAATGAAAATAAAGTGACACGGTAAAAGTATATATTAAGTAGAGATTTAGGTTTCAGATAAAAGGAGATTAAATCAAGTGAAGATCCAAACTTTCCTCAGGACTCTCGGCTAAATGGACGTAGTGTTATTTTAAGATGGGATATATCGTTAGTTGGGTGAGTATTGAGGTCGGGAAGCTGGTAATGGACCATTTATATCTCCTTGACTTGGGTGGAGCTTAGATGTCAGGGGATTATTTCCTGGCTGGATCTGTCTATGTCCAAGTTGAAGCAGGTTATAAAATGTAACAGAAAATCGCCACGTGGAAAATTAGGAAAGACAAACTTTCAGGATGACACAGCAATTTATTTAGGGCAAAAACAAACTATGAATGATAAACAAAAGATAAGCAACGAGGGAAGGTTACAGAGTAGCAAAATATAAATAGCAAAAAAGTAATAATCTGTACATAAAATATAATAAATATTTTGTTACATAATTCCTTTCCTATGGGAGCTGTGACCCACAGCTTGCGATTTTTGTAGTTACTGACATGGATATGGCGTGCTTCTGCCAAGGTTTCCATCGAAGTCTAGGAACTTTGTCCCCAGTACCTTTGCGCCCTTTTTCTTGCGGCGTGAAGAGCGGCTTTGTCGTCGTATCGTCTATAGGGACATCGTCATCTTGGAAGGAAGTCTTGGCTTTGACACGGCGGTGGAATCCTGGAGCCAGTCTCTGAAAATGTAGATCATAGCACTCATTTCCTCAAGGTCTTCTCGGTGATCTTCAGTTTGTCTTCCCTAATTTACCCAGCATCTCCACCAAAATGCTACGTGGAAAATTGGGAAAGACAAACTTCAGGATGACACAGCAGTTTATTTGAGTCAAGAACAAACTATGAATGATAAACAAAATATAAGCAACGAGGGAAGTTTACAGAGTAACAAAATATAAATATCAAAAATGATACCCTGTTAATAAAATAATAAATACTTTGCTACAATATATTTGGATACTATGTCTATAATCATACTATTATAAGCAATGATGCTTACTCAACTTCTCTATCAATTGCATTAATTCGAAACTATATATTAAAGAGCAACCAATTATTATTTCTATCAGATCACGAGGATCACGAGTATACAAAAAACATAGTTTGATAAAAGTACTGCCTGGCTTAAGGCGTAAGAATAAAAAAATGAATAACTTATTTACATAATGTACAAAAGTTTTGAGCCGGCCATTGGGATAAAACAACAACGAGTTTTTATAGGGGAAGCGTGACCTCTGGCGGTCAATTTAACAGAGTATTTGTATCTATGAAATATATTTTTAAATAAAATAATATTTTAATATAACATATATGTCATAATTTGTACATACATAGATGCCAACCCAATCCAATATGTATGGAAATGTATGATTTGTGTTTCAATAAAGAACAAGGTAACATTGGAGGCAAGAAAAGCCTAGCAGAAAGGCCTAGGAAGAAGGCTTAGAGTTAGCACAATCATTAGTAAAGTTATTACCAGTTTAATTATCGCGGAACTCATAAAAGTTCGAGTTCAACGACACAGTACTTCCTGGTCAAGCTGAAACATGTCTAAAGACAAAGGCGTAACGTAGACCAATCAGGGAGCAACTCATTAGTGGAGGACCTATAGGGAACCTCCACGACACAGAGGTCAACCAATGGGAAGTAAGAAGAGTTCTCGTGTTAAATCGAGAACCAAGAATTGTCAGTCATCACTTGGATCCCACCAAGGTAACACCTGCTCTAGAGATCCCTCCCCGTTCATCCTTTTCAGCTAAGTCAATCTTGCCGCAATGTGAATAGATAGCCAATAACCAAAACCGCTCCACCTTCTCAAAGCCTTTCTTTCCTCCGATTAGTTGCCTTTTATTTCAACCCCATCACGTGTCCTGGCTTATTTCCCCTGTATGCTTCACTTTCCTCTGAAACGACTGCGCTTTCGACAATCAACCCCATTCTCAACCAATACTAAAAAACATCGCAACGATATTGCGACAGAATTGAGTCGACAGGATCATGATGGAAAGTAGCCAAGATGCGGTCAAAAACAAAGGTGACAACGACAAAGCGACGAACGGAAAAGGGATGAAGCTGGCGACGAGCGAAGCGACAAGACGCCTTCTGACGGCCATTATATGGCAATTGACAGTGGTCCTCCGACGAGTTGACACCACCCAACTAGAGACGGCGTACCGGAGCCCCACCCCCGGGAGAGATGACGGTCGCGCCGCCGCCCCAGGCGAGATGGACGGGCTTACCGCCGGCGAGTATCACCGCGACCTGACACCGACCACCGAGGAGTCATCCACCGCCATGCCGTACCCATACACCCGCACCCGAAAGCAATCCACGCGACCCAGGACAGTGCAAATAGTCCGAAATCGGTCCATTCGAGTAAAAGCAGTGCAAACGGCCAGACTTCCCCCTTCAATTGCGCGGACAGTGCAATCGGTCCCGAGTCCCAAGCAGCCAACCCAAGCCAAGGACGCCCCAGTGCAGACTTTTCGAGACGGAGTCCAGAACTGAGGTAGGATCTCCACCCAATGACATCATAAAATTGACTTTGGACTTGTATCTGACCCAGGACCTACCATGTACCTTTCTAATTGAACCAGACGCAGGTTCGAACATAGTGCCGTATCATTTATACAATAGATTAAAAACTCAACTTCCTAATTTAAGTATTAAAAACCCTTCCCTTGATCTGTCAACCCTAAATAATTTTACAAAAATAATAGGTAACTTAACTCTCCCTCTGACAATAGGTCAAATATCCCGTAAAGAGGATTTCCACGTGGTAAATGCATCCTTGCCATTTGGAATTCTTACCTTAAAAACTCTTAATCAGTATAAATTAAAATTAAATTATAATCACGGCACTATTTTCCAACTTGGCGTCCCATTGTCTAACTCTATCTACCACTTTAAACATGTACCAAATGAATGCACGCACGGGCTATGTCAAAACATGTTCCAAAGGACTTGCACTACACCCAAATCTATCACCCATGGCAACCCTTGCATGCATTCATTGACCAAACCGCAATTCCCTACATGCCACCAATCTAACCCCGCCCCACACAACTTATTTCCTAAACCCAATTGCCATTACTATATGCCCTCAACTCACAAAGCCACAACGGCTTCAACCTACAATCACAATGCCCAAAACGTGTCCGTACAACAGCACAGCTCACACAACTACCACGCAAAGTCCATACGCGACCATGCGTCGTCACGCAACAATCACACAAATGTACCTCACAACAAACACGACATTCATAACAACAAAACACAGACAACATCCATCCAACAGGACGGTTTTCACGCTAACAACACACGCACCCATACGTCATCACACAACGGTAACACACACAACCCGCACCACAAGCGCGACACTCACACCAAAAGACGACGACAACCAGCAAACATATGCACAAACATTAACAACACAACCAACCCGTCTACACAAAACATAGAAAAAATTCACGCCACCAAACAACCACACAGTCGAAAAACATTGCGATCTTTCCTAAAAGCTGTGAACGCTTATAAAGAGTTCATTCCAGACCACGCCCGCTTGCGGACGCCACTTGTCAACCTTCTAAAAAAGGATGTCATGTTGGTCTGGGATGACGAATGCCAGAAAGCGTTCACTAGCCTGAAAGAAAGCCTTACCACACACCCCACATTACACCTTTACCAGGAAGGTCTGCCATGCCAGGTGTACTGTAACACCTCAACACTCGGCATTGCAGGCGTTCTTAAACAGGTCTACCCTGATGGGAAGACATACACATTTTAGCATTTCAGCCGCTCTCTGCGTAGTCACGAGCGAGGTTATTCAAACTTAGAACTACAATGCCTAGCCATTGTGGAAAGTGTGGATAACTTCCGCGCCTGTCTAATGGGCAGAAAGTTTACAATACTTTCTGACCATCCCGCATTGCAGTGGTTGAAGGAGATCAAAGCCCCGTCAGGCAGATTGTTTCGATGGAGGTTAAGACTGTCAAGATACGAATATGAGGTCCGTAGCATAAATGGAGTACAACAATATGAAACGGGCGTTGTAACTCGTATCCCATTTTGTGGCTTTCTAGATGCGCCACTCATAAAGAGCCAACAGTCTTCTCCACCGGGAAAATCTCGCGTGACTATGGATCACAATGGACTGCATACCGTCTCCCGAAAAGGTGTACTTAAAACTATAGTCCCAAGTTCACTTACAGCCAGACTTCTTAAGTCCGTACACACACAACACCACCACCCAAACATCTCAAAGATGACGAGACTCATCTCTTCACAATATTATTGGCAGAACATGACACAAGACATTGCAAAACAGGTAAAAACCTGTCCCACCTGCCGATTCGCTAGAAGTATCGATGAATCCAACCAACCCCCATGTAAAAACACCGACACAACCCACAAAACAAAACAAAATTCGTACACAAAACACATCACACACACAATACAACCAATGCCGAAATTACACCACCTACGACAGATAAACGATTACACATCTCCATTTAAACCAACAAACAGCGAACCTTTCAAGCAGTTAGATCCTACCATTTTTTCAACAAAACGATTTACACCATTCTTCCCCGATATTAAGAACTGCGAACCTGACAATCATTTAAATCCTACCATTCTGTCCCAAAAACGATACACGCCACTCCCCAACGATAATAAGCAGTGCGAAATTGAACAGCCAACAATGAATAAGGTTCGAGCAGATATTATAACAATATGGGAGAAAATGCATCGATACCCTATCTTTCATCTGATTTTTATCCTTTGTCTGCTAGTCCTACCCTATAAATGTACCCCAGTTTTATTCCTTAGTTATCTGCTAATCTATACCATGCCTTCCCATAGAGTTTTCGAGCTGCAAGAGGCAGTTTTTCATATAGGACAAACACTTATAGAACTCCTAATAATTATAGGGGACATTTTTGCAGAAAATCTAAATAAATTCCGAGGAGATAGAAGTATCTGAAAATTAACAAATCAGTGCCGAAAAAAAATCCCACTCCAGTAAAATAAGTATAGAACCATTAAAAGATTCAATTAGCACAAAAACAATTAGGAGACAGGAAGAGAGGAGGGTATCTTCCGCGAGGCAATAAAAATCGAACAGCAATCTCGTGCAAATAGAGGGTGGGAGTTCCCCCATTTCCGGGCGTCTAATTACAGTGGGGCAGTCGTCTATTGAGGTCAAGCTGGGGACTTCTCCATGTCGCCCAGTTTGGGAACTTCTCTGGATGTCACCCAGTTTTCATTCCCCATTCCAGCTACACATCGACTTTACAAATATAATTCAATTACACTCTCACAAGAGTTAAAACGTTACCGACACTTCTTAATGAATTCACATCCCTATTATAATTAAATCCTAATTATTCTTACAGACTTCCAAAAAACGTTACATATTCCACCTACACGTAGATCTCAAAGTCAATTACGAACAAAATTCACGCATATTACCACTTTAAATTTGTTAGGATTTTAGATAACTAAGCTGTTCAAGCTTACGTTTTCTCCCAAAAGGATTAAACGACCTTTTAGAAGGATCGAGAATCCCCTCGAATCCTGTATTCAAGGTATTGATTTAGGTACCGACACCCAATATATAAAGTATATATTGGGCGAGCACATCTTAAGTGCCCTAGGGGATCGCATAAAAACCCCTAGAACGCATTAAGGCTCGAGACAAATTAACATACGACATTCGGCTTTTGAGATCTCAACCTACAATGACACAAGACAAAAATACACGTAAAGGTTATTTAGATTTCCATGTCTCCTGTATACATAACATAAATTCGCACTTGAGGATAGGATCACGTTTCCACCTAAGTGTCGCAACAGAAGAGACAAAAAAATTATAGGGCAAAATTAATCAATTACGAAAACTAGATGATGGCATGTAGATACAAAACGGGTTCAAACCACTATACATTTTAATGTGTATATATTAATCATTTGCATTATTTTCTAAAATTAAAATCAAAAACATTTAACCCAATTTATCAACTTTATCCAATTTCTTATCACTTATTTTAGCAATTATTTACCATTTTATTTACCACCTTTTTATTTTCCTTTTTTATACAACCAAACGTTTCTCTTTTTCTCGCACCCTACAACAAGGCATTTTTCTTTTTCAACCACGCCTTCACTTTGATTTCAGTCAACTATTTTTTATTTTTATTTTTATTTTTGATTTCTAAAATTACCTCATGAAATTTCCTCGATTTCCTTCCCAAACTCGAGCAAAAAAGTAATTAAGCATTTTTCTTTTTCACCAATGCAACAAAGCATTTTTTCCTTTTTCACGCAACAAGGCATTTTTCTTTTTAACCACGCCTTCACTTTGATTTCATTCAATTTTATTTTTGATTTCAAAAGACCTCATGAAATTTCCTCGTTTTCCTTCCCAAACTCGAGCAAAAAAGTAATTAGGCATTTTTTCTTTTTCACCAATGCAACAAAGCATTTTTCTTTTTTTTTCTCACGCAACAAGGCATTTTTCTTTTTAACCACGCCTTCACTTTGATTTCACTCAACTTTTCTTTTATTTTTATTTTTTGATTTCAAAAGACCTCATGAAATTTCCTCGTTTTCCTTCCCAAACTCGAGCAAAAAAGTAATTAGGCATTTTTTATTTTTCACCAATGCAACAAAGCAATTTTTCTTTTTTTTTCCACGCAACAAGACATTTTTCTTTTTCAACCACGC
The DNA here is from genome assembly GCA_030710605.1 of Cordylochernes scorpioides. Taxonomy (NCBI): domain Eukaryota; kingdom Metazoa; phylum Arthropoda; class Arachnida; order Pseudoscorpiones; family Chernetidae; genus Cordylochernes; species Cordylochernes scorpioides. The sequence goes on from CP092874.1 coordinate 70,885,251, forward strand.
CTTCACTTTGATTTCAGTCAACTATTTTTATTTTTATTTTTGATTTCTAAAATTACCTCATGAAATTTCCTCGATTTCCTTCCCAATCTCGAGCAAAAAATGTAATTAGGCAATTTTTCCTTTTTCACTATGTACCATAGTACTCAACTTATGATTCACCATTGCAAATTTTGATCTCTATTAACCATAAACACACTATATAGCATTAATACCACTTTTTTTATTATCCCTTATATCCTTATCAATGTTGTATATAACCTTCCTATAACCAATTAATTTTCACACAAAATTATTTTCTTTGCTTCACAGAACTTATTCAGACTAAAACCCCTTCATAAATTCTTCACATGTAGGGGGCGCATCTGTCATAATTTGTACATACATAGATGCCAACCCAATCCAATATGTATGGAAATGTATGATTTGTGTTTCAATAAAGAACAAGGTAACATTGGAGGCAAGAAAAGCCTAGCAGAAAGGCCTAGGAAGAAGGCTTAGAGTTAGCACAATCATTAGTAAAGTTATTACCAGTTTAATTATCGCGGAACTCATAAAAGTTCGAGTTCAACGACACAGTACTTCCTGGTCAAGCTGAAACATGTCTAAAGACAAAGGCGTAACGTAGACCAATCAGGGAGCAACTCATTAGTGGAGGACCTATAGGGAACCTCCACGACACAGAGGTCAACCAATGGGAAGTAAGAAGAGTTCTCGTGTTAAATCGAGAACCAAGAATTGTCAGTCATCACTTGGATCCCACCAAGGTAACACCTGCTCTAGAGATCCCTCCCCGTTCATCCTTTTCAGCTAAGTCAATCTTACCGCAATGTGAATAGATAGCCAATAACCAAAACCGCTCCACCTTCTCAAAGCCTTTCTTTCCTCCGATTAGTTGCCTTTTATTTCAACCCCATCACGTGTCCTGGCTTATTTCCCCTGTATGCTTCACTTTCCTCTGAAACGACTGCGCTTTCAACAATCAACCCCATTCTCAACCAATACTAAAAAACATCGCAACGATATTGCTACATATATATGAAAAAACAATAGAAAAATAAAAGATAAGTGGGTCAGGTGTTGATATTAAAAATAAAGAAGGCATCTCCTGACCACGAGCACATGTGCTTTTTACTCTACGCTGACGAGCGCCAACAGCGCGAAACGCGTTCGTGGATGGCTTTTCTCGATTTATTAAGAAATTGGGTTGGCCAAATATCACGGAGTAAGCTAAATAAACGTTTAGTTTATTTTTGCTCCACTAGATGGCGCTCTGCCATCTAAAAAGCACATGTGCTCGTGGTCAGGAGATGCCTTCATTATTTTTAATATATATATATGATTACTACGATTAAATAGTGGTGAAAAATTTTATATAATTTTAAAGTTATAATGGCAAGTAACAAGTCTTCAGGAGTGAAACGAAATCGTTCCGAACTGTACTTCGACTCTAAGCATCTTTAATTCAAGTTCGGTCAAATCTCTTGCGCTTTCGTCAATCAAATAAACCTACTCGATACCAATGCTAAATTAAGATAAGAGCTACGCAGAGGCTTCATCTAAACTCTTCACTTCGCTCTGACTTGCGCTGAGTTTTCTCTCCAGGATGTCTATACTGGGATCAACCTCGCACAGTCACGCCCCAAGCCACTGGCAGAGAAACCATCCAGACCTTCATAAGATGAAACAGCAACCACAACCAGCGCCTGTGTCCTCGAAGGTTAAATCCACCTATAACAACTTGGCAAGAGACTTCGAATATCAGGTCGTAATTAAATCCGTAAATCCCTCTAAGGAATCTCGAGAAATCCTCCGCGAGGTAAAGACAGCAAACCCTTCTCTCTTTACTTCAAAATGTGGCAGCTGCTTCAGTGAAAGTTAAAGGGAAACTGATTATCCACACTAAAACTAAACAGACGGCTACTGAACTAGCATCCAAGCTGATTAATGCAATGCCATCCGAACTGTCTTGTCAGGAACGTTAATCGATCCATCCCAGATACTATATTTTTGGGGTAGAAGACCGCACCAAAATGAAGAAATACTTAAAATTCTGGAAAACAACCCATCATTCAAGAATCTATCAGGGAAAAGACATTTCAGAATTGCACATCATCCCAAATCCAATCCAAAAAGTTACACCACAGTCGAAGTGGACGATGACGTCGCCAAGACTCTGTAACAACGCGGTAAGATCCAAATCGCAAGCTTAATACACCGCTATGAGAAAAGTTATTCTCTGAAACAGTACTACAGCTGCTGCGGTTTTAGCCACCGCTCCTCGACCTGCCAACCCCCATATGTGTGGTACAACTGGACACGAGGGACAAGAATGCACAAACATCACATTGAAATGCCATAACTGCTACAAAAGGGTAGGAGCCTCATTTGAAGCACTAAATCCACCAAGTCACTTCCCGCGCATGTCCCTTTGTTAAAGCACAAATAGCCAAGATTAGAAATTATGATTAAGCACCTCAAAGGTATAAAGGCAAATCTCAGAAATTCCCAAATAGCAAGCAAGACACAAGCAGACGTAATCCTTCTCCAGGAACTTCCCCCGAAACTTTAGATGACCCAACAGCACATTTTTAACGTTTGCTCCACCTGGTAACTACGTCCCCTCGGGATTAGTTATACGCCTTCATCCTGTACAGGTTGACTCCTCTGACCCAAACATTAATGCTTCGATGGTTTGGCCAACAAGCCCTCTTAGTTTTCTCAGCTTACTGGCACCATGATTGCAGAATATGACTTTCTACCGACCCTCGAATCTATCCTTACCACTTGTGCCATACCTAGTGTTTTAGGCATGAACGTCAACGCCCACTCCCCTACCTGGGGTCTTGGTGTACTCCGTGATATTCGAGGCGCTAGTCTGGAGACATCTTCTCTAATCACCAGATTAACACTTTTTGGGAGCTCCTGTGCATTACTCTTGGAGCAACGGTCTTCCTCCATCGATGTAACCTTGGATTCCAGTTCCCTAGCCGCCCGGGCAACTAGAACATGCCTCCCTGACATGGCATTCACAGACCATCTACCGATCCTTACTACAATCCAAGATATAATATTCCCAGAGCAAGATACATCCTGGGCTGAATCAACGTGCGTGGAGAGTACCTTCATTGCATTCCTTGCCTCTCTGTCTCCATGCCGCATCAACACACAAGGATATATATGATGTGGTGCATGTCCTTACCAGGATCCTCCAAGAGGCCTGCAAGATATCCATGAAAAGGAAAAAGAAAGACAACAGACTATCAAAACCCTGGTGGAACAAAGACTTAACAAAACTAGGCAATTTAGTAGTTTCTTTAAGGCGCCTCTCGCAGTGCACATCAACGCCCTTTAAAAACGTTTTCTACAGAGCATGTCACAACAGGTTGAAAACCGAGACGAAAAAAACATCTATCATGGATAAACCTTTGTCAAGAAGTCTTCTCGGTAGCTTGGAGCTCTGTATACAGGTATATTTCCATAGGACGAAGCACCCAAAGAGGACCTTCATTGCTCAAACAATCTGATGGAACCCCCTATACACCAGGGGAAACCTGTAAATAATCCTGCAGCACTTTTGTCCGCCTGACATACCAATATATCAATCTCGGCTCTTAATCCAGTTTTCTGGCCTCCTTGAGCCAGATTTCACCGAAGCTAAAGTACTCCGGGCCATCAAATGTTGCGGACTCAAGAAATCTCCAGGCCCTGATCGACTTAGAGCTATGTGCCTTCAATCAGGAGGACCTCCCCTACATAAATTACTTGCAGAACCTTTTACCAAGTGTTTAAGATTCGGTCATTTTCCTTCACCCTGAAAAATTGTATTTTTAGTTCTCATACCCAAACCGGATAGCACGGCAGATAACCCACTGGATATATTTCGCCAAATTGCTCAACTCGACACCCTAGCCCAGGGGTCGGCAAACTGCGGCTCGCGAGCCACATGCGGCTCTTTGGATGTGAAGCTGCGGCTCTTTATATAGTTCTAAAAGCAAATATTATTGGCGTCGAGACCACCTCGGTGAGAACGTCCCTTGATCATCACATCCAGCCGCTTTTAAACCGATGTGAGTAAGATAAATCCCCTAGGGGAGAATGAAGACTTGACACTGGTTTACCAAGGTGGTTGTTTTTTAATCCGGCTATCTTCCCTTGTACTCCCACACAGGCCATTTTATTTATATATTTCCGAATATTATGACGTATATATGGCTATAAACGTCCTCAATACATAACTAATCTTCCTGCTGTATGTCTGAGAACCTTGCATCTTTGAGCACTAAAAGCTTCATACTGGCTAACTTTGAGATTACCGATTTAACATTTTTAAAATCCATTTTATTTCATCTATTTTTATTCGTCGCCAATTGGCATGCCGAATTGTACGCTTCACGCATCTTGACAGCAGAAATCAATGAGTAATTTTAACTCATTTCCCCAAAAAATAACCGCGGACAAAGCAAAAATCATCCGCATTCACAGTCTCTTTTGGCCATGCCATATTGGCTTTAGTTAATGTATACGTTTGAAAATATATTTCTAATCTTTGAGATATTAATTTATTTTTAACTAGCGGATGTACCCGGCTTCGCCCGGATATTCCGAACATAATATTATGATATTAATGATAATAATATTCCGGAACACACATAATATTATGATATTAATGATAATAATATTCCGGAACACACATAATATTATGATATTAATGATAATAATATTCCGGTTTTTACCCGAGTAAAGGTTTGTCTAACGAACATTTGTTAAAACAATTCTAGAAAACATCCAATCCCTAATGAATCTATGGCAAGATAACTTTATGTTTGATTATCTGCTCCACCTAGCTGTACCCGTTCAAACGTTGCTGTCTTTGAACAAAAAGGCAGTTTTAATACCTAAATAATAATTTATTAATTATCAAATGTATACAGTACATCAAAATGAAAATTAACAATAAAATTATCCCTACATAAATGTCATTTGAATATAACATATGTAAAAAATAATAGATATATTTTGATAATTTGAAACTCGTAAATTTGAATCTCTCGATAAAGTGAACATTTTTTCCCGGTCCCTTGAAAAATACTCGATAAGTTGAATAAAATCAATATTAATTGGTTCCCTCAGTAATTGGAAGTTAAAGGAATAGTATCTTGCCTTGGAATTGTATCATTATTATTGTCTCAAATAAATTGCCGTGTCATCCTGAATTTTGTCTTTCCTAATTTTCTACATTACAAAATCATCATTTTATCTATTTTCCCAATATATATGTTGTAGATAAATGATAAAACTAACCTTGACTTGTGCGCAATTAATAGGTAGAAAATCTTACTTTTGATAAATAATCATCATCATCATTTAGTTAAATCTACAAATCTGCAAATAACTCTAAGGATATTCAAGATAGTCAAGAAATTATTTTCAAAAACCTTCCCGGGGATATACCTAATAATATCCCAAAATTTCACGGCGATTGGATGTATGGTTTTTGAATCTGTAGAGTACAGACAGACAGACATACAATTATATATATATATAGATAAAATATTATAATTGAGAGAGAGAGATATTTATAACCCAGGTTCCTGGAGCGCAGAACGCCAACTACCCGGGGAGTCCAGCTCACTAGTATGGACTAGTGTTGAGCGCTTTTACTCGCGTCCTGTTTTGATTGCCGAGTTGAACCTGTTGACCAGAAATTTCCATGCTGAGGTTGAGTCTGGGAGGATAGCTATAGATTTAGGATTGAGGTGGGTCAGTCCAAGCAGAATAGCTGTTTGCATCCTATGTCTTAGGAATGCTGGACAGCTGAAGAGAAGATGATCAACTGTCTGTGGCTCTTCTGAACAGTGGATGCAGGTAGGGTCTGTTTCGAATATTATAATTTATCTTAGAAAATATTATTTGTATAAACTATTTTATTCATTGAAAATATATACAGGGTGGCGCGTAAGTCATGATACCATTTAAAAAATTAACAATAAATATTTATTATATTTGAATAAATAAACCTTTATACATTCCCACTCTAAGAAAAAGCTCTCCAGTAAAACCCAGGCGTTGCCCGAGTCATTCGGCTAGTCAATTGATATAATTCCAAAGTTTCCAATCATTATTCCAATATTTATATATATATATGATATTTTCATAGATATTTGCAAAAACTCCATGCAAATAGAAAATTGACTCTGTCCAAATACTCCATTCATGTTCATATTGTCCCTATGCCTCCTTTCAGCAGCCAATCCGTCAAATTTCTGCATTGACAGGTGAACAAAGCCACCCCAGGCTGATTCCCAATGTTTATTTTTAATTAATTAGCCTTTCATTCTACTTTCTTTGTTGATTCCATGACCTAACTTTCCCTCATTACCGATTGGCCCGCCTCTCTTGACCAATAACAGTAAAACCCTTCTATGCAGACGAACTTATTATATTCGTTACCTCCAATCGAGGTGCTCTACACTTCGATTGACTGGTATTTGGACTTCCAAAGTTTTTTGGAGATAATGCATATTTTCTCTTTATCTTCTCTCTTGCTCACATATTTTGCCTTTTTATACAAGGAGTACATTAGGCTATTTGTACTCTTACTCTATTGATAGAAAAGAGGGGGAGAGAGAGAGAGATTGATATTCAAACTTCTTTATTACATAGCCCATATAAGGTTAAATAAGGTTAAATATAAATTGGATAATAAAAAGGATTAAATAATTACAACAACAACAAAAAGCCTTTATTTAGGGTCACTGACCCTATACAGGATTCACCAGAGGTATGCATAAGAACAAAGCAGTGAGACAAAGGAAATAACGATATAGACAGAAGAAAAAGAAAAAAAAAAAGAAAAAAACAAGAAAGAGAAAATCAACAAATCAAGAAAAACAACACAAAAAGAGTAGCAGTAAGAAAGTGAGGAGAGAGTGTCACTTGGCCTTCTTCTGAGATATGGACTTGTGGAAACCATAAAACGCCGTAGCAATATACTTATTCTGGGTCATATTGTCAATTATTGATGGAAGTGAAGCACAGAGTTGCCCAGTTTTGAGCATAAGGGTTCTTCTTTCAGAGCAGAGAAGCTTAAATAATTATAAATATATGTATGTAATATTTCGATTGGATCATGTCGTTACCTGTGTAATATCCTGTTGACTCCTGTCAACTTACTGTGGGATTGGTGAATTGTGGTGAATCCTATGTCGGATTATGTTGAATTGATGATTGATGGCGCAGTCTTGGTCGAATGGTGGGTTTCCACAGGGGAAATAACACGAGCACCTGGATGGGATAGAACCTGGACTTTGCGAAAGGGAGAGAGTGATTGAGACTGGAGGAGGTACCTTGCCTTTCACATGATCGAGAGGAATTTTACCTTGGTCGGAGTCTAAGTTGAGCACCCTTGCTTCTAGCCCGGTCGCCTACCTTCCCTAACTTCTTGTCCGAGATAATCCACATTAACTATCTCGGCTTCTCATTGGTCGAGATCATTCTACGTGGCTACTTCTGGTTCGCTATTAGTTGTTCATGCTTAACTGTGATTGGCTTAACACCTCCATTGTCGCCATGATTGCAATCTTCCAGGAAGAAGAAGGTCTTTGAACTTTAGTTTTATGGGTCCTGGGCAGTGACCTTTACTTCCTGGATGATGCAATCCTGTTAATGGTTGTTCCCTTTTTCGCGAAGCCTACCTTTTATTAAATCTTTTGACGATACATTGCATAGATTGTGGTGGGATTACATATTGCTATATACAAATTATCACATGTAAATATATAAAAACAATTTAAAATATACATAGATACATACAAAAACCTGATGAAAATAGGATTCTGTCTAGACAACGCGCGTCGACCCGTCTTCCGATTGTAGCAACCCTGGTGTGCTCCAGTGCAGCATCGAAGAAGGTGGCGACGAGGTCGGTTTGGTCCAGGAGCTCCGCGGGGGTTTCTGCTAAACAGGATGCCAGGTCCTTCGCCGACTCCTCGGAGATGTTCAGGTCACCGAGGATCCACGCACCTTCTTCACGCGCCAAAGTTGCGATTATCTGGAGCTGGCGGCAGCGCTCTTCAGGAGCATGAGAGACGTGGACGTTGACACAGGTCATGGAGAATTTCCGGACGGTGAGGTTGATGACATCAACCTTGCCAGGCCATAGGATCTGCTGCCAGTGAACAACGACCCTAGGCGCGAAGACGCAGGCGAGGCCTGATCCCATGGTGGTCGTTTCGGGCACAACAACGGCGCTGTGGCCGTGGCAGACGTCTCCTACGTCGTCCAGGGACATGACATTGGTCTCCTGTAGTAAGTAGATGCTCCTAGTCTCATGCTACTTGACAAAACAGCAGGGCTGAATACTCCGGCGAAGAGCGGCAATGCCGCTCGTGTTCAGGGTTGCAACACGGAAGTTCATTTAGGCTTGCTAGCAGAGTTCCTGGCGAGCAATAGCTTCTTATACAGTGTACTACTCGTTTCCCCTGTTAGAGCCATAAGCGTGCTGGCCAAATTGGTAATGTACTTCCTCTGATCGACGCTTGATTGCGCAATCGGCTTGTCCATCTTTCCGTTATGCGTGAGTGCCTGGAGGAGATCTTCTCTCTCCAGACTGAATTTCTGGGCACTGACGATGGCAGCAGACGTCTTCTCGTTCCTCAGAAGAACGACCATCTGCTTCTGAGCCATTGTTCGCTGATCCTGGGATGACATAGGATCTTGGGATTCATTGAGATTCTCGGATGGAGAAGGAGACGAGGCGCCCGTCTTATCTGTCATAGCTGTGTCGCTGTGAGGTGGTTCTACGACGACAGCAGCAGCTGGTGCTGAAGAGGCGTTTCACGTGAAGGGCGGTTTTGCAGGCATTAGTGCGCACAACAGGAGCGTCTATAGG
>CP092874.1:70894240-70908320 GCA_030710605.1 Cordylochernes scorpioides
TTTTAACAATTCATCAGACATTACAGCATATTTGCAGTTTGCTATCTGTAATTTTATCCTAGTTAGAAATTCGTTGAAAGATTCATCTTTCTTTTTTTCTGATTAAATTTATAGCTTTCAATTGTGGTTCTTAAATTTGGTTTAAAATAGTAGTTAAACTCACAAAGGAATTTTTGTTATTTAAAAAATATAGATTTTTTTGTTAAAGTAGTAATAACCTTATGTGTGTTATATAAAAAGCTGTATTTAAATAAAAAATATGCTGATTAAGTTGAGTAAGTTTTGATATTTTAAATAAATAAGAAAAGACAAGAGAGTAATTTTGGTAAAATAATACTATGCAAATATTGAATACATGACATACAAATTTTTGGCGCAGCTGACAGGGTCTTTTAACTCTGACAATAATTTTAACAAACTAGAAAAATATAGTGGAAGTAAGAGTGCAATAAAGATTGATAGTTGGTTGAGGTTGTATATGAACTTGAAACATCTGAAAGTAAGGATGAACGGATATGTAATTTGATATACTATTTATCTTGAGATGATTTAGAATTTTTTACTGGCGAGATTTTAACAAATACCAGTATAAAATGTTGGGAAACTATAAGAGAAAAGTTTAAATTAAGATTTGAATCTTGTAACTTTAACTGTTTGGGCATTCCCTACTGCAAAAAATACTGGACAAACCACAGTGCAATGTTTCAGCACCCTGATGCAAACATCATTGCCAGTCAAATGTGTCTTAACTGATAATGGAAATAATTTTGTTTCAAAAGAGTTCAACATGTTACTCAAGACCCACAATATCAGACATACATATACAACACCATCCTCAATGTAATGGATTGTGTGAAAAAGTGAATAGAACCATAATGACGAGATTAAGAGCTACACTGTATGACAACCCGAAATTCAAATGGTCGACTCTTCTACTTAAAGTGGTAAAGAATTACAACAGCACTCCACATGACATCACTGGATTTACTCCGTCCTTTCTGCTCTTCGGTTATCACCATCAGCCACAGCTTGCTGATGAACATGCATCAATCAAGGTGGAAGACGCGAGAAACTTGGCAATACTCAGAACCAGACAACATAGAGACAGTTGGAAGGAAAGACATGACTCGAAGCATCTGGCAATATCATTCGAAGTCTGTGATCTTGTCCTTAAAAGAATTCCATTCAACGATCCGAGATTAACCAAGACATCTCCAAAGTATGAAGGACCCTTCAAGATTGTGAAGAAATTTTCCAATGTAACCTATGAAGTGGTTGCAATTGACCTATACAAGAGTCTTTATTTCTCAATTGAAGACATTTATTACTAGAGAATGAATTCTTTAAAGCTTAAATAAATGTCACGAGTCATCAGTGAAAAAAAAAAAGAAATTATCATCATCATCAAAAAAAAAAAGAAAACAAAAGGAAAGGAGGATATTTTGTTATTTAAAAAATATAGATGGTTTTCTTTGTTAAAATAGTAATAATCTTGTGTTAATAAATTGTATTTAAATTAAAAATATGCTGATTAAGTTGAGTAGGTAAGTTTTGATATTTTAAATACACAAGACAATAGTAATTTTGGTAAAATAATACAATGCAAATATTGAATACATGACAATATATATATATATGCTGCTAACGAGCGTTAACAGCGCGAAACACGTTCGTGGATGGCTTTTCTTGATTTATGAAGAAATTGGGTTGGCCAAATATCAGGGAACAGACTAAATCAATGTTTAGTTGATTTCTGTTCCACTAGATGGCGCTCTGCCATAAAAAAAAAGCACATGTGCTCCTGGTCAGGATATGCCCTTTTTTATTTTTAACTAGACGAATGACCCGGGCAACGCCCGGGTTTACACGATTAAATGTATTATTCAAACACATAAAACATAGGAAAATAAAACATAGCAAATATAGCAAGAGCCGTTATTTTAAGCGGCGAATTAGATTAGTTATAGCAAAAAATGAAAATATATATGTAAATTTGTGAAATATAGTTATAAATTAGAAAACCTATAAATATAGTTAAGGCTTGCATTGTAATTAAGAAAAAGCTTCTCGTCTAGAACGCTGAAGCGACCTGCCGGCGGCGCGCGACCGTTGGCTGCCGGCAGGTCGCCTGAGCGTTCTAGAGGGCGCTGCTCGTGAGCTAAGTAGAATAATTTGAATATATAGTTTTAATAATTGATTTATATATTTTTTAAAATGGCCTATCGTCATCCCCGCTATTTTTTACCTATGTATGGAAAATTTGGTTTGAATTAGTGAACTACTGCGAATTTGTATACCGGACATACAAACCAACAAACATACAAACATTCATTTTTCATATATATAGATATAAAACTTTATTGTTAATTTCAAAGATTATTAGTTAACTGATATAAAATTCCTGTTTCTTCTAGTCATTGAAATAGTAAATTATTGGTCCTAGTTGTATTTGTGACACTTAATTCAAGCCCAACTAATAGATAAGCAGGGAGTATGAAATAAAACGGACGCTATATATATTGTTACGTCGTACCCAGACGCTATTCGTGTATTTGTCTAATCAGGATGCCACAAAGATACACGCGTGAGTTCGAAGGGATTGCAGCTAAAGTTTACTGCTTTATTGTATCTCACTTAACAGAAGGAATACAACAGTGGGACTTGCCTTCAACCTCCCCGTCAGAAGAATCCTTGGCGCCGTGGATGCCACTCTTATAAGTGTTCCGCTCCACACTATACACATGTAGCCTGGACTACACCGCCTTGCAGGATCATCCACACGTCCCGGAGGTAACTCGCCGCCCTCTTTTACTTGCCGCAGATCTCGATGACTTCAGATCTCCCGACACTGTGATGTCCTCCGGGCGCATAAACCTTCTTCAGGACGACCGCTCTCTGCTCCTTCTTTTCTGCCGGCACCAGCTGGACCGCCTGTCTGCCACCCCCTCCTCTGGAATCTGTCAATCAACACTTCCTTGTGGATGGGGGCCTGTATACCTTCTTTACTGGCTTGCCCACTTAATCCCTTCATCTTCTTTGCTGCACCGTTTCCGTATAAATGGTTAGGTAAAATGGTACACTCCGGGTTATATTGAGACCAGATATTGGTTTGAGTCCTGAGATGGATATCCCTGATTCCTGAAGATGCAAAACCTCAACCATCCACAAATACTCACGGGATCAACTTTGAAGAGAAAGAAAAAAAAAATACAAATCTTACAATGTGTACGTGAACTGCTTTCGCGTGAGATCAATTTTGAAAATTCAAAAATAGGAAACAAAACGTGGTTTCACTTTGGAGAAAATACTTATATTAAGCAAAATAATTTCAAGTTTAAAATAAAATTAATAAATAAATTATTTGAGAATCTTTTATAAGTAGTCGAAAAATATCTAAGAAGATAAAACAAATTCGTGAAAATTTTCGAATTGTTAAAATAGAACTCTAATCCTACTTTAGACAAGTTAGACAAATTCTTCAGCAAAGACCTTCGGGAATTAAGGAAGATATTCATTCAAGGAATTCGAAAAAAACACCTCACAGGTTTTGAGGCCATCATCAGAAGCCGCTCGCAAAATCTCCAAATTTCAATAACGTTGAAGAAGATTATCTTCAGTATTTAAAATAGTACTAAATACATATCTTCAAATATAGCTTCTAGACTTGAGGTGGAATTCAATCCCTTAAATTCATGCAGAAGCACGTTAGAAACTGATCCATGCATTAATAATACCAGCATATTAACGTTTAGCATTAGAGATAGTCTTCGAAGCTTCGAGAATTGTTTAAGACAAGACTTCTGGAATTTAGCTAAGAGAAGCTTAAGTGTGTGTTACTGAAACTTGATTTCGGGTAAACTTATAATTATTTGGCCTTCAGGTCAAACTAAGAAACTCCAGGCAAAAAACCTTGAAATTTCGAGTAGAAATTCGTATAAGGCTTTCTAATATCAGAAATACGTTTTTATACGATATTAGTATCTCGCTCAGTACTTTAGAGACTTTCAGACAAGATTTAAAAACTCCATCCAAGTTTTCACAAAGTTTTTTTTTTAATATTTTATTCACTAAGCCAGGAATTCAAGCAGAACTTCAGATAATACTTAAGATAATAAGCAAAAAGTATAAGTTCCATCTGAAAAATTCAAACACACAAAAAAAAAACCGAGAGACTAAAACGTTAGACAAAACTTCTGAATTTGAGGTACACCTAAGAAATTCAGAAAAGCCAAAGGGACTCCAAGTAAAGACTTTGGCAAGAACTTAAGACAGGACTTCAGAAATGTGGGGCATCAGGGGTAAATCTCATAAACCTGAACCAGTAGAGAATCCATTCACATTGCTATCTTCAGCGCTAAGAGCCAGTCTGAAAGAGCCGTCTGCGACCGAACGTGAGCGACAGCGCCAGCGTCTCGAGCGTTCCTGTCGACAAAGCGAGGAAAAGCTCCAAACCCTAGTCACAGCCCATCGTAACGACCTCGAGCGAATGATAACCGCCTTCAGAGGGATTCCTTACAGAATTACGTCCTCTATACACAGAGCTACTTCTCTTTCCGATTGCTTCACTCGTTCTCACAAAACCTTTTTCTGCAAATGCTTCGAACTTAAGGAAATCTGGTTCGATAAGCTTGAAGCCTCTTACATGTTTGACTTTCTTCAGGAAATCGAAGATCTTACATCGGTATGTTCACGTTGCAAGGCTTTCGTTAAGAACAAGCATTTTCTGAATGCTACTAAACTTATTTTATGTGCTAAAAAGTCTTTCGATGGCCCATTGCAGGTAGTTGAAGCCTTGTGTGAAATCAAGAAAGAAATTGATGACTATTCTGAAACACTTTTCCACGCTCTGATAGAAAATCTTAACATTCATATATATAAGACCTGTACAATCAACTATCTCAACCACGTACGGAACAGAGGGGATCAATTTCAAATTAGTATATTCGAAGATAATGCAAATAAAAAACGCAATATACAAATATATTTTAAGGATGATGTCCTGGGCGATCCAGAGAGCGATTCTCATCACTTCCTTGCCTTGATTATATTTTGTACATTTCTTTTGAACAAAATACCAGTGGTTTTAGATAATCTTCAAGAAGGATTAAAGAAAGAGCTTCAAGTTATAATTTGGAGAACACCTGGATTAGTTCCAGACATTTTCCCATCTTTAAAAATCATTAAGGATTCAAAAAAAGAAACCTCTCTTATTTATTTTCTGAATTTGGTGTTTGACCAAGTGAAGATTATACTGGCAGCTCATCAGTGGATTATGTTTGTCATCCAGCATCTATCTGGCATCGTGAAATCCGAACAGCATGATCTGGGAAAGATCTGGGTTAGATGTCAGGAGGTGCTTGAAGACATGATAGGGGAGCATCTTAACATTCTCAGCGAGAGGAACGAGCTGAATAGCCGATCCAAGATATTTGCGGGACTATCCGCAGATATTAATAACTATTTCTCTAGAAAGAAGTCAAACAAATTGAAGAAACAACCTCTTTTCAAATTCGAAAACTCTTCACATGCCATCAGCATTAGTGAATACAACAAAGAACTGCGAGAACAGCTATTGAAAAAGGGTGAAGTTTGGGACATATCCTTATACGACATCACTGAACATAAGTATATCTGCGATCCTGCGCACCAAAATATTGTCATCATGTTTAATCCAACCTTGAAATTCATCCACGAAGTCGAAAATTCTCTTATGATTCCTTTAGAAGATCAGGGAACTTTAAATTCGTATATTGTCGACTGTGTTAAAGACTTTATCTCTCAGTTCTCCAATGAAATTGAAAATTCAACTTTAGAATGCATTAAATCAATTGAAAGCTGGAAATATGTTTGCGATCCGAGACTTCAAAAACTTCTCGGAACATCAAGACCTTTGCTTCAAAGTACGGTTGTGATTGAAAGTAACGTGCAAGAGCTTGAAGATCTTATATCATCTTTATCTCTGTACTCGATCCACTTCTTTAAGCTCATGTGCCAAATCATCAGCAAATACAAGGAGAGATGCAGCATTTCGCTAAATAACCTGGTCGAATTGGACGTGAATAAGAAGATACTGAGCGTCACTTGGTCCGAAAACAAAGACATAGGGAATCTTCTCAAATCTTATTCTATATGGCCAAGCTTGGAGCTTTTGGACTCTAGCGAAGAGACTATGGAATACATTAATAATAAGGTCGAAACCATTCATGGAAAAATATCTGAAATTTTAAGCTTGAATCTTATTGGAAGAACGCAAATATCTGAAAAAGAATTTCTTCACGAAGTCGATCAGATTAGAATTCTTTGTCAGTTTCAAGAAAGCATGGAATGGTTTGGCTTCCGTATTTATAGGTTAGCTCAGCAACTGCCAACCACCACCAAGTCTCCCGAGAAAATTCTCGACAAATTCAAGGCCGTCCCTCCATTCTCAAAAAGCAACGTGGTCTATATGAAAGAACTAGCAAAAGATTTCTTTAAATTAGCTGAAGATATTCTGATAATTATATTTCTAGAGATCCGTGTTCATTGCTTCTACTACGTTCTCCCTATCACGGTGAAGAATGACTACCAGCTGAGCATGTACATCCGCGAGCCTGACGCAGAAATTATCAGGATGATAAAGGATATTACAGCAATGGTCGAAGTGTTCGTCATCAATCTGGATGAAATCAAGCAAAGATTTCTTTATGAAGGTCTCGGAAACTTCTTCGCTGCCATTTTCATTAACTCCGTTGGTCTTCTTAGGAGGATTAACAACAACGGAGTAAAGAAGATGTGCAGAAACATCTTCGAACTTCAGCATACCCTGGCTGAGATCACGGGGGAGTTCGACGATGACCTGAATCGTGCGAGGAACTACTTCGAACTGCTGTACAAATCCACGGACGATTTATTGACTCACGTTCAAGACTACGGCCCTCAATTCTCTGAGCTGGAATACATCAACTTACTGCAGCTTCTTCATCGCAGCAATCCAGAGGCCTTCGATCCCAGGAAAGTGAGCGAAGACCTTACATTGCTTCTTAACATCTTGCATCGATATAAATAGAATATCTGAATCTGTGATCGTATCATCCAGTACATATTTGCTTGTTTGAGATAAAAACGCGTTTGGGAGTGGTCTAAAGTAGCATCTTCAGCAATAAAATATAAAATATCGAAATCTTTTCTAAAACATCTTTTAAATAATAGATAACCTTTTATGCTATCGATTCTTGAAAAATTACAACTCCACCAGTAAACAAATAAGGTACCTTGTAAGTGCAAAGGTTTATATTTGTGTAGACTGGTGGTTATACACTTATAGTACAAAGTCTGTTATAAAAGTATCCGACTCCCTTTTTTGCGAAAACCTGATGGATTTCAATGAAGGGCGATTGCATGAGGCGATCTTAAACCTTCAATAGGCATTGCGTGAAGTTTTTTCCGCCCATCAATAGCGTCAGTCAATGGAAAGCAGAATTTGAGTGAGGTAGCGTTTAGTGTTGTCGTCGGGTTTTCATTGTAAAAAAAAATGACCTAACTTTAGCAGCGTTACTACATTAAATTTTACCAGAAACTGGACGATAGCCAGGTGGAAACCATTCGGCAGATTTAGACGGCTTTCGGTGATGATGCTATGGGCATCACAGTAGAAGAATTTCCCCGTCACCAAGAAAGCCAGCCAAGTGCTCAGCAACATTAGAGTGATGCTGACTGCTTTCTTTGACTCTCTTTGATTTCAGAGGACATTATGACTGCAACGACAGCGTAGTTAAACATCATTCCAAAGAGCCTTTCTAGAAATGTTTATAAAAATAGCGGCAAAGCTGGGAGAAGTGTGTCAACTCCCAAGGAGACTACTTTGAGGTTGATTAGGTTTCTAGCGCTCCATGTATGTCTGTTTTTATTTTATTTCTTCCTGCCCGAAAGTCGGATACTCTTCTAACAGACTTCGTAAAAGCAGCTTCTAGCTCCATTACACCATGATTATCCTAGCCTAAACTATGTGTATTGGAATAAATATTAAAACAACAGAAAACACATTTTTAGGATTCGCATTCTAAGGTCAAGAATACATTATGATTGCACCTCACCTTTTCAAAGCTTGGTAATCTTAAGAGGTTGTGTTTAATTAATAGAGATTTTTTTGATTTAAAAATAATTTTATTGACATCATATACTAGTCAATGGTGGTATTATAAAATAATCATAAAAAGAGGGATATATGAAAAATATAAAGTAAAAGAGTAAACTATATACAGTTATGTAAAGTCCAGGAGACAACTACAAAGAGTCCAGACAGTAAGTCACATGCTCCCCTCATCTCAAGGCTCAACCTGTGAATTGATGACTTGGCAGACGCGAGGATGGCGTTGTCAGCCAGCCCTTGACCAAAGAGCCAGTAGCCCTGCAGGTCGGCTGTATCATGATAAAAGGCCTCCCGTATATATATATGAGGGGATTTAATTAATAGAGAGTAACTCGGATAATTCAGAAACGTCTTTTAAGAACCATATACTGACACTAATGTAGTCCTAAAATGAATAATTGTGTGTGTGAATTTTTATTGGAAAAATAGAATGAATTTGATATAGAATAGTAGTAACATAAAGGTAACCAAGGCTCCTGGAGCGTATCCTTAGATCGCCAACTACCCGGATTTGATATTGTGTAGATGACCATTAATATATAATTTGAACTTTAAAAAATGGTATGACCTTATATAGCTATGAAATTTAAAGTATTAAATGATAGTGGGAAAAAACGAAGCTAATTTAAATATAAAAATAGATTATATTAAGGTTAGGTGATTTAATTAAATAAGAATTTATAAGGTGTGATAAGTTGTTCAAAGTAAAAACTGTGATGTAAATGGGCTAATAATAGATGATAAATTATTTTTTGAAACAAAAATGTGAGCGGAAACGAATTTAAAATACATTTAAATACTCACAGTTAATAGGATCCTGTAGGATTGCGAAGCTGGGACTTTCAGTGGTGTTGAAAGCTTGAAGAGAGACGGGGTCGTAGCTTGGATGGACGACCTTTGTTCATGTTGGGAAATCAAGAAAGGGAATTTGGTTACTGGGACATGGCGTGTAGAGGAATCCGCGGGACTCCATTACTGTGTGGATATGTTAGCTCGCAGTGACCAAATCTTTCGTAGCGCTCCTCCTTTCTGAAAATGGAGCTGGAGCTTGTCCCCGGTTAGCTCACGTTACGATCCGGGTTACCAGGTTCTCCAGAGTGATTGGGGCGGAGGGGAGTTTTCACTTTCTCGTCGACTTCATGGACCTCCGATGGGGTCTGGCTCTTGTCATGTTCATCCGTCGACTATATTTAGTCCTGTGGTGATTTGTGAATCATTAGTGGTAGATCGGGTGAGTGTTTTTGTTTATTAGGAATCTACTGAATTTGTATAGGTAAATGTAGGGTATTTATCCGTAAGAAGGTGTTTCGGAGTACCATCCTGCAATACCCGTTTAATGACCTGTTGGTAGGTTCAAATGCTGGTTGACCTAGACGCTACAGTCCAGGCAAATCTCGTGAGATGGTATACGACTACGTGTAAATAGATCTTAGGGTTGCCAAATTTGGCGAATCCTGCGATAGTGTCGAGAGAGACTAGGTCAAATGGTTGCGTTTGCCACAGGCATTTGTTCCTAGCTCCCCGAAAGTGGGACTTTTGGGTGATTTTGTAAGCTGGCAAACCGAACAGGTTATGTGCGATATCTTTTGACAGCCCCTTCCACTAGTACTGAGCAGATATGAGTCAGGTCATTTGGGAGATGCCTTGGTAATTGGATTGTATGTGTACTGTGTGGAGGAGTTTGTGTGTTTGGAATGCTTATTTTGGTCACTCTCCTGCGGGTGATGGAGTCTGTTGCGATCAATGGTTTTCAAGCCTTGGATCGCTACTGTAGCAAGTGGGAGGCCGTATGATTTTCAACAAGATTCATCCCTATCTCATGCAGCCAGAACTACCCAAAAATGAATGGCCGAGAATCTTCACGACTATGTCATACCTAACTTTTCAAGTCTTGGATCGCTACTGTAGCAAGTGGGAGGCCGTATGATTTTCAACAAGACTCAGCACTATCTTATGCAGCCAGAACTACCCAAGAATGAATGGCCGAGAATCTTCACGACCATGTCTCACCTAATTTCTACACCTTCCCCCTATCTCACCAGATGTCAATCCTCAGGACAGGAGATAGTTGTGAAGAACTCCACTAATCATTCCCAAAAGACTGTTGCAGGTTCAGAGTATAATATATTGTAAAAAAGTATTTATTATTTTATTACATAGAGTATTATTTTTTATGTTTATATTTTGCTATACTCTGTACACTTCCCTCTTTTGCTTATCTTTTGTTTATCACTCATAGTTTGTTCTTGCCTTAAACAAATTGTTGTCTAATCCCAAAGTTGGTCTTCCCTAATTTTCCACGTGGCAATATGCAATGGCAAACATTCCCAAGATCCATCTCATTACTGCCTGCATTCGGTTTCGACAGCGTTTAGAAACTGCTTTTGATGCTAATGGCTGGGTGATTGAATTTATAGACCTTTAGATATATGTTCATTTATATAAAACTCTAATATGTAATAAATGCTCTTTTCCTTTATCTATTCATATTTGTCCATGGACATCATTTTTTTTTTCTGGAATAGCTCTCTCTGCCGCACCCTATATTTAAAAGTATTTAAGGAGATCTTTGACCAAGTCTTTATGACCAAGTAAATGACACGTTATGCCTAAGCTTCCGTTGGAAAGTTTTTTCTTATACTATACTTTTAATTAATTCAAATATTTATAAAAAATCAAAAACCAACCTTTCATCTGAAAAATAATTTTTAAAATAAAAAAGGTCAGGTGTTGATATTAAAAACATGTTAGTGGTTAGGATAACCTTATTTATTTTCAACCTCTTAATGTTTAGCTTTACAGTATTTAGCAGTTATATAGCATTTAAATATTTGAAAATAGTATGAAAGTGAAATTGTACAGGGATAGGAGATTAAATTAACAAAAAGGCATCTCCTGATTGTGCAACTGAAAGTTGTTGATGCGTGAGCCATACTGCGACATCTTTGTATTAAAATATTCTGAAATAATTGAAAATTAACGATTAGTTTATTCGTCTGATAAATGGCGAAAACCATCAGTGACTTTCATTTTTACAATCAGGAGATACCATAGTTATACTTTTAATTTATTTTTAAACAGAGTTCGAAATCTTCTAATTTGATATAATTGTATTAGGCCACGGCTATCAATTCATCTTTTACTAGATTGTCCTGTTTTTCAAGACTATAGAATCGACAATAATTTAATAGTAACATATCCAAGTATTTTTATTTCCAGTAAATAAATGTGTATTATATTCAGTACCTTTTGTAGATATATTTTAAATTATATAGCAACAAATATGTTTTAAGAAACTGATAATTTATATTATGTTGATTGTACATATTGCCAGACACTTCTTTCTTTTGTATACAGTTCTTTTTTTCTCATTGTTAATATCATATGACTATTCTATTTACGGCCTAAATTATTGTATATGGTAATTTAAACCAACAACCCCATATTGTATATAACTTATAACAAGATTTTCATGTTGTATAATAGAAACACATCTGTAAATGATTATACGCATGATTGACATGTGTCATTACATCATCATATGTATTGTGCTTTGTACAAACTGAGGATAAATAAATAAAACTCTGTAAAAGATTAAGAGTTGAGCTGAAGCAAGAGATAGAAGTCATAACGTCTAAAATCGAGATAGATTTAGAATTCCCACAACAAGGTCTAAAAATGGAAACTGCCACGGCGCCAGTGTCAAATTTCACCAGACGATCCACACTCTTCACATCTGGTGAAATGCAAAACTCCCTTTCTCAGAAAAGGTATATAAGCCCCCCCCCTCGTCTTTAGCCAAATATACAGTCACTTCACAATCTGCGTGAGCCCTCGTCGGTTGTACCCCAGGTCCACCTCATCCACCATGTAGTCAGTAAGAACTCTTCTATCTCCATCTTTCGCTCCTAGCTCAACTTTTATCTGTTCATGGAACTTTCTTAGTGCAACTGTGTCTTCGTTTTTTGTGTATGGACATTCCCAAGCTTTCCACTCTGCCTCGACCACGACTGCCTGTACTCTGTGAGAACTGTTAAAGGTCTTACAAGGTGCAGAGAGGTACTGGAAAACTCCCCATCCTGACTGTTCCTCTCGGTCAACACAGTATAGCGAGAGTTGACAGGGACTCACACCACAGTTTAAGTCGACTGGATACCTCACCACAGTTTTAGTCGACAGGATTCTACAAGAGGCTACCATCACATCACATCTATAGTCGACAGGATAACCAAAACGAAGGATACCAAACGAAGAAGGCCAGATAGTCCAGATAGAAGCGAGAAAGTGCAAAGATGGAAGAGCAAACCGAACAGTCCAACGATTCGACCGGGCCATCTGTCCCCAAACAAGAGACGACATTTGAAGAGGAGGAAACGTCGCCGCCCCCAAGGGACCTCCGCAGACCCGCTGACACAGATCGCCGATGCCCTGAGTAAGCTGCTGATCGCCCTATCTCCGAGGGAGATAGACGTGAGTCCATACGATGGTACCTTTGAAGCCCAGAGCTTTTTCGACAACTTCGGTGCCCAAGCAGACCGAGCGGAGCTGATCTACACGGACCGCCTACGCAAGTTACCCTGCTACCTGCAAGGTAAGCCCCTCCAATATTTCCGAAGCCTACGGTTAGATAGGTTATTTTATAAGGAAGCCCGCCAGACACTGATAGACTTATTCCCAACAACGACAGAAGCGTCGTTTGCAAGCTTCCTGGCCATCAAACTGACACCCCAAATGCCCCTAGAAGACTGCTACCAAAACAAAACGGTAATGGGCATGAAATTAAACCTACCCGCCGACATATTAATAGAGTCTCTGACCGAGAGGAACAGTCAGGATGGGGAGTTTTCCAGTACCTCTCTGCACCTTGTAAGACCTTTAACAGTTCTCACAGAGTACAGGCAGTCGTGGACGAGGCAGAGTGGAAAGCTTGGGAATGTCCATACACAAAAAAACGAAGACACAGTTGCACTAAGAAAGTTCCGTGAACAGATAAAAGTTGAGCTAGGAGCGAAAGTTGGAGATAGAAGAGTTCTTACTGACTACATGGTGAATGAGGTGGACCTGGGGTAAAACCGACGATGGCTCACGCAGATTGTGAAGTGACTGTATATTTGGCTAAAGACGGGGGGGGGGGGGGGGGCTTATATACCTTTTCTGAAAAAGGGAGTTTTGCATTTCACCAGATGTGAAGAGTGTGGATCGTCTGGTGAAATTTGACACTGGCGCCGTGGCATTTTCCATTTTTAGACCTTGTTGTGGGAATTCTAAATCTATCTCGATTTTAGACGTTATGACTTCTATCTCTTGCTTCAGCTCAATTCTTAATCTATTACAGAGTTTTATTTATTTATCCTCAGTTTGTACAAAGTACAATACATATGATAATGTAATGACACATGTCAATCATGCGTATAATCATTTACAGATATGTTTCTATTATACAACATGAAAATCTTGTTATAAGTTATATACAATATGGGGTTGTTGGTTTAAATTACCATATGTATATATATGGTAATTTAAACCAACAACCTTTTATTGTATTGTAACGTTTTATTTGTGCTTTAACTTTCAAAGAATTTTTTTTATTTTAAATCTTTATCTAATTTGTTTGTTTGTTTTAAATAAAGAGGCAAATTTACCATGTTGTTGTTCTTTTGTTTATTAATTGTTCTTTTTTTCCAATGATGATAAGAGTTATTGATCACACATTAAAAATCAATGAAAAACCAATTACAAAATTAATTACAAAATTCAGAAACGTGTCATATCCCTCGGCTTGAAGGATTTATTTTCGCAAAATAAATGGTTTCAATTGTGACACATGAACTTTAACCAAGGAGGAATCATCTTTCAATAATTCACACGTAACACTAGATATTATACTTGTTATTTGAAAAGGACCCTCATACTTTGGGGATGTTATTTTACGAAGGACCAGATCACCAACTT
>CP092874.1:70908420-70919879 GCA_030710605.1 Cordylochernes scorpioides
GATCGAATAGTAGTAGGAATTATCAAAAACGAAATAAGAGAAAAACTTCTTAGTGAAGGCGACTTTAATCTGGAAAATAGTCACACAAATCATGTGAAAATGACAAAACCAAATGACACATTATGAAAATTCTTGATTAATCAAGAATGGGTATTTAGCCTATTCTGGAATAATTAAAAATCAACGAGAATAGTTGATATTTATTCCGATAGATGGCGCAAGCCATCAGCAACTTTCAGTTGAACGATAAGGAGATGCCTTTTTCATAATTTATGCACCTTATCCCAGTTCAATATCACATTTATACTATTTTTTTTCACAAATGAAACATGTTATAGCTGACTCAGACAAACTATTTGCTGTAACAAAGATAAGCAGTATGAAGTGGGAAGATAGAAAAAAGACGAGACAACTTCACTAACCAAAGTCATAAGGTACTCAATTGAAAATATCCCTTTACAAAGACAGGTTTAGACAGTATTGCCAACTTATTTGTGTCCTCCACCTTGATTGATGCAGGTTCATCAGCAAGACGATAAAACTTTACTAACCAAAGTCACAAAGTACTCAATTAAAAATATCACTTTACAAAGGCAGGTTTAGACAGTATTGCCAATGTAACCTATAAAGTGGTTGCAGTTGACGAAGAGAGCCCTATACAAGAGTCCTTATTTCTCATTTGAATACATTTATTCCTAGAGAATAAATTCTTTAAAGCGGGGATAAATGTCCCGAGTCATCAGTGAAAAAAAAAAAAAAAAGAAGTTATCATCATCATCATTAGAAACTCACACTTTCTAGTATAGAAAGTCATTTTAGTAAGCTTATTTAGTAAGCAACTTATAATTTACTGGTTCGCTAATTAACTAAGACTTTATTCAATATTAAAATAAAAACATAAATCCTCCAGGGAAAAGATTCTTTTAAAAATATTTTTATTTGAAATATCTCGAGCTTTCGGGCAAGTAAGCCCTTCTACGGGAGAAACTATTTTACATCCTTAATACGCCAATAAAATAATATTTAAACTTAAATACAGTCCTTTAGTTGTTTACATTTGTTTTGAGGCATAATCAACGCGGGCTTCTATTGCGCGTGATTCACTTGGAGGTTATGGGGTGGGCTCAGGAAATATAATGTTATAAACTTCCGGGATATCTATTCTTCTGTTAATACTATTGTGCTTTCTGGATATGATGGATTCTATTATTAGTCTCTGTAGTCTATTGGGGATGTTGGAGTAATGGGTCTTTGGTGCTGATAGGGAGAAGGAATGGCCTGTTTCTCTTATATGTTGGTATACTAAAGATCTACTGTCTTGGTTGTCGATATTTCGTTTATGTTCTGATATTCTTATATTTAAATGTCTGCCAGTTTCGCCAACATATTTGGTTTTGCATTCGTTGCATTCTATGGAATATATGGCATTCTTAATATTGGAAGGATAATCAACGGTATTGTTCTTTGTTATGGGGTTTCTTAGTAACGAATTTAAATTAGGTGAGTTGCTGAAAAATGTTTTGATCCCAAATTTCTTCAGATGACGGGCTATAGAAACAGATACTGGTGAATAAGGAATACTGCTAATAGATTTATAGATTGGGGAATTCCGGATTTCAGAGGGGCTATAGAAATGTCTTAGAATAAACGATAAAGGATATTGACAAGTCTTCAGATTTCTTAATATATTCTGAGTTTCTTCTGTTTTAAAGGTTTGAAGTGAGCAGTGGCTATGGATACGTTTAGTTAAGGTCTTTACGGTATTGAATCACGCGCAATAGAAGCCCGCGTTGATTATGCCTCAAAACAAATGTAAACAACTAAAGGACTGTATTTAAGTTTAAATATTATTTTATTGTGGCGTATTAAGGATGTAAAATAGTTTCTCCCGTAGAAGGGCTTACTTGCCCGAAAGCTCGAGATATTTTAAATAAAAATATTTTTAAAAGAATCTTTTCCCTGGAGGATTTATGTTTTTATTTTAAGACTTTATTATTTGTAGGTATGAAGATGCCATAGCGACAAATTTAGGAGTCATTTATATAAACACCACATCTTTCAAAAGCTATTAGGGTAAATTACCTTGTGATTTTATTGCTTGTAGGATTTATTGATAGATACAAGAGTAAAACAACGTTAGAAGAGATGAATTTAGTCGTTTTGATCATGACAATTGCTAATTAGAAACTTGAAGTTTGATTACTTGTGAGGACAGAAGTGTGAGGATAAATTTAGTAATCATCGATACAGATATTGGTTGTTCGGGTGAATAACTCAAGGCCGTACTGCTTTGAA
This sequence comes from Cordylochernes scorpioides, assembly GCA_030710605.1. Classification (NCBI taxonomy): domain Eukaryota; kingdom Metazoa; phylum Arthropoda; class Arachnida; order Pseudoscorpiones; family Chernetidae; genus Cordylochernes; species Cordylochernes scorpioides. Next base: position 70,910,716 of record CP092874.1, read on the forward strand.
GCTAGAAATAGGAGAAATAAATTTGGTGGCCAGGCAGGTCGAGGTTTTACTTGAACGTCAGGTTTGCCGCTGGGCCACAACGGCAAGAAATTCAGCTAAAAGCCGGTCCAGCAATTCCCTGCTCACGTTGGGCATCAGTTCTACATTCTCACCCTGCCCTTCTTCTGGCACGGGGACATGGGGCCAGATTGGACCTCTCATGGTATCCCCTCGGCTCAGTATGTCCTCCTCCATAGCCTGGCACCAGCACGTCAAAGTCATACTAACACAGACACTCAAATTTCAATTGTTAAAGAAACGTATGAACTCAATTTCTCTAAAGGGATACTTGATAATCAAATCGTTCTTCGTTGAATTAATTCTTATTATTGATCAAACAGATCATTTTGTATAGATCAAACTAAAATAAAACACATTTTAAAAATATTTATGTATACGAAAATAGAGAAATCCATAAATAAATCTTTAATTAAAAAGACATATATTGGATCAAAATATCATTTATTTTACTAATATTTCAGTTGGCTGAACGCCAATTTATCAAGGTGTTATAACATTTTAATATGTGTTCACACCTTGTTCAGCCAACTGAAATATTGGTAAAAAAATGATATTTTGATCCAATATATGCCTTTTTAATTAAACACTAGCCGAATGACCCGGGAAACGCCCGGGTTTTACCCGATTAAATGTTTTTATTCAAATACTATTCGTTACAATTATAAATTGGCGCCGTGGATGTCACTATTGTGAAACGTCCCGCCCCAAATTTGTGTCTGAGAAGCGATATTTTTATAGAGAGATGATCTGGCTTTGTGTCTTCTGCTCGAATGATTTTTTTTTCTGTTAGAATTTTGTTCCTGGATACTAAAAATGAACTGGCTTCACCCGTGGTCTCTGCTCTTTGGATTTTTTTCCCGATATAATTTTGTATTTGATAATCAAATGATGATACAGCAATATTGTCATAATCATTTTCTGACTAAAAAATAAACCCAACTATTTTTGCCCAAAAACTGTCAATTTCAATTTTTCTTGGCTAAAAATGCGACAAATATCCCTTCCATATTTTTCTCTATGTCCTGTTAAAACCCCTTTTTAAATGTACATTAGGTCAGCTGATATTACCTTCCATCTTCACCGCTAGAGGCGCTGCTTGCGAGCGAAAGGGCAAATTTGCAACGCAATTTGCAAATAACTCGACGAATATTCGGAATAGAGACCTGAAATTTTCACTATAAGTTTTTTTCAGATTCTACTCTATATACTGTTAAAATTTCAGTCAGATTAGTAACGTATTGTGGACGTGTATAGCCGACATAGGAACAAACACACATACATACACTGACTTTTATATATATAGGTATTTATGTATAATTCTTGGTCAAGAGGATTGCGTGCGTTTTGAGTATAACAAGATATTTATTATAATTTATTAAAAGGAATTTCATCAGCTCTCAGGCATACTCCCCTACATCTTAATACGACTTCTTATTCATATCAAAAGGAATTATTGAGCTTATAGCTCTATTATTATAGCTGAGGTAACCACATATCCCTACAATTTATAAATAACACAGCATGCTGTGACTTGGGATATATAAAATAACACACAATACAAAGTAATATGAAAATTCGAAACTATTATAGACGCGTATGATTCTTTTGAAAATTAAACAATTTCTACTGCCCTTACTGCAATGGAAAAATTAATGGGAGTGTTCACCACTGATGAGCCAGGCCCTCCCATTTTATTTTTTCATTGCAGTAAGGACAGTTGAAATTGTTTAATTTTCAAAAGAATCATACACGTCTATAATAGTTTCGAATTTTCATAACACATGGCGCGCTAATGCATCATAATACAAAGTAATATAACCTCTTTTCCTAAAAAAAAAAAAAATACATACGGCTGTTAGAGTAGTATTACAGGCTTTATCTATATACAGTTAAACCAGTCTATAACGCTCCTCTAGGGACTCACCAAAATAGGGTGCTATAGAGAGGTCACTTTTAATGTAAAATATTCACATTTTAAGGTTTAAAATCGATCGCTATAGAGAGGAAGGCGCTATTTAGAGGGGGCGCTATAGACAGGTTTAACTGTATATATATATGGGATTTGCAACAATTTTCAAATATATTCCTCGAAAGATTATATAGAGCTGGATGCTAATTTGGAATGGATGGAATTTAATTCCTAATAATTTTCTTTCTCTGAACTACTGTCCAACTGAAAAGATGTTAGCAGACATCTTGACCAAGCCACTTCCTAAGAATAAGTTTCAAGAGACAAGGAATTGGACCCATCACCTACAGCCATTGAGAAGGGGATTGTTGGAATATTACAGAGTAACAATGGCTATAGATGAGCTCATGTTTGAAAAGGAACTAATATATAATTATTATCATTGTTTTTGTTGTTTTCATATAGACATATATACCAAGATTTGTTTTTGTATAATTGCTATTAATAATAAATAATATGATGCACTAGCGCGCCATCTGTTATCAAAATTCAAAACTATTTTAAAGGCGTAAGATTCTTTTTGAAATTAAACAATTTCAAAAAATAAATAATATGCAAAGTTAAATTGGTTACGGATTCATCCTTCTTACATACTTTAATAACATCACAGCGAAGACACTCAGAAATATTCCTATTCAATCTTCAACTGCTGCTATTAACTCTGTGGTTCTACTTGAAGATCCTAAAGAAAACCTCATGGATACAGTTCAGTTTAGAAGCTTCATTTTAGCATAGTTAACTCCGCCTTTGCCGGTCCCAAGCCCGGATGAAAAAGGAGAAGGGGAGCAGTAACAAGCTCGCTAAAAAACCTGGGCTGTAAGGGCTCCTGATCCAGGTATACAGGCTGAGCAGCGTTTGTACTCCTTGTTAGGAGCGGCTGCACATGGCGTCTGTTCCTCATGTCAGAGGCGGCCATTTCTTTTGGAGCTAAGTCGGCCTGCCACTGAGTAGTGCTCCCAGTCTTAATGACAAAGGCAGACGCATTCTACTTCACCCAGTCATGATCTCAAACTTTACAAGCTTGATGCCCTAATATGATTGAATGGAGATAAGAAAGAAGAAGATAGTTAGCGAAAGATGGTGTTTGGTCAATAACTGCCGAATTTAGCTAATTAGGTCGACCGACAGTAAAGGTTTTCTAAGTTAGGAACTGAAAGACATTGAAAAATACATGCTGCAATAGATTGTGCTTACGATTTTTAAGAATCGAAAGCAGTCCGTCATCGTTGGAAATCTTATTGTAATTGATGTTTAGTCGAATAATCCTATGCGCTGTGGAATCCAACCAATATATTAATATCATTTCAAATAAATTGAATATTGTCTAAAACATTAAGGTAGAGAACGCTACGACTATATATAGCCATTAATTATCAGGTAACTTTTTTACGGACGATTGTTAATATATTCATTGAATAATTTTCTGAAATCTTGAAAAAAGCGTTACGCCTTTATGAATAAAGCTTTGAACTTTTCTAATTTGATTCGGCTCTCCAGACGTCAATCTTTCGCCCATAAAACATCACCATTAACTTGACATGCGAATATTCAAAAGAATATCAAATCTTTTAAAAAATATTTCTTGCTATCAAATGCATCTAAACGGCATCTAATTTAGTGATGCCTCAATTTTCAAGGATATTCAAAGAGTGAGCACGTTTACAAATTAGACATCAAACAATCGGATAAACCAATCTTTTCTATCAAAATGCTTCTAAATCATACCTTCTAAAATGAGCAAAACCAGAAGTTTTGAAGCCAATTTATGGCAAATGCTGGTCGTAGCAACCTTTGTTGCCTGATATGGTCGAGGATTGGATGGTGTCTCTCTCCGTTTAGAAAATTGTGATCAAAGTCCGTCGCAAGGTGAAAATTCATTTTTTTTTTTTTGGAATCGGGATATGAATTTCTACCGAACTTCTTTGCAAGTCGCTTCTTGTGAAATTAAAATTGATTTAACTTTATTTTATTCAACATACAAAACGCGATATCCCGACTAGGGATAATTGTGTCGATTTACATTTTTAAACAGGAGCAGTTATAAACATATTATACAAAAATAAATTAATAATAATAAAAAAAAAAAAAACAATAAGATATATTAGAAACCTGATCCTTCCATGTTAGAAAGATAATCATAAATATATTTACAAAAATGGTTGAATCTATGATAATTATCTCTAGTATTTACAAATTGATATAGATCTACAACATTATTTACTGTCTGTTGTCTAGCGCTAAAGAAGAGTGGGCATTCCAACAGTAGGACAATGACAATTGAAACAAATTTTATTGACTTCTTGTCAATAATTTACATTAAAAATGGAAATAAAGAATAAACTAATATACAGATGACCATGCGGGGGATGTGCCCCGGCGGGTGAGCCCTCTTTCCCAGGCGATGAGCGGGTCCTCCGGTCAGCCCAACCTGTACGAAGTACCGGTAGATGATGGATGACGCCAGGATGGCCAGGTCGTCATCTTCGAGGCCAGACCCGAAGATCCAGGCCCGCAGGTCAGGGGGTCACCCGAGGACACTGAAGGCTTCGATGATGAGGGGCCTGATACGCCTGCAGCTCTAGTAGCGATGGTCAAGGGAGCGATCCACGGAACCAACAGTAGGTGTCTCGAGTCCTGGATTTCCTTGCCATAGTGAAAATTGATTTAACTGGCGTTTTATTGATGAGAAGAATTTCAACCTTTAACCACATGAGATCGGCTGACCGTCACATATTCCAACTTGTGTTTTAACCAGAAAGAGTATTTATAGAACTCGGAAGGAATAATTATCAACCGAGAGAGAGAGAGAATTTAATAAAATTATCTCACTTAAATGACGTTGAATGTTCAGGAGGGCGTAGAATCAATTGTCCGTTCTGAACTAGCACACCCAGACAAGAAGAAAGTTGGTTTTAGTAAGAACTAACTGTTATGTACTCTTCTACCTAATCTATATTAATAAAATGCAAATTTCATAAGAGTACATCACTATAAACTTTCGTTACAATGCATCAATTTCAACCAAATTTTCAACATTTATGTAAAACGAGATGGAGCAGGTTTTGCTTAACATCAAAATATTTTTCCTAACTTTAAAATACATAACTTTGCTGTTATCGATAAAATACAAAAAAATTCAACAGAGTAAAAGTATTTATACTTTCAAAAGTGTTTACTTTCCGCTTCTTGCTAACTGCTCTAATTTGAAATATTTGGTAGGTTTTATTTATTTATATATTTTCATTTTTAGATATAACTGATCTAATTCGTCGTTTAAAATAACTTCTCTTGAAATATTTGGTATGTTTTATTTATTTATTTATATTTTCATTTTTAGATATAACTGATCTAATTCGCCGTTTAAAATAACTGCTCTAATTCGAAATATTTGGTATGTTTTATTTGTGTTCACTCTATTTCTATTTATTTGAAGTATTATAATTTCCATGTTTCAAAAACCTATTTCAAAAAGGTTGTTAGAAATATGTAAGGCCTGAAATAGCTTTACATGCGAACATTTATGATGCCAAGCGTAGCTTAATAACTGCTCTCGAAATATTTTGTATGTTTTATTTATTTATATATATATTTTCATTTTTAGATATAACTGATCTATTTCGCCGTTTAAAATAACTGCTCTAATTCGAAATATTTGGTATTTATTTATTGAAGTCCTTTTTTGAATTTTCTTATGGAGTTTTTTAATTATTGCTTTTATCTTTTAAATACAGTTTATTTATTATATTTTCTACATATATGGGTTGTATCTAAAAAATAGGTTATTTATATTTTTAAATAAGCGAGGGATTTCTTTAACAGATTCATTTATTTGTCTTTTTGAGGTCCTTTTTCAAAATTTTATTTAAGATATTTTAATTTATTTGATTAAGTATTTTATATTTAGATTATTTATAGTTTTTTTTTAACATATAGGGGTTGTATTTTGTATTTTAGAAAATTATTTCTATTTTTTTCCTCAAAAAAGCATGCTTTTTCATTGCCGTGTCCTGCGGTTGGTCTATTTTTGAGGCTTTTTAATGATAACTGGTTTTGTACATTAATTTTTTAGCTTTTTAATATTATGCTTTTAGTTTTTTATAATCTTTTTAACATATCTGGAAGGTTATTTTGAAGAAAAAGCATGCTTTTTTCTTATTTCTTATTTTTCTTATTTCTATTTTTTTCCTCAAAAAAGCATGCTTTTTCATTGCCGTGTCCTGCGGTTGGTCTATTTTTGAGGCTTTTTAATGATAAATGGTTTTGTACATTAATTTTTTAGCTTTTTTTTTTTTTAATATTATGCTTTTAGTTTTTTATAATCTTTTTAACATATCTGGAAGGTTATTTTGAAGAAAAAATTTAGGAATTTTGATTTTTACCTCAAAAAGACAGGTATTTTTTATGCTTTGTTTATAAATTGCTGGTTTTTAAGCTTTTGTTATTAATCTCAATATTTTTTTTAGAATATGCCTCGCCGCAGCCGACCTTTAATTGGTAGGAATACGGCTGCTTCCAGGAGATATAGGAATGCTATAGCTATTGAGACACCACTTCAAAGTGAGACGCGTCGTGCGCTTCGCCGTCTTAGGTATTCTGAAGCCCGCGTCGCAGCTGCACAAACTATGCAAGTTCCTGTTCAGCGTATTCAGCTTTGGACTCATAAGCCGTTTTCAGGTTTGCAGTATAATACCCATATTGATTATAAAGCTGATTCATCTGTCGATATAGGCCAAATGTCTCGGGTATGCCAGTTTTGCTCTGCTTTGAGATTTAGAGATGAACCCTTTGGCCTCTGTTGTAAACAAGGTAGAGTTTCTCTACCTGCTATTGAGTCCCCTCCAGAACCTATTTTCTCTTTGCTCTCTGGCCTACATCCTCTATCGAAGTCCTTCTTGCTGCATATCCGTAGATATAACTCTATATTCCAAATGACATCTTTTGGTGCTAGACAAGTTGTAACTGTAAATATGCATATTTTGTGTGGTATTACAAAAGTTTCAATAAATATCTTTTTTAAATATTTTCTCTTCAAGCCCATCATACACCGCACATGCTACATTTTTCACATGTTTCAATGTGTAGGGTTTTAAACCTTCATGGTAAGGTATTCTTACTTAAGAAGTATACTGTGTTAGAAAAATTTATGGTTTTTAATTATTGGTTATTTTATTGTGTTTATTTTACATACATGTGTTTATATTACATAGTATGTGTTATTTTTTGATAATTTGATTGGAAATATTAGTTTTAGCACAACTTGCTTCATACCGTAATGTTATATCTGTGTTGGCTTGCTGAACAATACTGGCCCAACATGAATTTACCTATGTTTACCCAAATTACCATTTTAGCATAAGTATACATCTTGCACCTAATAAGAGACCTAAACAATGTGTAAGGTTGAACAAAGAGTGGTCTAACATACACATTGTTTCGGTTTCAGTGAACAAAGAGGTCAGTAAATTTTATTAGAAAAAAAAAAAAAACTATTCCATGTAATTTAATAGAAACAAAATACGACCACTACGACCCGGGTTCGATCCCCGCATTGGACACTTTTTTCTGTTTAAAAAAAAAATGCTCCAATGGCCCCCCGATTCTTGCAAAAGTCCAACCCCACCAGCGAGTGCAAGTAACCAAACGGGGCTCTGGCACATTTGTAAGTGCAAAGTCGAACTGCTTTCACATGTGTAGACATGTGGTGCGCTTACAGTAAAAAGCAGTCGCTAACTACCCACCATGCTTATCATGGCCTGTACCACGTGTACTAGGGATAAGCAAAAAAATAAAAATAAAAAAATAATGAGGATTAAAGATTTTGATTTGTGTTGAAAATTTTGTAATGCATTTCTCTATTTCTGTTCTTATCTTGCAAAGCTAATGGATTGTTTAGGTTGCTTATTTTTGACTCGCCAATTTGTTTAGTGATAAAGTGGTATAGCGTTCTTTTTCAGAGCATCACCCTACAAAAAAAATACCTGACCTTTCCTAATATTCAGATAGATTGATTATATCAACGTACTAGACTACAAACATTCCCTTGAGTAAAAACAATTATTTAAAAAAAAATCTTATCAAAATATATATCACTCGGGTAATATTCAATAATCTTAGGTAGTGTGGTAGTTACAGGCTCGGTAAAAAACCTGGGCTCAGCTGGCCCGGCTGATAGTACCCTGTAAGGACTCCTAATCCAGGGATACAGGATGTGCAGCGTTTGTACTCCATGTTAGGAGCTGCTGCACATGGCGTCTGTTCCTCATGTCAGAGGTGGCCATTTCATATTGGAGCTAAGTCGGCCTGCCACTGAGTAGTGCTCCCAGTCTTAATGACAAAGGCAACACATTCTACTTCACCCAGTCATGATCTCAAGCTTTACAAGCATGATACCCTAATATGATTGAGTGGAGATAAGAAAGAAGAGGTAGTGTAGTTTTTCATTAAAAGAGATTGTATGCTAAAGTTATATATTTGTATAATATTTTACTATTACAGAATTATCATAAGAACTAAAAACATGGATATCTCACGCTATATATTGATTACATTACACAACAACAACCAAGTCCTTGGTCAAAACCATACATACATATTATATATTACACTAACCATGCTAACTTTTTAATTATTATTTAAATTTAAAGCGCTATGTCTCCCTAGGGACACTTGCGCTATCATACATGTATGCCTTTACATTTGTCTATACATATATTTACAATACTTTTAGGCCGTGAATAGAATAGTCATATGATGTTAACAATGAGAAAACGAGAAAAAAGTACTGTGTACAAAAGAAAGAAGTGTCTGGCAATATATACAATCAGCATATAATAAATTATCAGTTTCTATGAAATCACTCACTATATTTTTGATTGCTCTGCTCTGAAAGAAGAACCTTTATGTTCAAAACTGGGCAACTCTGTGCTTCACTTCCATCAATAATTGACAATATGACCCAGAATAAGTATATTGCTACGGCGTTTTATGGTTTCCACCAGTCCATATCTCAGAAGAAGGCCAAGTGACACTCACTCCTCACTTTCTTACTGCTACTCTTTTTGTTTTGTTTTTCTTGCTTCCCTCTTTCTTTTTTTTCTTTTTCTTCTGTATATATCGTTATTTCCTTTGTCTCACT